>OZ038478.1:128604078-128606578 GCA_964036315.1 Acanthosepion esculentum | reverse complement strand
TATGTTGGAGACATTCTTGTTCCCATTGCTGTACCCAGGGTTTGGATATAATTTTTATTGTCAAATTCAAAGGTGTTATTGTTTAAAATTAGGTCTATACTATTGATAATGAACTCTTTAGTGAATCTCGGAAGTAGTGTTTCTGGATGTTTTTCAATCCAGAATGAGATTGCTTTCTTTCCTAGTTCATGGGGTATGTTGCTGTATAGGCTACTAATATCAAAGGTTGCCATAAGAGTTCCCGGATCCACCTTTTGTGGTATGCAGCTAAGGAAATGTATATCGTCTCTGATATGACTTTTAATTTGTTTCGTATATGGTTGCAATATTATGTCTATCAGATTACTTAGTTTACTAGTTGGACAGGCTGGTCCTGCTATTATTGGTCTGAATGTAAGGTCACTGGGGTTTGGGATGCTAATGTATTCAGATTTTTGTGTCTCTATAGCTGCTTTTATTTCACGTGATTTGTGAATTTTAGGTAGTCCGTAGAAATTGCTTGTTTTAGGTATAAAGTTTATTAGGAAATCCTTCTCTTTTTTTGTTAGTATTTTATTATGTGTTGTGCAGAGTTTTGTAATTTTTGATATAATCTTTTTGTCTATGTTAGTGTCAATTAATTTGTAGTTATTCCTATCCTCTAGTGTTTCTAGAATTTTTGTTCTATAGTATATTCTGTCCATGATCACTATGGCGCTGCCTTTATCTGCTTCTTTTATAATTATGTTATTATTTTTCGGATGTTCTCTAAGGCTAGTCTTTGTTCCATGTAACTTGGGAAGAATGTGTGTGTTTGTGTGTGTGCGTGTGTACGGATTCCTTGTGGTGGGACAATGTACGTGTGTGCGTGTGTGTGTGTGTATGTTTGTGTGCGTGTATGTATGTGTACAAATGTGTTTATTAATTCTTCGTAGTGAGACCATGTGTGTATTCAGGGGGAATGTACACACACATATATACACGCATGCTGACAGAAACACATGAAAATGGAAATAGATCTAAGAACACACAGGGGTTATTAAAACATTAAAAGATAAGACAACCGATTCATCACTTCTCAAACCAACCTTAATATTTTTATGACCCTTCGCTCAGAACTCTTCACTGCCATTTAAAGAAAGACATTCGAATGACCAACACAAAAACAGAGAATGTCTCATATCGAGAATATTTAACATTGAAAAACATAAAGGAAAAAAAATAATTATTTTTAATAATATGTGGAAATCTCCACCCTTTACCTGAAGAGGGTCGTGAGACCAGAAACACGTGTTGTACAACTATGAAAAATAAAGAAAAATATTTTTTTTTTAAAAACCCACATTACAACCCAAAAAGTTTGCGGTACCTCTCTTTTTAATATACACACTTTTCTCTCGTTGGAACTATTATAACCTCTTCATTTTATATATATATATATATATATATATATATATATATATATATATATATATATATATATATATACTATTTAGATTATTCGGATTGTTGTCCTCATCTTTATTGTTATATTGACGTTATGAAAAATAAAGAATAATATTTTTTTTTTTAAAAACCCACATTACAACCCAAAAAGTTTGCGGTACCTCTCTTCTTTTTAATATATATATATATATATATATATATATATATATATATATATATATATATATATATATATAGCATAATGAGAGGCCACGTATACTTTCTTGATATGTATATAATATCTGGATAAAATAAATGAAACAAAATTGGGTGTTTTTTTTTATGAAAGTATTTATTTCTGTGTTTTTGTATATATTTATTTATTTAATATTTCAGACCACCTTTGAAATCAAAAATCTTTTGATTTCTGAGGAAAGACCTAGGTGGTCTGAAATATTAAATAAATAAATATATACAAAAACACAGAAATAAATACTTTCATAAAAAAAAACACCCAATTTTGTTTCATTTATTTTATCCAGATATTATATATATATATATATATATATATATATATATATATATATATATATATATATATATATATATATATATATATATATACTTCTCTCTTACATTCTCTCACTTTATATATATATATATGTGTGTGTGTACACACACGTCGTTGGGATAAAAAATAATCTCTTTAGTAACAGATAAACATAAAACAGTCCATAACTGTAATTTAAGAATGCCACCCTAATTAAAAAAGCGTTTAGCAAAAATTAATATTAATATCCTTTCATCGATAGACACGCCAAACACCAACATTCATATTACATATATGGATGCAAAGTCCAGATATCTGTTGTTGATCCTATCAAAGTTTTTCATGCAACCACTTCTACGTTTCTCTCGTCTTCACCACACAAACAAAAAACAGGCGAAGATATGTTTCCATTTTGTAATTCATTTCCAGTAATTCTGAAGAATCTAAAATAAAAGCGAAACGTTAAATTTATGAACATTTTCTCATCTGTTTCTTGTTTTATCATATAATTCAGTGCGAACACATGATTCGATTATAGCGGCGAAA
>OZ038478.1:128586578-128601578 GCA_964036315.1 Acanthosepion esculentum | reverse complement strand
AACTGTTCCGTTGTAAGACATCTAAAAAAATGTCGAAATAACACTTTACTAAATTCTGCCAACCAGAAAACAATAAATAACAGAATTTAACAGTGAGTAACTTTAAGTAACTTAAAGGATGCTTGTGTAGCTATTTCCTTCTGTATATAATTTTTTTTCCGTTTCACGAAGACCATTAATTTGTTGTTATTTTATTTTTAGCTTTATTTAGTTATAAACTTCTTTTATTTTATGTTTCGTTCACCACATCCACGCTTTTGGAAGCATTGTTATCAGATCGCTCTGACTGACAGTAAATCAAGAAAGTTCTTTTAAGTTACGTTATTTTTTAAGCTCATTTCTTTGCTTGAATAAATTGGACAGCAAGAAATATATGGGCATATTGGCTTAAAAAAGATAACATAAAAATTAACGAAGTTTTAGTAATTGAAAAAGACGGTTTACTCAAGCCTGGTCCTCATTCTCGTGCTTTCGATATTGTCATCTTCGTACTCATCTGTACGCGCATGCGCACACATATTTGCATACAAACAACGCAAACATCCATCCATTAATCTTTCAAATTTCTTTGTGTTTTTGTTTTTGTTTTGCCAGTTATGCGTGAAATTGGGCGTTCCTATCGTTTGCGTTTTATGTTTTCGGATTATCTGTTCAAAAGTCTGTCTAAAAATTAAAGAGTAAAGATTTCTTTAAAAAAAAAAGAAAAAAAGAAATAAATGATATATTGGATGGCCTGAAAATATTCGTCCCGTTTATGAAGATAAAATGAAAGACGTTTAAAAAGTTTTTCTTTTTCAAACATTCAACACCACACTTATGATTCAGTATGCTAAGAATGGGAACGGTGGAGAAATGGATAGCGGCTCGGATTGAAGAATCGGAGAGCCGAGTTCGAATTCCAGTCAAAATTGGGAACGGTATGAAGCCTCTTCTTCTCACCGCCCCAATTCTATAGCTTTGTATAGCAACTGGTCTACCACAGAAAGAAATGGCAACCTACTGAGGGAAAAATATGCCTCGTCAGTCATGTATCGAAAGATACATGATCACCTAAGCGTGTAGGAATAGCATTTGATACTCACAGGACAAATTGAAGGTAAAAGAGACAAGGGAAAGCAACGCACAACCTTCCTGGCGAGCTTAAGTGAATTGATGGCGGAGCAGTGTTTGGGAGAGATGGCAAAAAGACAAACGTTATTAAGAGCTACAAAGACGGGAAATTGTGGAGAACCATGATCATCAGCCTCCTAAAGTGACACGGCACATAAAAGAAAAAGGATGGTCTATTTTTTCCAAGTAAAATCATAATTATTACTTTTTTTCTGGCTAAAGAACTTTTTTAAAAAGAATTAATGGTATTATTTTTAATCCGACATTGTTATTACTTCAAAAGGTCATTATAGTAGATATTCATATTTTAAATAGACGCCCTATTTTTATTTAAACAATGTGTATTATGTCCATCGAGCTGCTTATTTTAAGAAAGAGACTGTATTCTCCGGTAAGAATCGACCTGCCCCTCCCGTTTTAGAATAAACCACTATTTGATCCAGTGTGCTTTACCGTTCGGCTACGAAGAGCGTCAACGTACAGTAAAGCTCTATTCTGACTTTCAAGAAAAGCACACTTCCTCACCAATATATTTTCCCCGAAACACATATCTACTAAGTTTAGTATCCGAAACGTAAACAAAGTAGTGCCGAAAGATTTAATGGATTTATTATTAATCCAATATTTTTATTACTTCAACTTTTATTATAAGTGGATACTCGTATTTAAACAGACTCCTCAGTTTTATTTTTACTTTAAACAGTGTGCATTACATCTGCGTATTCGATAAATTTTAATAAAGAAAATGTGCTCTCCGGCAGGAATCGAACCTGTGTCCCCGTTTGTAGAGTCGGTGAGTATATTTTCTTTATAAAGATTTCTCAATACGCAAGCCGGTAGACGTAATGCACATTCTTTAACGAAAAAATAAAAACGAGCCGTCTATTTCACATACGACTATCCACTGTAATAAGGTTTCAATAACAAAGAACTGCTTTAAGTGTCTTTTGCAATTTTTCAAGCATTTGATTTTTTTTCGCGATACAGATGTGGATATGTTGGATAGTGAAGAAGCTCTCTGAATAGAACTTTCTCCTTCGCAATAAATATGAAGGAAATGGGGATGATTTGACGCCGTGTAAGTGGCATGGCAGATCCTTGCTGTGAAGATCTGAAGTAGTGGGTCTAAAGACTCTAACGCGTCTGAAGATTTTCCACTGTAATACCGATAGAGTTAGGAATGGTTAACAATTGCTCGACGATGGGAAAAGGTTTGAAGAATTGAATCACTCACAAGACTGAAGCAAGTCTTGCGAGGCAACTGTCTTTCTCATCAGGATCTGATCCGATTCTTTGAGCACCAGCTCAAGATGAAGATTAGAACTGATAGAAAACGCTTGCATTCGACAGTCTTTAGCGAAAGATGGGTGACAGTGGCGAGCTTGGTTCGTGTGAACGAGGCTAGACTTGATTTTCTCTTTTAGGTCAACCTATGTCACATGGAGGTGGCTTCCTGTGGAGCCCTACCCTGTTTAGGCTAGACAAGCTTTGTGTACCTAGTTAATGTGAGTAAGTGTTGTTCCCGGCCTGTTCCCCACCACATCTTTGGTTATGATCCAAGTTGAGATTCCCAACCTCCCCAGTTTGTTTTTGGCCACCTCTCATCTCGACTGGGTCAGCTTGATTGATTCCCCATGTCCGTCTATATTTTCTCGTTTACCTCTTCCTTAGCGAGAGAGCTTCTTGATTCTGTCGTAGGGCAGAATACAGCGGCCTCTCCTTTTGAGGGTTCGACTGGTCCTACTAACAACAGTTATATTTACTTTTGCTTTGTCTGATATTTTGTTTCTTTATAGGTTCATCCCCCACCCCACTCATTTGCATTCATCCGTAAATTTTATGTATAAATTTTATTATCATCAAATTTTACGTCACCGAGCGAGTTTTTTGTAGCCCCCCCCCCCCCTGAGAGGATGAGGTATTATGGTGTGTGGAGGATTGATCGGTGACGGAAGAGGTTTTGTGGTGAATGAGCGAATTGTAACGAGTGAATGGGTCGGGAATCGGATTAGCTAGGTATAGGATAGTCAGTGAAGACCAGTCTAAACCCTCTTTTCGGCCTTGTGCCATAATTGTATTTTTTTATACAATAAATATAAATACAGCATTAGTGGTCAGATCTGGCTCTTGCAAAAATAAATTTTGGTAGTAGAAGTTCTGTACATTACGGAGCGGCACAAGAAACAGTCCATTCTTTTAGCATCTTTAGCGATGATAATAGATAATTCTAAGGTGCATCTTCTGTGAAATTGGCAGATGAGTAAAATGTTACCGGCCGATTGCAGCAATTTCTATCTACGCACACACGCACACACACACATATATATATATATATATATATATATATATATATATATATATATATATATATATACTGACCAATGGAATTCAGAGCAGCATGGATCCATCCAGCTCTTATCTCAAATAACAACTTAAAAGAGACTGTTTGGCCAACACAAGGAATGTTGAAAAATTAATGTTAAAAAGATAAAAAACAAATGAAAATTGCAGACAAAAGTTCATTTTCTCCATCAAGACATTCATTTCTGTAGTTCACTGCTACCAGCAAGCAGAAATATTTTTCTCCTGATGATGGCCATGTTGGCCGAAACTAATCGAGGAATCTAAATGAAATAATAATAATAAAAACGAATGAATATTAATCTACAACCCAGTGTGTCTAAAGAGTTTGATGTTTTTTAATAATAATTATTGTTCAATATATATATATATATATATATATATATATATATATATATATATATATATATATATATATATATATATATATATATGATTCCATTAAACATATTTATTCCGAAGAAGTCTCTCCGAAAGAGGAAATGCGTCACATAGGATTTTTTTTCTATTTCACCATTCAATTACCCATCATATATTCATGCACAGCCAGGTAAATTTAGGTCTGGACGTCGTTTCGGGATATTGGCACACATTTTGCACCTCTAGCCAGATTTTTCTTTGACGCTGCGTAAATTATAGCCGAGCCAAGACAATGATGCTCACAGGATAAATTGAAGACAAGAGGTAGAGAGAAAAACAACGCATGAGCTACCTGGCAAAATTGAGTGTATAGATGGCGGAATAGATTTTGGGAGAGATAGCGAAAAGACAAATTTTATTAATAGCTACAAAGGACAAAATTTGTCTAAGTTATTTGAATTATTGTTCCCATCTTATTTATTATCTGGAGATATTACAGACACAACGTCTGGAGAAATGTTATCTGTTACTTATTGTTGAACTGGGCGTTACGGCCACATCTCGTTGAAAGACCTGTTCCAGTAAGATCACCAAAGTCAAGTAACGACGAGCCTGGTCAGTACTTAGATGGGTGACCACTTGGTAATACGAAAAGCTTTAAGCTTCGATGTGCAGTTTGTGTAATGGATAATGACTCGGATTTTTAATCGATGAGCTGAGTTCTAATTCCAGTTGGGTTCGTTATATTCACTTACGTGCAAATTGGGCAAGATATAAATCCACCACTTCTCGATCTATAGCTTAGTTAGTAAGGTTTTTATCACTAAAACCATTATTACCTCCAAAAAATAAAATGTTGCGTTAAAAATATTTAGATTTTAGCATTAAATAACCCATAAAGGTTGATATACTGTCCAACAAAAACCACCAACTAAAATTATAGTTAAATTAATGTAAATTGTTTCATTACCTGATCCAGGTATTGAACTCCAAACCACTAGTTACTTTAACCAACACATAAATCCATTACGCCATCAAGAGGCGATCAGTATGTGTTTTTGAAGTCTTTAAAGCCAGTGTCAGATGGTTTCAACATTCGGCTACGCTTCTTCAAAATCTTTCGTATTATTGATAAAGCACAGAATATTTTGAATTTACGGTATTAAATAAATAAGAATAAAGAATTCTCAGAACATTGCATTACTGCGTTAGAGTAGTCATACAAAGAATATATAAATACAAGAGATTTTGTAATCTTGATATTGGGAAATGGCTCAAGTTTGGAACTTTCCAGTACCCTTTTCAATCTACTGAACGAAAAAATTTTCCTTTAAGTTTGCGGGGATTTAAAAGGGATTCTAGATTATCAATTCACGGAAACTGGAAAAACATACTTTGAAGGAATTCAGCGAGCAATTGGCTCGTTTCAATGACAGAACTGACAGCGAAAAGACCTGTTTTTTTTAAATAAATTTGGTTTGAAAATTTCAACATTATTTTCTAGATAGGCCAATAAATGTCTTACTTGTATGTTATTCCTTTTTGTGAATTTTTCTTATTTTAAGCAAACTGGTTTTCTTTCTTTCATATTATTTAACGTTTCCCATTTCTTTTCTTTTCTATTGACAGGCTTTCTATATATATCTTTCTTTTATATTTGATGTTTTCCATTTTTTCTTTCTTTCATTCTTTCTTTCTTTTTTTCATAATACTTGATGTTTTCTCTTTTTATTTCTTCTTTCTGTCTTTCTTTCTAATTGTTTAACGTTCTCCGTTTTTCTGTCAGAATTTCTTTAATACCGTTTGTCGCTTACATTATTTCTTTCTTTCTTTCGTAATGCTTAATGCTATCCATTTTTCTTTCTTTATTCGTTTTTTCATATTTTTTGACGCTTCCAGTTTTCTTTCTTTTTCTTTCTTTCTTTCCTTTAAATTGTTTGACGTCATCCATTTTCCAAAATTTCTTTTGTATTGTTCGAAATCTGTAATTTTTTCTTTCTTTCTTTCTTTCTTTCTTTCTTTCTTTCTTTCTTTCTTTCTTTCTTTCTTCCAAGATTTCCTTCATACTGTTTGATGTTTTCGATTTTTTTTCCTTCAGTTTTCTTTTTCATTATTTATATATTTAGATTTTTACTTTCCCTAATCCCTTTTTATGCACTTTTTTGATGTTCTTCCCTTTCTTTAAATAATTCATTCATTTATTTATATTTTTCTTCATTTCTAAGTTTTCTTTAATAAAAAAAAACCCTCGACTTGTCGTATTCGTTTCCTGTAATATTATTTTTATAAAAAATATCTTAGTCTGATAATAGAATACATATCTGGAGGACATTATGAGGAAAGAGATCACTGCAGTAATAGGAGACAAACTTGCCAGTTATTGAATCACACGGGGATATCCTGAAATCAAAATCTATTGACATTACTGACAAAAGGCTACAACTGGGGAGCACCAAGTGAGGACTGTGATCTGCAAGTTTACTTTTCTAAAACACATTCAACAGCAACAATAATGATGAGACCACAGTGCAAAAACAATACAGAATAAAATGAACAAAAGAAAAACAGCATGGAAACGCAAAAAAAAAGAAGAATTAATAGACGTTGAAAAATTAAAGATTTTTTTCATAGATATTCTTTTTTTTCCCCTTAATTTCTTGTTATTCTTTGAATTATATAAACTGATTAACTATAATGTAAGGGATGTTGCCATGTGTGCGCATGCATTAAATTTGACACAGGATGCGGCCATATTGACGTTAAGCTTATTTGTGTCTATGGGTTACTATGCATTTATATATTAGTTACATTATATATTTATATATATATATATATATATATATATATATATATATATATATATATATATATATGTTTGTATGTTTGTGTATATATATATATATATATATATATATATATATTTGTATGTTTGTATATATATATATATGTTTGTATGTTTGTATATATATATATATATATATATATATATATATGTTTGTATGTTTGTATATATATATATATATATATATATATATATATATATATATATATATATATGTTTGTATGTTTGTATATATATATATATATATATATATATATATATATATATATAAATATAAATATAAATATAAATATAGGTAACTATACTCGTGTCGAAAAACCTTCGAACTCTTGATTTAACAATAGCCAAATCAATCACGAAGGAAAAAAAGGTTTTAAAAAAAAGAAAGAGCCAGGAACATGAAAGTCTGTCGAAAATAATCGCACAGATACAGCTATAGCTTTATATAATACACCTGATCATCTACTAAATTCCAAAACCGAGATTCTTAACAAATGTAGACACAGAAATGCTTGGTTACTGAAATAAGCTTCTCTCTCCCGATTGTAGCGTTATCATTATTGTTTGTGTTTTCTTAACTATCCCCTCTCCTTTTAGTTAGTTGAATAAATCTATACCCACCCCCCGTTGTCGCTTTTCTTTTTCTCTTTTTTTTCTCTTCCTTGGTCACGTGGTGTTGTCTTGGTGGTCGTCTCTATATATACGCCGTTTTCTGTTGCCTCTTTAGCCAGCCGACCCTGACGATCTGCCTAAGTGAAACCTTGGTAGGTGTGTCTGGCTCATTAGGTTTGACTATATATATATATATATATATATATATATATATATATATATATATATATATATATATATATATATATATATATTCAATATGAATACATATATATGATGGACTCTCCCGTCGGTTTCAACGTATGAGGTTCCGACAACTGTGCTTATTCCACCCTGTGTGTAAGTCGCAAGTGACATTTCAGTCCTGCTAGTGATTTGCAAAGAAGTCTACAGATTGTGCAAGAGTGTGGATTGTTGGAGTGTATGGCCGGTACAGCAGCAGATATTTTAGTCCTTTCCCTAGTGTGACGAAGCTTGGTGATGTTTGATGCTGCATTGTTCTTGATGCCATTGTAGCAAGTAGTCCTCCACTCATTGCGATCAATTGCTATGTCCTCAAACGTAGCATGGTCCATATTCGCAGCTGAGAGGTTACTTTTCAGTTTGTCCCTGTATCTAAGCAATGGTCGGCCCACGCTTCGATGACCACTGTCAAGTTGACTATACATGAGCATTTTTGGTATTCTGTTGTCTTGCATACGTAGCACATGACCAGCCCAGCGTAATTGTGACTTCATGAGAAAGGAATCAATACCATCAATATTACACATGGTGAAAAGGTCAGCATTGGCCATCCTTTGGTTTGGGTTTATTCCACAAATTTCTCGAAGACAGCCCTTGTGAAATACATCCAACTGCTGAATTTGTCTTCTGTACAGTGTCCAGGACTCTGAACCATACAATAGTGTTGTAAGGACTACAGCCCTGTAGACTTGTATCTTGGTCTCAAGCCTAATGCCCCGGGGTTTCCAGGGTCGGTGACCAAGTTTCCCAAAGGCACTAGAGGCTTTTGCTATCCTAATGTAAACAAAGCAATTTCTAAAAAAGCAATGGATTTTTTTTTTATTAATCCGAGGCATTTTATCATTAATCGTTATTTTTGTGGGTACCCATAATTGAGTGGACGTTCCGTTTACTTCTTATACATATTTATATATTTTATATCTACCGACCTGAATCTTTGAGAAATCATATTAAAGAAAAAAATGTGATCTCTGGTCGGTAGATGAAAATAAATAAATATACTGTTTAATAAATAAACGGAAAAATGTCTGTTACCCCTCTATATAGATCTCATGTCCTCCCACACTCTCACACATATACTCTTACTAATTTTTTACCGGAGTTGTTTTTTCTGTTTTCTTTTTGAATCTGTAGGTCTGATGAATTGGATCTTTTTTACGATTCCAATGGAATAAATTATGACCATGGAATATTAGTGTTCAAATCTTTTTATTATATATATATATATATATATATATATATATATATATATATATATATATATATATATATATATATATATATATATATATATATATATATATAATAAAAAGACTATATATATATATATAAACGATCCAATCCATCAGACCTACAAATTCAAAAAGCTTTTTCAATTTGTAGGTCTGATGAATTGGATCGTTTTCACGATTCCAATGGAATAAATTATGACCATGGAATATTAGTATTTACGTCCTTTTATTATATCCTTACTCTGTCCTGGACATTGAGTTCTACCTGGATTCTATCCTCTTGGAATTATTTCTTATACACATATATGTGTCTATGTATGTATATTTATTTATATATTTTAGATATATGATTGCATATATATGTGTATATTTTCCACTAATATTATCTATCTATCTATCTATCTATGTACAAAGAACATGGGTCATTTAATGCCCAATATAATCTAACTTATCATATTAATTTCATTTGAATTTAGGTGTTCTATTAGACTCTTTTTAGTGTTTGAATTGCTTTGAGAGAGGTGTTAAGGTTAGAGTACGTTTTGTTTAATTGCAATTTTAAAAGGTGTTTAGGTTAGAATCCGTTTTATTTAATTACAATTTTCAAACCAATTTTAAAAAATTCTACTTTTAAATTTAACTTTTAAATTTAATCGGCTATATATTTTTTTTTATAAAACAAGTAAATGTAATAGAATTACTTACAGTATTTAAAATTATTTATTCACATCAAATATGAGTATGTATATTATCAGGTCAAATTTTGTTTTTAATTTAATTTTAATATATATATATATATATATATATATATATATATATATATATATATATATTACGCGAATCATTCATACGAAAAAAAGATAAGGAAGTTAATGATATAAATGGCAAGAAACACTCTCGCAAATAATTTTTAATAATAAAATACATTAACCTCGAATCGAAATTGTACTACTTCTACAAAAGAATTATCATATTACTATATTATTACAAGAACGCACAATTTTAAAATTTAACAAAAATTTCAACCTCAGCGTCGTGACTGCACGCTCCAAAAGGATTTCTTACAGTTAACAATATCACATTTCTAAAAACACTTCTTTCGTATTACACTTTATCTTTTGATGTCCTGTTATTACCTGGATGTAAAAAAACTTACCTATTTCCCTACCTGAAGATGATTGTATGAAACAATTGAAAGCTAGTATTAAAGAAAGACCTGATAAAACCGGAATTTATAAACAAGGATCATACCATTCATTAACGGATTCGAGGTTAATGTATTTTATTATTAAAACTTGTTTGCGAGAGTGATTCTTGCCATTTATATCATTAACTTCATTATCTGCTTTTCGTATGAATGATTCGCGTAATGTAAATTGAAACTGCACCACATAATATATATATATATATATATATATATATATATATATATATATATATATATATATATATATATATATATTATAATATAATGGCAATATTTAATTTAATTTGTTGCTTAAATGGCGTTACAACTTTTGACAATCGCTCTAACATATTTTCCCCAGATGTACTGCTCTTTTCCTGTATGTGTGATGTTGTGTGCTCTGAATCTGATCTTAGGCACAAACACAAATACGGTGATAGTGAAGCTGTGTCAGACATGAAATGGGTGCTGAACGATTGTTGGGCCATAAATATAGACACGCTTTGATGGTAAATGCTCTCGCTTTTTGTTGTTTTTTTTTTAATGTTTTTTTTTTCACAGGCCACAATAGTAAGAATGTACGAGGAATACGTTGTTTCCAGACAAAGATTAGAGGCTTGCATAAACAGCGGAGGTCTACAGGTGATACTAGAAAGAAACCACCGGTGACTAACATGGATAATAACCATGAGGGATAAAACTGAGACAAATCATTTCATTTCAACGCGGTTCAATCCCTGTGAACAGACTTTACAATGAGCATTGTAATTCATGCGATTTATTAGTTTTATTTATCTATCACAGTCTATTCACCTCTACATCTGTTCATATATATATTTCTATATACCTCGTCTAATATCTACCTATCGGTCTGTCTATTTATGCCTGTTCATATCTATACATCAATCTATATTTCTCACTCAGTTCATATCTATCTATCTATCTATCTATCTATCTATCTATCTATCTATCTATCTGGTTTCTATCAGGAAGTCGTAATTAGCGAACAATTTTAATTTGGTTTTTACCACTGCAATGAGTTCCATTTATCTCGGGTATCCCACGACTTTTGGGCTGTACTAAGCTAATATTAGCGAACGTTGTAGACCTTTCGTGTAGCGAGTTGGAACCTAACTGTGTGCAAATAATTCCGGATATGTGTCAGATTAAAATAATGTTCTTAACCATCTCTACCTTAAATCTCAGTGCAATACTATCGCTGAACGTTCTTCCCCACACATTTAGCCCAGTGCCAGACTTAAATACCTCCGCTCATGTTTGGCGGTTGTACATGCGCATCTGTTCGAAAGAACGCAATGTCTCCTTTGTTCGTACATGTACGTTTCTAATTGTGTGCATAACACTGGAGATGGCCCTTCGTATTGGTTCTACGTTTTTATCGTTGGCACGCACACATTAAAGGCAGTTTGGGATAGAGTGGGCTTTGACTCTTATTTTTCCTCCACCCGCTTTCATCTGGCCCAGAACCCGTATATCCGCTCATGCCACCTGCACCTCTCCCGCCACCGCTGAGTTTCTCTTTTTGCTGCGTCTGTGCGATACACCTTGGCCGCTTATCAGCGTCGCAACACACAGAAGATCGGATCGGTCACGTGTCAACTCATCGGCTATGCAATCGTTCAGGCGTTTTCTTTTCCGAGCACTCAACGCTTGATTCCATGGTTACCGCTATGAGGATTCTCACAGTGGCCGTAGATTTTTTTTTTTTTTTTTTAGAAAATGTTTTTAAAGATCGGGATAAAATCCATTTAAATATAATCGATGTCGAATTTACGTCAAGAATATGATGAATATTATTAGTAATAGCAAAAGGCCGCTATAAGACATTTTTGTTTTTATTTCTTGTTGAAGAATTATAGATAAAGTAAAGAAAAATAAATCTATCGACATTAAAGCTAAACTATATCGTATGAATAGTAGGAAGTATAATAATACACGTATTATCTTTAAAATGACTTAAGTTATTTGAACGAGTAAAGAAAAGGAAATTACGAGGAAAAGTTGCGGTTACAATTCATAAAAACTGTGCCATTCCCAACGTAAGTCAAGGCAAAACATGACACAAGAAGAGAAATCAACTCTTTGGGTTGAAAAAAAATTACCGCATCCTCCAAACTCAGCTTTGAAACTTAAGATTTCCATCTAATGAGAGTGTAGAAATAATTTAATTCCTTCGACACAAAAACCTTTTGCAACAGACCAATCATGCATTAGAACAATTATTAAACAATCGTCTCGGACTATATTTGATTCATGTTTAAATGCTTACGAGTTACGTATTTTTATAACGTAATAAATAAAATACCCAGCCACACCTTACTTAACGGTTTACTTTTTTACCGAAGCCTGTCGAATATAAAATGGTCGTCAGAATATGACAGTTAGTAATGATGGAGTCACGGAGAATCATATTCACGCGCACACACACACACTCTCAGACACATACAACATTAACAGTACTAGATTGGCAGCTAGGTCTCATCATTTTACAGTTTAAATTACTAAACGTAACCGTTTCTATGCTAACAGTTTCTTTTCTAGCATTTCTCGTTTGCAGAAGTCTCTTTTGGCTTCCGACTTTCCAGTCGGCTTTGATCTTCAAAAATTTAAATACAATGTCAATTGCCATCTGTCTTCTCAGTACCTGTTCTTTTATTGTTCGATAAGGATACACATTAACCGAAAAATTTAGGAAGTATATTTTACCACGAACCCTGTTAATTGCAGTGCGAAATTTCATTTAAATTAGATAAGGGGTTATTGGATTAGGACCGTTATTGTGTTTTTACGACATTTTTAACAGGAAATTCAGCATTTGTTATCAGTATCCATTCTTATATCAATCCGCTTACATAAAAAAACACTTGCATATTATATTATAACTATTTTATGTGTGTGAAAAATAATAAACATGCATAAAATATTATAACAATCTTATTAAATAAATTTTAAAATGCATAACACAACATATATTAATAAAATTTACTACACTATATCATAACTTTTTATGAAAAGATATATCTGATGTTTGGCAAGTAATTGATAGTTGAAGAAGCTATGAGTGTGCGGCATTGTAAAACGTAATCATGGCTGGAAAATTGAGTGAGTTGATAGTAAATCAATAAACAGATACACGCAGGTTTGCCGCCGTTACGTATTTTTGGAGGAAGAAACAGCTATGCATATTAAAAATATAATTATTATTAATTTGTTATTGCGTTGTATATGTAACTAATAGTATATAATGCGAGTAATAATTATTATTACAATAACATGTATTGTAAATACAATTTAAAATATGTATAATTAATAATATAATTTATAATATTGTTACTTCATCATTTTGTATCATCATGAAGAGGTTTTAAATGGAAACCAATCAGGATGCTGAAGGTAGCATCAATCAGCTAAGTGACAAACTTTTACTTATATTAATCATATATATATATATATATATATATATATATATATATATATATATATATATATATATGTTATGGGAACTTACTTATAATAGATAATGGACTATTCCGTACACCATAAATACTTCGCCTCAAGAGGAAGCAGCAGTGAGTGATTCAGTCCTTTTTGGACGTCTCACCTATCAGGTCGAACTCTCTGCCTCTGAGGCAGAGGGGAACTCTCTGCCTTTTGGCAAAGAGGAACTCGGACGAGGCTCCGCCGAAGGGCAGAGCCTCATTCGAGGTGGTTGACCACCCCGATCCCGTTTATACGGGTTCTACGGGCAATTTTTGCCCGAGCCTACGGGCTCGGAAAGCCCACATTAAACCGGCCTTGTGCCACATTCGACACACGTGGGCGTGTTGTTAAACATCGTGAGTCAGTCAGTCCTTTTTGGACGACTCAGCTATTCGGTCGAACTCTCTGCCTCTGAGGCAGAGGGGAACTCTCTGCCTCTGAGCAGGGAGGAACCCGGACGAGGCTCCGCCGAAGGGTAGAGCCTCGTTCGGGGGGGTTGACCAACCCGATCCTGTTTATACGGGTTCTACGGGCATTTTTGGCCAAGCCTACGGGCTCGGTGAGCCCACATTAAACCGGCCTTGTGCCACATTCAACACACGTGGGCGTGTTAATGAACATCGTGAGTCAGTCAGTCCTTTTTGGACGACTCGGCTAGACGGTCGAACTCTCTGCCTCTGGGCAGAGAGGAATCCGGACGAGGCTCCGCCAAAGGGCAGAGCCTCGTTCGGGGAGGTTGACCAACCCGATCCCGTTTATACGGGTTCTACGGGCATTTTTGGCCGACCCTACGGGCTCGGTGAACCCACATTAAACCGGCCTTGTGCCACATTCGACACACGTGGGCGTGTTAATGAACATCGTGAGTCAGTCAATCACAGACAGAGTCGCATCAGACGATTACTGATGTGACGTAGTTTCCCTTTGTATGTTTTTATGGTAACTGCTTGGACGAGATATTTTTCTTGGTGACACGACTAGATTGGCAATTAGGTCTTACTGTTTTATTGTTGAACTAGCTAGATGCAGCCGTCATTCCTACTCTAACATTTTTCTCACACTTCCCACCTGTGGAACTCCCTTGCGATTTCTTTCTTCCCTGATAACTATAAGCTTCAAAAATTTAAATGCAACGCCAGTTGTCATCTTCCGCCTTCATGAACCCTTTTCCTTTTTTTTTTTACTTTTCTTTAATCCACCCCATTTTCAATTTTATAATTCTTTTTCACTTTCACTCTCTTTAACCCCCTGCATTCTAGTGGCATTGTCGCCTTGCTTTGAGTGAAAGAATCTTTAAAAAGAGCTTTTTTTTCACATATTCTCTAACACTTATATATTCTCATATTCTCTAATACTTACTCATATATTCTCAAATTAACTAACACTTACTCATATATTCTCATATTCTGTAACATTTATATATTCTCATATTCTCTAACGTTTATATATTCTCATATTCTCTAACACTTACTCATATATTCTCATATTCTCTAACACTTACATAAACTTTCTTAAAATATATTGATGCATGTACATAAAGCGTTCAAATATAA
>OZ038478.1:128559078-128581578 GCA_964036315.1 Acanthosepion esculentum | reverse complement strand
TTATGCTTTGTGTCTGGTGGACAGGTCGTCAAGTGGTTCATTATGAACTGCTACCAACGGGCCAAACAGTCACTGGAGACATATACTCTGAGAAATTGAAACGTGTGCAACAGGCATTGCGCCAGAAGGGGCCAGCACTGGTGAATCGCAAAGGTTTGCTTTTCCTCTATGACAACGCCAGGCCGCATGTCGCGCGAGTGATCAGGGATACCAAACAGCAACTTGGGTGGGAGACTTTGTGCCATCCACCTTATTCACCTGACCTTGCGCCATCCGATTACCACATCTTCCACTCCCTGGATAATCATCTTCGTGGGAAATCCTTCACCAATGAAACAGACTTGAGCAAAGCCCTCACGGGTTACATGTGGTACAAGGCCGGGTTTAACGTGGGTTTTCCGAGCCTGTAAGCTCGCCCAAAAATATTCCCTAATGGAACCCGTAAAAAACGGGTTCAGTGACAAGTCTACCTCTCCGAACGAGACTCCGCCCCTCGGCGGAGCCTCGTCCGGGTTCCTCTCTGCTCGAAGGCAGAGAGTTCGACTGTTCAGCCATCAAAGGCTGGCATTGCATATTCAGGAAAAACATGGCCACCTTTATACACGTCTTATTGAATATTTTGAGCCTTCTGATTGGTTAATTCCCCTATTAGTGAACTATATAATGAGTCAGCTCATTTTGACTGGCTCACTAGTATACCAGGGTACCCAAAAACTCCAACATCCTGAAAATCTGTATGAAGCTGAATAAAATTCCTCATTCATCAAAAAAGTGGTAGAGGGATGCTAAAAGGGGCTTACTGAGTGTTAGAGAATATGAGAAAAACTACTATTAAGGAGAGAGAACAATAAAAGAACAAGTATTAAGACGTAAAATAACAAATGATGTTGCATTTAAATTTTTGAAGATCAAGCATGGCTGGGAAGCAAAAATCCGGGAGATATTTCTACAAGCTAGAAGTGCAATAGAAGAAACTATTGACATAGAACTTACGTTTATCTAGCTATTTCAACTGTAAAATGGTGAGACCTTACTGCCAATATAGTACTGCGTTTAAATTCATAAAGTCTAGATACCATATTCATCAGAGCAATTCCCATGAAAGTATTTATAGAAATGGCAGAGGGAGGCCTCGTTGAAGCCTAGGTAAAGAGTCTGGAGCCGAGGTGCCAGGTCAGGACCAATGACATTGCGGATTCTGGTTTGGAGTTTATCAAGTATCTCTAAATATATAGCAGGGGCGCCAGACCAGATGTGGCAGTAATATTTAAAAGAAATATCTGGGCTGGCGTTGCTCACTAGTTATATAATTTCCAACCATGAAAGAGTTTCAGAAGCGTTTACGAAGTATTGTGAATCATTTTCAACGCTACGGTCTATTACTATTCTATCGCTATTTTCATGTGAAATGTTCAGACGAGCTATATTTCCACCAGTTACAGTTTGGAGCCGCTATGTTACGTTCTCAGGAATCGAATCATCCACATTCCTTTCGTATTCCCCTGGCAACAATAAAGTTCCACTGAGAAATCTTCTTCCTGAGAACTGGTACTTTCCCGGTCACTAAAATCTTAACCTCTTCAAGTCTAGTTTCTACCATTATCCATCTTATCAATCCTCATAATGAGCATTTATTTCTTCCTCTTAGGTTCATACAACAAGTGCATTCAGTAATCCTCTACCTTGAATTACTCTTGGGCCTTTTTGGTTAACATTTAGTAAAAAAATAACTGACCGAAGGCGGGAAAGTAAGGCCAAATCATCAACAGTAAGTAGACAGAATGGATGGTTTTCGACAAGAGGTTTAGCCCAATATACGAGCTATGAATTGGAGATGTCAAAATTAAACAAGAATAAAAGTTTAATTTCTGACAAATGTTACAACAGACGACGGAAAATGTGACACCGAAATCCGAAGATGCTTTAGTATATCGAAATAAGCAGTCCAAAAGCTAAGCAAAGCATTAAGAAACCGGAAAATTTGTGTTAGAAACAAAAAATGATGAAATGCTACGTAATATCAATTCTTCTCTATTGCAATGAATGCTGTGGACAATTTCCTCACGGATAAAGAGAAGACACGAGGGAACAGAAACGTGATTCTACAGAAGAATAATCAGAATACCATGGACAGAGTATGTAAGCAACGATGAAGTTTTCATGATAATGGACACTTATACTCAGAATCAGAAAGAGAATTGAAATTACTTTGAGTCATAAGATGGAACGAGGGCTTGGGGAATTTGACACTCACAGAACACATTGAAGTCAAGAGTGACAAGGAGAAACATTGAATAACCTCCTTAACAAGCTTGTGTAAACGGATGTCAAATCAGGTGGAAAATTATAAGACCTAATAAGGACAGGAAGTTGTAGAGTGCCATGATCGCCCAGATCCTGAAGGGACACGGTACGTACCAGAAGAAGATATAGCTCAATATAGGATGTAGATACACGTAGTCTGCTTTTATCTATGTTTTCTTGTTTCTTCTTTGAATTTGGAAGCGAGCGGTATGATAATGCTATGTACATGTACAAATCAAGGAGAAACAGAAAAAAAAAGCTACACCCAGGTTAGGTGCACCGTGATATGCTATATGACTCAGAAGCCGGCGAAGAAAGATACTAGCAACCTTTCATTTATAGTCGACGTTTGATGGTTGGCGACAGGAAGTCGAGATTGGCTTTTATTTTCTGCTACAATTTCTAAGCCAGGCGCCAAACAGACGAGTGCTTGCTTAGGATCTACGATAGTTACAAAATCAAGCTCAGTACGACTGGTACCTCAAGGTGCAGGAAATGAGTATTTTTCAGGACGATTTTATAGATCGGACAAGTTTCGGAAATCTTTGGTAGAATAATTTTCAGGTGGGGTACTTCAACGATTCCTTATTCGGTCTAATTTCCTCCCGTGTTATTCTTTATGTCCTTTTGAATATCTAGCAAGCGTTTTAACACAGGATGGAAGATGCGACCCCAAAATACGAACACGCCCTGGAATAACAAGGGAGGCGTTTCAAAAACAAAACAATTTATCAAGAAACAGGAAAAATTTCTTAGAAACAAACAAAACAGTACTTAACTGTTATGTAATACCATTCCTCTTGTGTGGCAGTGAAATCAGGACAATCTGTATAGAGATAAAGAGAATACTGGAGGCAACAGAAATGTGGTTCTACAGAAGGATGCTGAGAATACTATGAACGGAGCGTATAAGCAACGAAGAATTCTTAAGGAAAATAGAAACAAAAATGACAAGAAAGAGACAGCTGAATTTCCTTGGACGCATAATGAGGAAGGAGTGCTTGAGAATTTGACACTCGCAGGGCATATCGAAGGAAAGGGGGGCAGCGAACAATCTACCTGACTTGATTGAGTAACTGGAGGCAAAACGTCGGGGGTGGAATGCTTGGGAAAGGGAGAAATGTTTCTACGAGCTACACGAGATTGCGGATTGTGGAGCGACATGACAGCCTACGTCCTGAAAGGACATGGCATATAGAATACGTTCATCTGTTTTTACAAGGTTTACAAAAAGCTGTCACAATAAAATCAAAAGCGATATTTTGGCATGACCTTTGCCTAACTGTAATAATAATAATAATAATAATAATAATAATAATAATAATAATAATAATAGAAGCTGAAATAACAAATTCAAAGGAAGGAATAGAAAACAGGAGTTATGAAAAAAAGAAACAGATTCTTCTGGCAAAACAAGATCTTCAAAGAAGATACCAAGAAACTATATCGAGAACTAGGGAAAATAAAATAGAGATAAAAAAACCCACCAAATATCCAGGAAGTCGAGAAGTTCTGGTGTGAGATATGGGAAAAGTGCAAAATGCACACTGGAAGAGCTACACGAATCAAGCAACAGCAGGAATAATACACGCACATATAGAGTGCCAAAAAATGGACGGATATCAATATTACTGAAACAACCGCTGTAATTTGCAAAGCCATAAACTGGAAAGCACCAAGAATAGTCCGAATAGCCAATTTGTTGGATAAAAACCCATCTAGCACCCACCAAAACCTCGCATGGGTATACAATGATATAATCACAAACCCAGATAAATGCCCCAAATGGCTCAAGTGGGGAGTAACATACCCACTCCCCAAAACAGAAGAAACACAGAACCTGCCTACTAAAATATAGGTCTCCATTTCTATCAGAACCGAGAGGACATACAACTTCCTTGAAAAAACAATTCACTCCCACTACAACAGAAGAGATGGAAAGGAGAAAGTTACGGATGCAAGGACCAACTAATTATGAATGAAACAAGATTGGCAGAGGTGAAAACAAGGAAAAGAAACTTATCGATGTCATGGATCGACTACAGAAAGGCGTTCGACAGTGTACTACACTCATGGATAGAGAAGAGTCTAAAAATATACAGAGTGTGCCCCACAACGGTCAAATTCATAATGGAGAGCATGAAAAATTGGAAGACTACACTAAACCTAAACCAGACAAACGGGTCATTAACATCGAGACCAATCAAGATCAAAAGCGGGATCTTTCATTGTCACTACGATTCTACTGCCTTGCATTAGCGCCACTGCATCCGCCTACTGAACAACAATAGCTAGGGACACAAGTCGCAGAATGACAACCTGAATTACTTATTCTATATTGATGATCTTATGACACTTGCAAGGATATTTGACAACTAGCAGAAAAATCTACTCACCATTGTCAAAATCTGCAGCAAAGACATTAGGATGGAGTTCGGAATCGACAAATGTGTCAAAGCCATCTTCAACGGCAATAAACTCACGAAAAATACAGATTTAGACCTTAATATCAACAAGATTAAGGAACTAGACCAAAATGGTACATACAAATACCTAGGAATTATTGAAGGAGACGAAATACAACATTCAATTATGAAGAAAAAGATCCGAAAGAATATTATAGGAGAGTGCGTTTGATACTAGAAAGCGAATTTAATGGGGCCAATAAAATGAAGGCTATCCACACCTTAGCTATACACGTAGTAACATTCAGCTTGAACATTATTAAATGGAAGTTGAATGACATTAAAAGATTGAACACCAAGACCAGAAAAATGCTTACCCAAATGAGGATGCACCACCCGAAATCAGGTGTTGACTGGCTGTACGTCCCAAGGCATTTCGGAGGCTGACGTCTAACTCTAAAAACAACAATTAGATTGGAAACCTACCTCACAAAAACCAATGACCCTCTCCTATAAATAGTAAAACACCAAATCCACTCCATCAACAAAGAAGCTGCACTCTTCAAGATTTGTGAAAAAAACAAACAAAAAAAACAAACAAAAAAACAGGCCTAAACAGACTAGCTTGGGATTTGAAAACGGCTCGTAGATTTTATTTTTCGAACCGATATTTACATCTCTGTCCATTCACAGATAAACAAATGTAATCCATCGGTTACTGTATACACCTTTATTTCAAATTCCTAGGAAGATATCTTATTGTTATTATGTATACAATGCTTTCTAGAGGCCATTTACCTCTTCTTATTTTATAGTGCAAAGTTTTGGCCACCGTACTTTCGCAAAGAGTGTAGGAATTTCACTGATACTGATACTCCTTTCGGCGACCATCATCCTATTTTACGAAAATCTCGACGTCTTTAGTAATGTGCAAAACTTTATCGAATTTCTCCAAGAGCTGTTCTGATTTTAACCAGTTTATTTTCTTTCATTCATCTCCAGTGCCGATTATATTAAATTGTGCGGAAGAAATTTGTCCTTCTTCGAAAGTCTTCGAGGAACTTGGAATTAGATGTGGCACCAGAGTGCCGACTGATTAAAACGTAGCTTGGAGAATTCTTGCAATAACCAAAATTTTTTTAAAAAATACAAAAAGGAAAATAATGCAGCGTTATGGAATTTTTTTTAGATTTTTAATCTCGGGAATGGATGCACTATTTTGAACTTTCTCACCTGTCCCAAGTGATTTAAATTCATTTTTCTTTCTTTTCGCCAAAGACTTCAACATTGTTTTTTTTTTTCCTTTCAGGTTACCTTATATTAACTGGCATTTATTCTTTTTTTCTACCATTGCTTTACATCTTTTGTTGTGACTTGCATTTTGCACGCTATCATTCTTTCTTTCTTTCTTTCTTTCTTTCTTTCTGCTGTGATGTCAAGGTTTAGCACTAGTCAGTCGCTAAGCTTGTAACTACTACGTTATTCTCAGTGACGAGTTATATAGGCTTTCTCTTGCACTTATGCAAATTAGGCATATTAATTTGCCAGTATCACTACATCTCCCTGAAACGTATAGGTTTTATTCCTCTAGTAGTTCTTGTACTTCTTCTCATGATAGTTTCATTACTTTGCCCTACTTCTCTCTCTCTCCCGTATTTCTTTCTCTGGGAGACCTAGATCTGTCCCGCGCTAAGCTGTAATCATAAGCATTTTCTTGCATTATTTGATCTTCGTCCGAACTTTCAAACTCATTCTGGCCCACTTGATCCTGCATTATTTCGTCTTCTGATGTTTCATTCTGTAACGGTTTTTCTAATAAATCATTAACGGACGGAATCGTAGACATTTCTTCATCATTTTGCTCTTCATATTCACTCTGGGTCCTTATTTGATCTGCATAGGCTAATACACTGTTGCCGTTTTCCCTATTTATTATGGCTGTATTGTGGCCTTTTTGCAGGATAAATTCTGCACTTTCCGGATTTGCTACTTTGTTCTTTTTGTACCACATTTTTTAATTTGTGGAGTATGACATCGTTAGCGGAGCTCTAATTTGTCTTCCCATTAAAGCTGATGGGCTTTCTAGTCTTCCAGCGTGTGGTATTGTGCGATAGCTTAAAAGCAGCCTCGGCAGAAAAACTTCTACTTTTTCTTTTTGCTGAGAGCATACTTTTAGTCCCGTTTTTACGGTCTGCACCATTCTTTCCACTAACCCGTTCGACTGAGGGTGATATGGGGGTGTCTTATACGGTTTACATCCTATTTTTTTAACCATAAATTATGATCTTCATCACAAAATTCTGGTGCATTGTCAGATACCAGGGCTTTTGGTATGCCATTTCTGGAAAATATGACTGTTTTATCGTAGAACCTTTCTTGTCTGGCACCCGAATTATTTCAGTCCAGCCTGAAAAAGAGTCTACTAGAATTAATAAGAGTCCCACTCCATTAATATACGCATGATCCATATGCACCCGACTCCATGGCTCCACTTCTCTAGGCCACGAATGTAAAGTAGTCTGTGTAAAGTTTCTTAATTCTTTACATTTTTTGCACCTTTTTATATATTCTTTGACATCTCTTGAATATCCCGGCCACCATGCTTCCAATTTTATCCTTTTTTGTGTAGCCGCTACTCCACAGTGTATATCATCATGTACACTTTTTATTACCAATTTTCTGTGTTTCTGGAGGAACTACCAGATCCCCATTACAAATCACTCCATGTTCTATCGTTAATTTCTGTCTTATTTCTTTGTAGGGTCTTTCCGCCCTAGAACAATTTCCCCATGAGTTTTTTCTTATTCTCGATATTATCCTACTTAGTACTGGATCATATCTAGTTTCCGCAGCCATTCTATCTAAAGACAAAACATTAGTCTCTACCCAATGTAAGCATGTATCTTCAAATTCTTCTATTTTATCTTTTGACTCCTTGTAAAATCTCAATCTTGATAGTGCATCTACGTGTGGAATTGAATTTCCTTTGACATATTCTATATCAAAATCAAATGCCATAAATCTTATTGCCCATCTTAGTATCCTCGATGTCGTGGCTTTGTGTAATTCTTTCCTTGGGTTAAATATAAACTCTAATGGTCTATGATCACTTCTTAACAGAAATTTTTTTTCACTTAAAATTTGTCGGGCTCTATTAGTTGTCCACACGATAGCCAATGCTTCTTTCTCTATAATTGAATAATTAAATTTGGTGTTCATTTGTCTTCTTGATAAATACATTATCGGATGTCCTTCTTGTGATAATATTCCCGATATTGAATGTTCGCTTGCATCAGTGGTTAACGTCATGTCCTTTTTTGGATCAAACATTTTCACTACTGGTTCCTTTGCCATAATTCCTTTTAATCTATCAAAAGCTTTTTGTTGTTCCTCTGACCAAATAAATTCAACATTCTTTTTTCTTAAATTTGCAAACGGTTCAGTCAAGACCGTGTATTTTGGTACATGTCGCCTGTAAAAACTCACCAATCCCAAAAAAGACTCCAGTTCTTTTTTATTTGTAGGTGTAGCTACTTTTAGTATTTTTCTATTAAGGCTTGGTCTGGTGATATACTTTCTTTTGAAATGGAATAACCTAAAAAAGATATTTTACTACACTTTCTATCTTTCTTTCTTTTCGACATTTTTCACTTTCTCTTTTTCTTCTATTTGCAAATTTGTTTTCATTTTTCTTTCTTTCTTTCTCTCTTTTGCTTTCATTCTGACACTTTCTTTTTTTTGCAAATTTAAAGCAAATTAAAACTATTCAGATAGCAATAGTAATAAAGATGAAGACAACAGTTCGCATGATACAAATAGTGTAAATAGTTACAATACCCCATCTCAGAAATATAGAAAGATTGTGAAGAAGGCCGGAGCGTACAACGGCCGAAACGTCGTGAATATGTCAATAAAGATGAGGACAACAGTTCGAAAGATGTAAATAATCTGAATAGGTACATTGTCTCATCTCAGAAATATAGACATATCCTGCAGAAGGCCCGGGGGGAGAGGGTATAAAACGACTGAAATGTTGTGAATATGGCAATAAAGATGAGGAAAACAGACTGAACGATGTAAATAGTTACAATACCTTTTCTAAGTAATATAGTCGAATCTTGAAGAAGGCCGGAGAGTACAACGGCTGAAACCTCGTGTATATGGCAATAAAGATGAGGAAAACGGTCCGAAAGATATAAATAGTTACAATGCCTTATCTCAGAAATATAGACAGATCCTGAAGAAGGCCACAGGGTACAATGACTGAAACATCGTGAATACGACAATTAAGATGAGGACAACAGCCCGAATGATGTAAATAGTGTAAATATTTGCATTACCTCATCTAAGTAATATAGACAAATCCTGGTGAAGGCCGGAGCGTACAACGGCCGAAACTGAATATGGTAATAAAGATGGGGACAGCAGTCCGAACGATGTAAATAGTCTGAATAGTTACATTGTCTCATCTCAGATATATAACGTCACGTCTTAAGAAAGTGACTGAAGTCGAGATGCCAAGTCAGGATCAATAACATTGCAGATCCTTCTTTGGATTTTGTCAAGAACTGCGAGATGAATAGCAGGAGCGCCTGACCAGATATACACGACCAAAAGGTAGATTTGTAAATGTGTAAGATGAACTCTAACGAGAAAAACCTGGCACGATATAGTGACCCAACTTTCCTTGCAGTAGATGCACGTCAGTTGAAAACGTGAAGTCAAGAAGGCGCAGTAAGACGCTCCCCCGGAGTCTAGCATCAGCCATGCTGATGGCGGCTAGGAATGTTTCTCTATGGTGGTTAAAAAAAAGAGCAGTTTCTTTTTGGAGGCATTAAAATTTACAAGTCATTTTCTGCCCCATTTAACCTCTGACTGGGTAGCGAGAGTAGCGGCCTTGTTAACTTAGTCATCTCCGTGCGATTTTCTGTTGAGACAGGTGTAAATGCATACTTGGGAAGTAATGACATCAGGAAGATCATCAATGAAGATCAGAAACAGCGTAGGACCCAGGATAGAGCTTTAGGGAACACCCGTGCTCGTGTGAAAGGATCTGGAAGCGATCCCGTTTCATTTCATTTGGATTGGATTAAATCAAACAATCGTCCTGTAATACTGTATCCCTAGAGGTTACGTAGAAGACTAGCGTGACAAACCCTGTCAAACGCCTTCGAGATAGAGCTTCGCCGTTATACATATTCAGTGATAGGCGTTAGCACGTCAGCGGTAGACCTAGCAAAACAAAAGCCATGTTGTTTGCCAGATAGTAAGTCGTGAGAGGTAAGATGCTTAACCGCTCCAGCATTGATTAAAGCCTCGAAAACTTTGCTAAAAAGCAGTAGAAGACTAATAGGGCAATAGTTAGAGGAGTCAGATGGTTCTCCAGAGTTCTTCAAAACAGGAACTATAGAGGAGGACTTCCAACAAGCAGGAAAGGAAGAAGCAGCGAGGCAATAGTTGTACATTATTTACATTATTCGGACTATTGTCCTCATCTTTGTCGCCATATTTATTACAACGTTTCCGCTGTAGCACGCTCCGGCCTTCTTCAGGTGGTTGGAATGTCGAACTGAACCCTTTCTTTCGCTCACTGGTGTAGACTGTTCTAGTTCCACGATCCATGTTTTAATGGATGTCAGTTATCAGTTATCTTCTGTTAATTCCCCTCTCCAAGTTCTGCACTACATTAACCAGGTATTGAACTCACATTCTTTGGGTCCTGTCACTGGATCTAACTAACGCCTTTATCCACTGTGCCATGCGTCCTTGAAAACATAACCACAAATTTAACAACATAGATAGAAGTATTATATAGCCCCATAAATCAAGTCCTACCAATATTTCTCACTCACACAAGACAGACATGCTTGCAGAGCTGTTGAGGTCTCACACTTACACACACTCTCATATTTATATATACACATGCATACACACTTCCAAAGAACTAAAAGATAACACACACACATCCCTTTCCCAGCAAGCAATGAAACTGTCAAAATGACCAAGGAGGGAATTCTCAGACATAGGAATCTCCCATCCTCTATCTTAAAAACAACTTGAAAGAGGCCGTTTGACCAACACAAGGACTGACCAAAATGAACGATATCCCCCCCCAAAAAAAACAAAAAAAAAACAAATGAAAACTACAGTTAAAGTTCACTTGTTTCAGAAACAGTCATTCACTCCTGTAGTTCACTGCTACAAACAAGAAGGGATAGTTTAATTATTTTTTTCGGGGAACTTAATTGAAATAATAAAACAGAAATATAAATATACAATCCAATATAGTGTCTGAAAATTTTTATATTTTTATATTTTTATTGTTCAAAACATATATATATATATA
This sequence comes from Acanthosepion esculentum, assembly GCA_964036315.1. Lineage (NCBI taxonomy): Eukaryota > Metazoa > Mollusca > Cephalopoda > Sepiida > Sepiidae > Acanthosepion > Acanthosepion esculentum. The sequence goes on along the minus strand of OZ038478.1, from coordinate 128,570,523 downwards.
TCGGACGTCTAGCCACACTGAGGAGTTGTGATACTTCGAAACAGTCTGTCTGCGGATGGCTATATATATATATATATATATATATATATATATATATATATATATATATATATACTTCAATATGTATATATATATTCGTACTTGTTCACTCCGTATATATACATATAAATCAAGCTATCAGACACGAACACACACATAATATACGCATATACATGCTTACTGATATATGTATATATTGATATTTATGTATCTATAAACATATCGTGAACCCTCGAGTGGATATCAGTTCAATCTTCTTGAATATTTGCTGGATACCTTCTCTAATCGCAAAACACGGTTTGGGGCACGCAATACATTTTTACTTTCTGTTATACACAATCTCCGTTTCCGTTTAAATATTGAATTAACTTTCAATAGAGTTTGCCAACTTCCCAAGGAAGTTTTCATTTTCTTCGTTTGAAAATATCTAAACAGATTTGGCAATTCTCTGTGTTGTTTGCCTCGTCTTCCTCCGCCTTCATCGGCGATCCCCGATGCAAAGTGTCAATAATTCAATCTCCCTTTTGCCTAGAAGACATTGATTAAGCGGTTTGCGTGATTTCATTTGTGTCGATCTTTGAAATCTGACGACCAAATTCACTCACTCCTTTTTATTTATTTATCTATTTATTTATTTATTCATTCATTCATTCACTTTTCAAATATTTGTTTTACTTCGCTGCTCCCGGAAGTTCATAAATGTGGGCATGCTCAGATCGCATCCTCCGGCGGAAGTTGCGCAAGGAAAACAAACAATAAACGAAGCGTTTTGTTCGATGCGACAGGCTGGCGTTTAATTTTTTTTAAATATCGGCAATCGGCAATAACTAAATTGATATTAAAGGTTTAGCAATTTTAAGTTTTGCCGAAACTTTTCGTTTGTTAGAAACTGCAAATAGCATTCTTTGTATATAAAAGTGTGAATTTATTCATAGGTTGTAATTTTTAATTGTCTGGTTGAAAATTGAAGAGCAACTCTCAATATTTATTCCTCACAGCTTAGTGTGACATAAGGCCACGACTTTTGGGTACCGACTAAGAACAGAAGTACAAAATCACTCACTTGAGACTAGCAATGATATGTCTTTGCGAACCAGTGTTTTACATGAAATCTATCTATCTATCTATCTATCTATCTATCTATCTATCTATCTATCTATCCCGATCTCTTCGTTATCTATCTATCTATCTATCTATCTATCTATCTATGACCCTCCTTATCTATTTGTGTCTATCTATATCCCTTTCAGTCGGTAATCTCAAATTATCCCAATCGATTGCCCCCAATCTCTTTTTTTTACTTATCTCTATTCGTATGTATCTATATTTGTGCATTCACTTCGTTACATTCGCCTGCAAATACCCTTCTCCCCAGATATGGGTAAATAGCAGGACAGACTGGGTCCTATAGATTTGGGTTTGGAGTGGGGACCTTGTGGCAGACTGTGTGCACAAGCGCTCTTTATTCGGTCCTTCCAAAAAGTGCGGTTGGTTCTGCACAAATGTTCATCATTATAATCAAATCATATGTGTGGGTAGTCTGTGTGTGTGTGTGTGTGTGTGTGTGTGTGTGTGTGTGTGTGCGCCTGCGCACGTGCGTGCGTGTGTCTCTCTCTATTTTTATCAGATGAGGTATTATGTACAATATTTACATTGTTCAGACTATCATCCTCATCTATGTTGCCATATTTATTACAACGTTTCGGCCGTCGTACGCTCCGGCCTTCTTCAGGTGGTTGGAATGTTGAACTGAACCCTTTATTTTGCTCGCTGGTGTAGACTGATCGAGTTCCACGTGTCATGTATAATGGATGTCAGTTATCAGTTATCTCCTGACACATGGACACAATACACAGTGGATAAAGGCGTTAGTTAGATCCAGTGACAGGACCCAAAGAGTGTGAGTTCAGTACCTGGCTAAGGAGGTGGAGAACTTGGAGAGGGGAATTAACAGGAGATAACTGATAACTGACATCCATTAGACATAGCACGTGGAACTAGAAGGCCGGTGTTTCAATCCTGGCTTGAGACATTCGGAAGTCTAGTCGCACTGAGGAGCCGTGATACAGCGAAACAGTACTGTCTGTGAATGGCATAATATATATACTATTTACATTGTTCAGACTATCATCCTCATCTTTGTTGCCATATTTATCACAACGTTTCGGCCGTTGTACACTCCGGACTTCTCGTTCCACGTGCTATGTCTAATGGATGTCAGTTATCAGTTATCTCCTGTTAATTCCCCTCTCCAAGTTCTCCACCTCCTTAGCCAGGTACTGAACTCACATTCTTTGGGTCCTGTCACTGGATCTAACTAACGCCTTTATCCACTGTGTCTTGTGTCCATGTGTCAGGAGATAACTGATAACTGACATCCATTATACATGACACGTGGAACTCGATCAGCCTACCCCAGCGAGCGAAATAAAGGGTTCAGTTCAACATTCCAACCACCTGAAGAAGGCCGGAGCGTACAACGGCCGAAACGTTGTGATAAATATGGCAACAAATATGAGGATGATAGTCTGAACAATGTAAATAGTATATATATTATGTCATTCACAGACAGTACTGTTTCGCTGTATCACAGCTCCTCAGTGCGACTAGACTTCCGAATGTCTCAAGCCAGGATTGAAACACAACTAATTTGGTGTCAGCCAGAGCTATATTCACTCGGTAGAGTTACACAATTAAATCTAGCGTATTGCTTTTACAAATGTAAACAAATGCCAATCAGCCAAAGTGATCCATTCATTTTACTGAAGAGCTTTGCATTAGTGTAGGTGGCTAGAGAAAGAGAGAGAGAGATATATATATATAAAAGATTTCTCGAATGTGCACGTCAATAGACGTAATACACACTATTGAGAACAGAAAATGGGGCGTCTATTTCAAATACGAGTATCCGCTATAATAACGTTTGAAGTAATAAAAATGGATTAAAAATAAATCAGTTAATTCTTAATATATATATATATATATATATATATATATATATATATATATATATATATATGTGTGTGTGTGTGTGTATGTGTGTGTCTTTGCGCGAACGTGTAGGTATTGTTCAAAATGAGCAATATTTATGTAAATGAGTTCACAGTATCAGAGTTAGTGTAGTTATAAATATAAGCAAGGTGGACATACGAATTTACACTGAATTGCGACTTTCAGTTTCACGTCACAAGCGATCTTCAGACTATGTGTCACCACTGTTTTATCAGGCTGTATATGCATATTAAGGCCTACATTGGCCTGTATAGAGAATAATGGAGTTTATGATATGTGTTTTCTGAAGATATCTTCAAGCATAAACTGACAGTCACTACTCAGTATTAATTCCTATGTCACAATCTATCTATCTATCTATCTATCTATCACTGGTCCGCAACTTCAAAGTTATGCACTGCTATTATCAAAATATGACTTCATATTGTTCACATGTGACTGTTATGCATTTGCCTGATATACACTTATCAGAGTGGATATCATGATAGTTATATGGGACTTGGTATAATTGTATCTAAGCGTCACTTTGTAAATGTACTGTTTTCTTAACCAATAATAATAATAATAATAATAATAATAATAATAATAATAAGAAGAAGAAGAAGAAGAAGAAGAAGAAGAAGAAGAAGAAGAAATTTCTGAATAAGTTGGTTTGTTTATCACGATTCTGAATCCTATTTTTCTCAGCGTCGGAAAGCTCTGCGAAAATAATCAGGTGCGCACCTGAATGGCAAAGATGGAGAAGCTGGTAGGTACGTTATTTGACAACAGTCCGTTGATTGCAACAGACGCTAAATCCATCTTTGACAGACGAGTTTGTTTATCCATCGCCAACCCCAGCCCTAGCCTGAAAACCTGCCAGGCATTAGTCTGTAGTTCTTCATTCTCTGTCTCACCCTTTTTCTCTATCCGTCTCTCTCTGTTTTAATTTGTGTCTATAATTTGTTTATTTAAACACAATTACCAAAGTTTTTTTGTCGCCCTTTTTTGTCTTTTCTTCCTAGACGAGGTGTCGAATCCTTCTGCTTTGGTTCATTCAAGCTAATTTCCTCATCTTATTTATTTTCATTTGAACTAGTATCCTCATCTTCGTCTTTATTATCACAGTGTCGTGCCCTCCACCCTTTTGCAAGTATCTGTCGATCCGAGTAACCAAGGAATTTCGAAATGAACTCTATTTAATCTACAGTGGTAGATTTTTCTTGTTCTGCTGTCCGTGACTAGGGAAATACCGTCTGTGCGGATCAATTTTTGCTCTCCTCCGTCTCAGTTACTCGGAGTGACAGACACCTGAATAAGGCTGGATAGCACAATGGTCGAAACGTTGTGATAATAACAAGTATGAGGACACTCGTCCGAAAATGTAAATAATGATATCTTGTCGCAGAAATTCAGACAGTAATTTTCCCATTTTTGTTGTATTTTTATCGAGACGTTTAGGTCGTTATATTTTCCGGACTTCTGTTACTTTCCGGAATATCAAACGATATTTTGAGAGTAGCCAAATCTTTCGAATGAAGTCAAAATAATAAAGAAAGTCTGAAACATTAAAGTAGTTGATGGAATCAGTCTACATACTAAACTAAAATCATCCAATCAGTAAGCCAAGCGTAGTTAGCAGTATTATGTAGTAGCCACCTATAAGAAAGAAGCTGTAATGGATGGATGTTACTACTTATGATGAAATCGGGTTGCGAACTGTAACGGTCTTCTTATGTAATCTTACAAAGAAATCAATTCCACACGTTGATGCTTTATATATATATATATATATATATATATATATATATATATATATATTGTTATAAAGTTCGTATAACACTCGTAGCACTGGAAGAAAAGGTCGAGTTAAGAAAATAAGTTTAATCACATTAGAGACATGGATACAGTAATAGAGAATAGCGTAATTCAGTGCGGCTATGCGTATGATTCAACGCTACGCCTTTGCGACCACTTTGCGACTGTCGTTGCTAAGAGCAGACGTTATACTCATAACAGATGGATGAGTCTCTTGTTTCTCTCTTGTTCCCTGTTTACGATTGGGTTTCTTTTAAGGTCTTTTCATTCTCTTTACTCCCAGTAATCCCTTACGTATTAGTGGCATTATCGCCTTGCTTCGAGTGAAATGTGTCGTGTCCCTTAAGGACGTGAGCGCTCATATCTCCCTATAATCTCCTGTCCTATGTAGCTCATAGTAAAATTTGTCTTTTTGCTATCTCTTCTAATCCCTGTTCTACCAACCATTAACACAAGTTGGCTAGGTAAGCAATCTGCTGCTTTCCTCTGTCCCTCTTGCCTTCAGTATATTTTGTGAGTGTCAAATTTTCTAAGCCCTCTTTCCTCATTGTGTGCCCTAAAAATTTCAACTATGTCTTTCTGATGTTAAGTGTAAACATTCTTTTCATCTCCATTTTCTCTAAGAATTTGTTGTTGCTCACATGTACAGTCTATGGTATTCGCAGCATCCTTCTGTAGAACCACATTTCTGTTGCCTCGAATCTCTTCATCTCTGGGGAGATTGTAAAGCATGTATTGCTATACAGGAGGACCGAAATTAGATAACAGTTCAGCACTCTTTGTTTCTAACGAAAATTTCCTGTTTCTTAATACTTTACTTAGATGTTGGAAGGCATTTTCCACTATCCCAATGCGCCTTCGGTGTTGCATATTCCGTCTTCTGTTATTTCATTTGCTGTCTAAAACTTACATTTGAAAAACCAAATATTTTCTTATTGGTCAATACATTTTCTGGTTTATTTCCCGTTTCATTTTTCTAATCTCTCTTTTCATGACATTCTTAAAGGTGATCTTGTTTTCTCCTTGTTCCAATCTTAACAATGTTTTCAATTTCTGTTTTGATTGTTCTCACATCTTTTCAACTTCGAAAACTAGGACAACTGACAGTCGGAGGACAACTAATTCATTTCACCCTTTTAGTATTAAAAGATTCCTAACGTCCTGGGTATGTCGATAAAATACAATCACAATAAACTACATCCTACAGCAAGGCCTTTGATCAGAAACTTTTGAGGAGCGTGGAGCCACCTCTTAATTGCCGGTGTTCCCAGGTTCACCCTGACCCGGGGTGGTAACACCTGTCAGGGTCCCAGCTATGAGCAAATAGTTAACCGCCCAAAACGGGTAAAAACACTATGAAAGTATAAAAATAGATATTAATTTCTAAAAATTTTTACCAGCAATACATTTTTGGAAAAAAAAATTACCAACAATACATTTTTTTTTAAATATTAACAGCAATAAAAATCTTGTCGGCATTCTTTCTTTCTTTGTGGTGTATCCTTTCATGGTGTAGGCGATCATGGCTCTCCACCTCCCTCTATCCCTTGCAGCTCTCAACAAGTTCCTCCACACTGTCACTGCCCCCAATCCACGTTCTGTCATCCACTTGCTTAAGGCCGATAGGTATGTCATGCGTTGTTTTCCCTTGACTCTCTTTCCCTCTATTCGACCCGTGAGTATCGGATTCTCCAAGCGCTCCTTCCTCATTAGGTGAGTTTAGCTATGCCGTAAAACGAAACAAACCAAACCAAAATATTCCTATCATTTCGATGGAATCTCATATTTCGCGATCGCCAGTTTTATACTTTTACCACTGAACCATACCCGCAGGTGTTTGCCTACGAAGCGAGGTGCTTGTCTCAGTGTGATATCAGTATCAACTAAATGACGGTCATCGTTATCATTGCTTGGAGATCTGAGAGGAAGATATTGAAAGTGTGACTTGGTAATATTTGGCTAATGGGGATGAGAAGAGGTGAAGACTACATAAAGGAAGTGTAATGCACGATAAGGATCATCGATTGACTGATCAATAGATGCACTTTATAGATTCCGTGTTAGAGACGTCGAGAGGAAAATCGTATTGGATTCGTGGAGAGGGAAGTTGAATAAGAATGATTAAAAGCAGATGAAAAAGAAAAATATGATAAACAAAGAAAACAGAAAACAAAGATCTTGTAATAATTTACAAGCAGAAAGAAAAGGAAGACATTATGACTACCACTACTACTACTAATGCTACCGCTACCATCACTACTGCTGATGCTGCTACTACTACTACTATTAATACTACTACTACTACTACTAATAATAATAATAATAAGAAGAAGACGGGGAAATTCAATGTGTTATTAAAAGCAGAAAGGAAGACGTATGACTATTACTACCTATGCTATAACAATAATAAAAAGAAGATGAAGAAAAAGAAGATAAAGAAAGTGCTCGTTACAAGGAGGAAAAATAAGTAGAAAGACATAAGGTTTTAACACTGTTCATTCTCCTCCTCCTCCTCCTCCTCCTCCTCCTCCTACTACTACTACTACTACTACTACTACTACTATTACTATTACTACTACTACTACTACTAATAATAATAATAATAGAAATGAAAAGAAGGAAATCTAGGCGTTATTAAAAGCAGAAAGAAAAGGAAGGCATATGACTAAGACTTTTCCTACTAATTATGCAAGAAGAAGAAGAAGGGAGGAGGAAGAGATGAAGAAGAATAAGGAGGAGAAGGAGAAAGAAGAGAAGAAGAAGAAAAGAAGGGAGGGAAGTAGGAAAAGAAGAAGAAGAATAAGGGGAAAAGGAGGAGGTGGGAAAAAAAGGAGGAGGTGTATGACAGGAAGAAGAAAAGAAGGAGCAGGCGAAGAAGAAGAAGAAGAAGAAGAAGAAGAAGAAGAAGAAGAAGAAGAAGAAGAAGAAGAAGAAGAAGAAGAAGAAGAAGAATGAGGAGGGAAGGAGGAGGAGATGAAGAAGAATAAGGAGGATGAGGAGGAGAAGGAGGAGAAGAAGGAAAGAAGGGAGGGAAGTACAAGAAGAAGAAAATGGAGGGAAGAAGGAGGAGAATAGAAGAAAAAGGATGAGGTAGACAAGAAGAAGAAGAAGAAGGGTGTGTCTAAAAGGCAAAAATGTAATCATGGGGCAAAAAAGGCGGCAATTAAACATCCTAATCAAACAGTTCAGCCAGTCCAAGTTTAGGGGAACAGATCCAGTTATCGTATTTTTTTTTAATATTAGCTGATGCCGGTTCAACCGAGCGAAAGTAAATCGGTAAGAACGAAAAACTGGGAAAATTATTTGGGCGCTGAACATTAAAAAATCTGGAAAATCATGCAGTAATTATTACAATACTTGGAACCGTTTCAAAGAGTCTATTTTTTTTGCATAAATGTTCACCCTACACAAGGCGCAAGAGCCACTCGAGGTAGAAGGTTCCAGCCTAAAAGGTACTTATGGGGATATGTGGGGAAGATAATGGTTAAACCTAGACTTGAACAGGTTAAGGTTGTAGTGATCGAGGAAGCATCTCCTTAGGAGTCGTTCTCACAATGTAGCGGTTCATTAATTTTCTTCGTTTGGTAACGTAATAAGAGAAATGGAAATCCGAGAAAGAAGGGAAAATATCCAGATGGCAGGATTCCCTCAATCAGCTCTAATTCTGGAAAGAATGCTTTTGACTTAGGTATAATTGTCATCACTCGATCTTAGATTAATGACGTGGGAACCAAGGGACAAATAAATAATTAAATATCGCAGGAATGTGGAAATGCACGTTTATTGCTGAATAAAAAATGCATATAGATATAGTAGAGATATATTTGAAGTGGTTAGGTATATTATATGTGTTGCGTTGAATGTTGGATCTTCACTCCTATCTTAGGACTAAAACAAATCAGATGATGGCGGATAAAAAATATTGAGATATGCAATGCACTTTAATTCCAAGAAATACAACATTTAGCAAACTGGCGCTAAACTTAGGTCATATGTCGTAAAGTTGGGGAAGGCAGTTGTCGTAAAACGTCCTGAAATATCAGACCATTGCAAAGGTGCGTGTCTGATTTTCATTGTTAATCTAAAATGGCCGCAACTCGATAATGGCGTTTGTTTTGGTGTCGATTTTCGGTGTGTTCTAGATTGAAAACTTGCATCGTTCAGTTACGAATCAGACTTAGTTGAATGTTGACCTTTTGTTCGTAAATGAATGCCTTATAGATATTATGCTCCATGAATTTCGGAAAGGATTTGGCATTGGAACTGCGACCAAATAAAAAAAAAATGAAATTCAGAAGGTTTATTTGAATCGTGCTCCAGCTATTCGGACGGTCAAAAAGCGTTTTGGAAGATTTCGTCAGGATGATTTTAACCTAAACGATCAACCCCGCCCCGAATGTCTGAGCGGACAATTCCAAGAAGGACTAGCCAGTATCGAGAGCAAACGAGAATACTTGAAAACGAAAAAATTATTATTATTAACATTAATAATATCTATGCTATGTTTCACATTATTAACAGTTTTCAATTTTTACTAATATTTAGAAAACTGAAAAAAAGGTTTCATGGAAATATTTGTGCTATCAATGTGGATATTATTGCGAATTTCAAATCCGGTAGACGTTAATAGCCACAGTGCCATATTCTCAATTCTTTGATCGTAGCCCCCGATAAAGATTATTATTGTCTTTGCCTCCACCCTTTTATTTTTTTTTGTCTCTTACTCCGGTCTAACAACTTTAACTATAAGTGGTGAAATGCATGTCTGAAAACTCTTTTTTACTATGTTTTACTATTGTGTTAAGACAGCGAGTATATGCGAGAATTTACGAGTCTATAAGATGAAAATATATTAACAGCAATAAATGAGTGATTCTCACTGCCAAAAGGAGCTCTGCAGTATCCAAAACAAATGGTAGAAAAAACAAGACGGAAGAACTACAACAATACGGAGACAGTCGCAATATGGCGTCCTGGGTAAGACGAGAAACTACGTCCAACAGCAAGGCCTCTGATCAGGAGGCTTTGAGGAGCGTGGAACAACCTCTTAATTGTTGTTGTTCCCAGGTCCACCCTGACCCGGGGTGGTAGTACCTGTTAGGGTCCCAGCTATGGGCAAATAGTTAACCCCAAACTGGAGTAAAAGCACTATGAAAGTGTAAAAATAGATTTTAATACCAGAAATACTCCTTTAAAAAAATTATTGCCAGCAATACATTTTTGAAGAAAAAAATATTACCAAAAATAGATTTATGAAAGAAAAATAGATTTTTGAAGAAAAACATATTACCAGCAATAAAAATTTTGTTGGCATTAAATAACCCATTAAGGTTGATATGTCGTAAAACAAAACTAACCAAACCAAACAGCCGCAATTTGAGACAATTCTTCTGAGGAATTGAGGAGGTTTTCGTTCCCGTCAGAAAGTCTACATCCATCTTGAAAGTGGATGACAATATCATCAAGCTCACTGAGACTCAAAACATTCTAGTGAGAAGACTTCTTTACCCTTCTCAATTGAAGCTTCCCTGCAGCGCCCGACTTCTTCAGACGCATCCCACAGTACCTGGCACGACAATGGATGTCTTCCAACACTACCTATCAAGATTTCCAAGCTGCGCTAAAGTTCATCCGATCCTTTAGAGCCCCGAGACCTGATAATATCCCACCACTCTGGAACTGATTAAACATGGCGGATTAACACTCAAAAAAGAAGAATCTTCCTCTTCCTACGGATCTGGTAAAAAGTGGAATTTCTATCAGATCTGAAGGATACGAATATCATCCCTGTCTTCAAGATAGAGGCGTTTGCGGAAACTACCGTGGAACCACTCTGCTGTCCATCACATGGAAGATCATCCCCGGAAACCTTCTCAGTCGCCTTCTGGCCTTGTCATGACATTCTCCCTGAAAGCCATTGCTATTTCAGAGGCAACAGAACAACCGTCGATATGATTTTCTCCGTGAGACAAATACAAGAAAAGTGCAGAGAGGAGCAAAACATCTTGAAATGATTTTCTACGATTTTGAAAAAGCGTTTGACTGTGTTCCAAGACCAGCTTTGTACCAGCTCCTCAGACGCTATGGATGTCAAGAGAAATTCACGGCGCTCATCCGAATGATGGATCGTATCTAACATCAAACCGTCCTTCGGACCATTTCCCCATCACAGGGGGGCTTGAAACAAGGGTGCGTACTTGTTCCTAAACTCTTCTCCATCTACTTGGCAGCACTGGTTCAGGAGATTCCAGACTACAACACTGGAACTGACCTCCGATATCGTACCGATGGCGGCCTCTTCAAAATAGCTCGCCTCCGGTCCAGGACTCGAACAACAAACGCACGAGGCACAGAGCTCTAATACGCCGATGACAAATGCATCTTTGCCCATGAACTCGAAGATATGCAGAACTCAGCGGACAACTTCTCCAGAGCGTACACGCGTTACGGACTCAATATCAATATGGGAAATACCAATGTCCTCCTCTAACCACGACCGGGACATCAAATACCACCTGGAGTCAAAATCACGATGAACAATTTCTATGTCTTGGTAGCATCAAATTGTTGAGATTGAGACAACTGCGTAGTTATGAT
>OZ038478.1:128484078-128556578 GCA_964036315.1 Acanthosepion esculentum | reverse complement strand
AATATCTAACATTGTTTGAAGCAGATACAGCTGGTTTCTGGTTTCTTACCCAGGCTGAGTGTTGGGTTCATCGCTTTGAGGCAGAGACACAATGAGATGATCCATGAAATCGAAACATTCCATTCTCACTTGCTCCAAAGAGGCCAGGGTCGTTTCATCTGCAGGGAAGGCGATGGACACCATCAATGACTATTAATTTGACATTTGGCTGAGGCAGTTACGAAAAGCTATCAAGACCAAAAACCCAGGAAAACTGACGAAAGAGATTTTCTTTCATCAAGACAATGTCCCAGCACACAAAACCTTGGTTTTCAATAACTGCTGTGTGTGACACTTGATTGAATACCTGTATTGCAGTGGTGATAGCATCATATAGGCTGTTGATGACTTTTTTTTACCAATAGGAGGAAAGCTTCTTCACAACTGAGATCCAAGCAACGCAACGGAAATTGAAAAAGTGTATTGACAGCAAGGAGGAATCTATTGAAACATAAAACTCATTTAGTCACTTTTCATGGAAATATCTTGGTCCGCCTATGAACTTTTCTGCCGACCCTTGTAAACTAAACAAATAAGATGACCAACCCCAAAAGAAAACCAATGAGTTATAAGTTAACAGCCAAAACTATACAAGAACTGCAGATAACCGACAAATCACAATGATTTTTACTCACTGGGTTTTACAATACTACTCCCTCTGTTCCGAAATAGTTGTTCCATAGCCGGAAATCTCATGTGGAATATACTAATTCTTAGTCGAATTGTTTGCCGTTTACATTAACAGGTTAGCATTGATGTTCCTCAAGTATTTATATTAGCTTATTCAGGTAGAATAATTTGAAGCGCAAATTATATCACTTATTCACCACGTTAAAATTGTATTTTTTTTCAGACCACCCGCTTTTAAGAGATTATGATGGGAGAAGAGTAGCCAATTGGCAGAAATGCTAAACGAAATTGAAAGAAGCACGAATTGACAAATAATGAACGTAATGCTGTGTTGCAAGCACTGATGGAAAGATCCACAGATCGTGTCCTGAAAGCGTGTTGCAATAAAACAGGTTGCAGATGAATTAAACGTAGTTGCAAAACGTCTCGGTTTGCAAATTGAATCAGTTTCCCAGCCTCCAAATAGTCCTGATGTCAATGTCCTTGATCTGGGTTATTTTAATGCAATTCAATCAATTCAGCACCAGCAAGCTCCAAATAATGCTGACCAGCTCATTGAAGCAGTGGAAGAAAGCTTCAATAAACTTCAGAAGTCGAAGCTTAACAATACTTTTCTAATTTTGCAGTTAGCAATGGAACAAGTTATTTTAGTTGACGGCGATAACAGCTATAAACTCCGGCACATGTCTAAAGAGAAGCTTGAAAGAAAAGGAAAACTTAAAGTATCCATTTCTATTTCTGACGAGTTGCAACAAAAACTGCTTTTGTTAAAGTAAATCTTCCCCAGTTATTTTCGTTATTAATTTAACTGTTTATGTATATCAGTTTCGATATATTTCCCACTTATTTATATGACAATTCACTAATATTACTCATTTACTGTTGAGTATGGGAATAAATGATATTTTTTGTGCTTTTTGGTGTGTTTTTTTTTATCTACTGCAACAATTATTTTGGAACAACATGAAAATTTTTTTGGTACAACTATTTCGGAACGGAGGGAGTATCAAATATAACTATTACCGTCTACTCAATAACCGTTTAGATAATACAATAGACTGAAAATTTGACCTCATTACCCAAAATGCACCACTGACCAGCATATATAAATAGTCAATTCACCACGCAACACAAACGACTTGAAAGTTGCGTTCGAGCATGAATCGCACCGTTGCCACGCAGTGTGGACCTAAGTGTCCACTTTTATATTTACATACGCTCTGTCCAGTATATGGCAAATCAATTTACCATAAAATTATATATATATATATATATATATATATATATATATATATATATATATATATATATATATATATATATATATATATATATATATATATGTACAAGCTAGTTTGATTAAAAGAGAACAGATAAGGCCTGTCATTTGCAATTTTTTTCGGATAAAAAATAATGTTGCTTATGAATTCTCATGTCCCTTGGGAGATTGCAACTCCAACATAAATATAGTACACCTTAAAACTATATTTTTATCATATATATATATATACACACACATATATATATATATATATATATATATATATATATATATATATATATATACATATGTGTGTGTGTGTGTGTGTTTATGCGTACGAGTGTGTGTGTGCTTATTTTGTCTACCCGTCTATGCATCTGAGAAAACTTAGTATCTCCAAATAAAATCGATATCTAAGGTTTAAAATTAATTTTTGAAAAAGAAAAAATCTTTCTTGAAGCTTTTTATTTTAGTTCTGATTTCAAATTAATCGATTAAGTTTAATATTTCCAATGTGAAAATGCTTTGCTGTATTTCAAAATGAATTTATGCAGATAGGTATGATTTTTTTAATCATTAAAAATGGCTGAGTTTCGCTATATTTAGAATTCTCTCAGCCTAAAGTAATTCTATTTATTAAAAATTCTTTCAAAAGTAAAATATAGTCTTCTTAAACATTATTTATGGAAGATTAGCTGATTTAAAATTTAATCAATCTAACTTGAAACAAATATTACTTACATTTAGTTTAAAATATAGCAGAAAAGCATTTTGAACACGAAAGTGGGTATTTTTATGAGGTGTTGAGAACTATCGTGATAGACGTATGCTTGGGAATTTTTTCTACGGGAGATATATCTGTAAAAATTACGAATATAATATGAACACTTTTTTCATATTATTTCTTAACTACCCTCCCCACACATACATATATATATATATATATATATATATATATATATATATATATATATATATGATAAAATATACTTTTAATCTATGCTATATTTATAGGGTAAAAGTGATCAAAGAAGTGTAAACATCGATATCAAAAGAGAGCTGTAGCAGGATGTTTAGTGCTTGAATGCAAACTTCAGAACGATATAGCTTGCTGTTTAAATAATTTTAAAAAAATTTTCCCTGATTTTGATTAAGACCGAATGCGTTAGATCACAAATACAATACTTCCTCGATTATCCGGACACGTTGAATAACTACAAATTCCGGGTAACTGAATCTGTAAAGTATTGAAAAAGAATGAAGAAAAAGGTCATTTTCTGTAAGAAGTTTAACATTTAGATAAGAAAATAACATTTTAAAATGTCTTGTTCAGTACTTGATCTTGTTTGTTTTTTATTTAAAAAATGCGTCAAATTTTGTTACAGGCTTGCCTTGCGTTTTTTTTATTAAGTAAACCTATATTTACTAATCATATAATCAAAGCTTATTATAATCTAACGACCAAGATTATTTTTAAAAGAATATCGATTTATTTTTGTTATGTGTATATGCATGTAGAATTTGTAAATATGGATGCTCATACGTGACATTATTATGAAAGTCATGTTATGTTTGCCGCCCTCATTGGATTAATTCAGACTCAGACAATTTATGTCTTCGTTCTGCGTGCAACTATTGACGAATTATCTGATTTTGGATTGGTTAATCATTCTGACATTTTCAAAAGTTTTATTTTTCAATGAGAGTCATACTGCAATTAATTAATAATTTTCTTTTTTACCTTCAATCCTTGGGACGAAAGCGACGAAAACCAATTTCTTCGGGGTTTGGAAATCTCAGTAAATTTTCAAAAAGTTAAGTTTTAGTTTTTTTTTTTTAATTCCTATTTCAATATATTTTTAATTTCTGTTTTGTATTTATTGATTTATAGAGTCATCAATTAATTATTTTTATTTAATTTCAATTAATTGAAACTAAAAAAAAATAATTAATGGAAATAAGAAAAATGAACTAAAGAGGCGCTCCACTGGCAGCGCAGCATTACAAAATTTGGAAAAGAATATTTCAATTTATTGTTTTTAATTCCTATTTCAATAATTATTTCCAAGTTTTGTATTTATTGTTTTTAATGAGCCATACTTCAACTTCAGTTAATTAATTAATTCATTATTTTTTTTGTTTGAACAGTTAATAACAAGAATAAGTAACCCAGAGACGAAACCCGACCAGGCTTTTCAAGTAGATATTACTAACCTAATTTTAAAAATTAAGTTCTACTTTTTATTCCTATTTCAGCAAACATATTTTGAATTTTTGTATTTATTGGCCTTTGGTTAGTCATAGTTCAATTATTTTAATTCGTAATTATTTCTTTTAGTTTCAGTTAAGAATATTTTGAATGTTTTCCTTTACATGTGAGTCCTACTTAAAAATTCATTTTTGTTTTTAGTTTCAATCAAGTATGCATCAGCTTGAAATGAAAACCAATGCTAATTGTTCTTACTTATTCAAGTATTGTTTTCTTAATATCCCTTTCCATTGAATCTATTTTAGCACACAATAATTTACTTATTTAATACTTATGTTTATTTTTATTTTGAAATGTTTAGATGAGCAAAACCGGAAAGTTTTGGACCCGTACAGCGTAATTGAAAGTGGCCAGACAATTCTGTATGGCCATATTTTCAAAAGATTATCTGTAAATAGGTCAGTTCAGAAGATAACAGATTGGGCTTCCCTGAAAAATGAAAGAAAATGGCTTTCTTCCAGTTGAATTGCCTACCGTTGCGAAACTTTATAGCCTATACAGAGGTAAATATGTCAGAAACCTTTTTGAAATATTAAATATACGCAAAAATGTGGCCCATGATACCATTTCAGAAGATACAGTGGGAATTTCCACGGACACATCCAAACAGGAATTTCCAATACACAAATACAACTACCAAACGACTTTCAGGCAGACTTAAAATGACACAATTAAGAATGAAACTGGTAAAAATAAAAATAAAAATTCTGAAACACAAAATGAGAAAACGGGGGGAAATTGAAAAAAAAAAAGAGGCCTATGAAGTATTCACTATAGGGAAGCTTCATTATGACTGTATTTTGAGTGAAGTCAGATGTTGCTAAACTGTTGGTATGCATCTTCAAAACTCTCAATTTACAGAAAGCTTCTGTCGACATCAGTTCGACAACCACAATTTACCGAATCGTGGGAGAGATATTTTTTCGGATTTAAAAACAATAAATGCAGTTTTACATGCAGAAAGTTTCACTTCAGTATTTGATGCAATGACAAAAGATGGAATTCACGTCAGTTTTAACGATTTTCCAAGCGTAGCTTAGATGTGGCACAAGACCGAAAGTAGGGGGCACCCTGTGAGTATCGAAATCACTCGTAATTTTTCTAGCGAGACAAGCTTGCTAACCATTACACCGCCTCGAGGTTCCCAATTCACATCACTTATATAATATTAATTATTCCAACATCCCCTCATCTTGTGTCACCGGAACGTCTTCCAGGAATGCATCACAAACCTGGCTGAAATATGCGCATTACCTACTGGCATAAATGTTGCTGACAGTTCCAAAAATATTATATCAGAAATTAAATGCTGCTTGACAGACCGATCTCCCGTCAACTATTTAAATGCTTTTTTTTTGTTTGTTTGTTTGTTGTTTTTTTTTACTGGAAAATGATTGGAACATAAATCTAATTGTATTAAATTGTAATCTACACTCTTCAGAAGCAGTTTCAAGTAAAATAAGGAATGCGCTCCGAGAATGTTAAAGCAATTATAGCGCCATACATGGTAGTGAGTGTCTAGCATAGAGGATTATTGTGGCTATGAATTCACTAAGATATAGTTACAAATTAAGACAAATAAATACGATGAAGTTCTTTTCAAACAAAAACTGCTTCCATTATCTTTAATCACTAGATTCCGAAGGAACCAACTACACTTTATATTTCACCTGGCTTTTCTTTTTAGATATTTCACAAAATCAAAAATGTTGTCCTTGGACTTTCTGGATCCAACGAAACAATTCTACGGTTGTAAACTGTACTCAAAGGACTTGCAGCTATCGTGGAAATGCAAGTGCTGGGAATCATAGCGAAGATGCTATCCAGGGCTTTGGATGAGTACGTTCTACACATATTTGAAAAAAAGAAAAGGGTCCAATTAGCACTATGCAAACAGTAACGGGTAGCTTTTCAAATCTGCAGGTACCAATCCAGGAACCCATGAACATTTTGTTGGCTACAAAGGATTTTTGGCCATATATTATCAGTCAAAGATATTGAAAAGTTGCTGATCCCCCACCTCAGAATTCAGCGTTGTTTAAAAGAATGATAACTGGCTGTTTAGAAGGCACTGTTAAAGTTTTGAGCAGACAGTATAAAAGATTCTTCACCACAGTAGAGGGTTCTACTGAATTAATCTTAGCTTCAGTTAGACAACACACCCTGCTAGCTGAAAGTATAATCGGTGAATACTATGAATAAAAGAAGCAAGCTGCTAATGTTTATGACTCTAGCACATGTAACCTCAAAAAGGCAAGCCTCAATAATGTCCAGGAATTCATTGATGATATGAAATCTGGACAATTTGGAACCTACTTGAAGTTGGCACAATAGTAGAGTAAGGAAATAATTACCCAACAAAAGTCAAAATAATGTTTGGAAGCAGAAATTGTTCGGAGGTTGAGAGAAAAACGCTTAAGAAGAGAGAACAAAAGTGCTAACCTCCAGTAACTGTTAGGGTCTGAACTATAGGCAAATAGTGGAAATAAATTACATCAAAATGGCCCTTTTCGAGGCCACAAAATGTTCCCAAAAGTTTTTCAATCAATTACTTAGCAGAATTTCTATTGCTAGTTGATTAAGATTAAATCAAATAATAAAAATATATTTCGTAATTAATAAGAAAATGTAAAAGCTTCCTCGGCCTTGCTAACTTCTACCAAGGTTTCATTAAGAACATGCAGAATTTGAGAGGACCTCTCAACGAACTTTTAAAAAAGGATAAAGCATGGGTATGGACCCCTGAATGCCAAGACGCATTCGAGAAGATCAAGAAAACACTTAATTCGGATCTCTCTCTCACCCACTACGACCCTAATTTCGACATCATAGTCGCAAGTGATGCAAGCCCATACGGCATCGGTGCTTGCATTCTCCACAAACTGCCAGATGGTTCGCGAAAAGCCATAGCACACGCATCTAGATCTTTACTACCATCAGAGAAACAATATTCCCAAATAGAGAAAGAGGTTTTAGGGATAATATTCGCCGTCACTAAGTTCCATAGATACCTGCATGGAAGACGGTTCATACTGCAAACGGACCATAAACCTCTAATAACAATTATTGGTTCCAAGAAAGGCCTATCGGTCTATACGGCGAATAGATTACTTCGTTGGGGAACTATTCTTTTGAATTACAATTTTAAGATCGACTTCCTAAAATCTAAAAGTATTTGTCATGCAGACAGTTTATCGCGACTCATTCTTAAAAATACGGAAGTTTTTGAAGACTCCATCATTGCTACACTAAGGACGAATTATGAAATCAAAAATATGATTGCGAATACAATTAGAGAAATCCCAGTTACTTTGGCCGGCATAAAAAGGGGGTCTCGAGAGGATGAATTCATCCAAAGTATCAAAAAAAAAAATCGCAACAAAGACCTAAATGTGCCTGAAGTTTTCTCCCTCTGTGAGGATGTTCTATTGTATAATGACCGAGTAGTGATTCCAAATAGCCTACAAAGAAAAATCCTTAAGGATTTTCATATGGGACATCCGGGGAAGAGCCGTACAAAAAGCCTCATGCGCTGCTACGTATATTGACCAAATATGGACAAAGACATAGCAGACATGATAGAATCTTGTAAGGGATGCGTGCTTGCAGCAAAATCTCCGACCACGACATGCAAACCATGGCCTTACACAGGCCATCCATGGCAAAGAATTCATGTGGATTTTGCAGAGCCCCTAGACAACATGTACTACCTTATTATTGTGGATAGCCACTCAAAATGGCATGAGGTCCTGCAATGTAAAAAAAACAACCACCAACTGCACGATCGGATTTTTACACGAGCTATTCGCGCGTTTTGGCGTGGTAGATTGTGTAGTGACTGATAACGGCACTCAATTCACATCAAGTGAATTCAGAGACTTTTGCAAGTCGTATCAAGTGGACCACATTACGACACCTCAGTATCACCCCAGGTCGAATGGTCAGGCCGAGAGGTTCGTGGACACTCTAAAAAGAGCTTTAAAAAGGCACTAGGCACACCGACGGATAGAGCATTACAACAGTTTCTGCAGGTGTATAGGTTAACCCCTAATCCTAACACGCCCATGGGACGCTCACCTGCAGAATCAATGTTCGCAAGAAAAATCAAGTCCGTCTTTGATAAACTCATTCCACGGCAAGCGAAGTTCAAGAAAACCGTCTCACTCCCTAAGAAATATTTTAATCCTGGCGACAAGGTCCCTTTTAAGGCTTACAAAAACAACATAACATTCTGGGAAGTAGGCAACATCAAACAGAGAATTGGCGAACTAGTCTATATTGTCCAGGGACCGAAAAATACCCACAAACGCCATATGAACCAGCTCAGAAAATGCCGTTTGAAGGAATCTGAGGAATCACCACAAAATATCTGCGAAGAGCCGATCGACGTAATATTCGAACATTTCAATCTTGACACTCCTCAAGTCTCTCCGGAAATACGACGCTCGGAGAGAAACAGAAAATTTACTCAACCACTCGACGTGAATCCCAAGAGGAAGAGTTATTAACAGTTTTACTTTTTTTTCATTCAAGAAAAAAAAGAGAGAAAAAAAAGAGGAAAACTCTTAGAAGTGGGGTATTGTGAGACCGATACTTCCCTACATCATGGACTCTCGCAGTACTATATTATGATGTGAATCATGGGAATAGGACAAGTAATGCGCAGCCGCGTGTTCTGCTGTCGAACTCTCTGTTTGGCAGAGAGGAACTCGGACGAGGCTTTGTTGCAGAGCAAAGTTTCGTCCGGGGAGGTAGACAGTCCCTAAACTCGTGTAAATGGGCATATTTTTGGCCGAGCCTGCGGGCTCGGTAAGCCCACGTTAAACCGGCCTTGTGCCACATTTGCCCCGCGTGGGGGAGGGTTGTTAAATATACTAGTAATGCGCAGCTGCGTGTTGACGAGTTAACGGTCGAACACTTTGCCTCTGGGCGGAGAGGAACCCGGACGAGGCTCCGCCGAAGGGCAGAGTCTCGTTCGGGGTGGTTGACCAACCCGATTCTGTTTTTACAGTTTCTACGGGCATTTTTTGGCCGAGCCTACGGGCTCGGGAATACCCCACTTTAAACCCGGCCTTGTGCCACATCTATCCTTCGTGGGGGGACAGTAAATACAGTAATGCGCAGCCGCGTACGATACCAATATCGGACACCACTGGATAGTAAGGTCTGCTTTCACTATTTTTTGTAATTTTTCTGTTTAATATATCTTTCTTACCTCTAACCCGTGTTCCGTGTTTTCCTTCCGTGGCCCCTATTTCGGGTCTACATCAATAGTTTACATATTTATGATAGATTCGGATGCCATGCATGACATCCACATGAAAGCATAGATCCGACGAGGTTATTAAAGAACATAACTTTTTCAAGTGCTGGACAAAAGTCACACTGATGCAGCCTATCCTCTGTTCAAATTCCTTATCTTCTATCCTAGATTTGTCATAAGTAATCCATACACTGAAATATTTGAACTATTTAGAATTTGTCAATGCAATCATCTGAAATTCTTTATGATGGATTTAGAATTGGGGCGAATATTGATCTCATTTCAATTCCAGGCAATAGTTTCTGTTTTAGAAAGCTTTATCTGAAATCTTTACAACTTGTAAAATTCGGCGATTAGCTTCTGATTTTATGTGCTACTAATCTTTGCTGCTGCTGCTGCTGTTAGAAGCGTTCGAGTGATTTATCATTATCATTATTATTTTTATTTGGTAATGCTCGTTTTATGATTTTGCAGCGCCAGGCCGTACGCTCTGCTGAAGGATCGTTTATTTAAGATTTAAAGCATATAATCGTTTGAAGCCATTTTTAATAATAGTTGGATCTAATGTTACGATCTGGAGAGAAGACAGCAGTGAAATGTTTATCTATTGGGGGGGGGATATCGTTGACATCGGATATGCAGGTGGTGTAAAGATTAGAGGTTTGAAACGGGAAATCAGTGAGCAGAGTTCGAATTCTGGCTGGGATCGTTGCATTCACTTTCGCACATATACTCTCGGGAAAAGCAAGAATCTACTTTTCTCCAAACCAACTATGGCTTACATAACAAGACAGATTGGTGCCTCCGGTCGTAT
This sequence comes from Acanthosepion esculentum, assembly GCA_964036315.1. NCBI lineage: Eukaryota > Metazoa > Mollusca > Cephalopoda > Sepiida > Sepiidae > Acanthosepion > Acanthosepion esculentum. The sequence continues at coordinate 128,546,302 of OZ038478.1, read as the reverse complement.
TTGGCAACCGGTATAGAAGATCAACTGTGAACTTAAAAAAATCACATGTGGCCCTCCATAGTTGCAGTGTAAACCATAGGTTGGCTCTGTGGGGGGTTGAAGGAAAACAAGTAGGCCTGATGAGATTGGTAGCAAGAAGCCATGATGAATGCGAAATCACACTGATTTGCAATGTGCCTTCAAACAGTTTTGATGATGAGGAATGACAGGAGTCACCGAAATTTTTTTCTTCCGCCATTACAGGAAATTATAATTTTTTTTCTGTTAGTTATTTACTGGAACAAAATGTTTTTCTGGATTAGCTCAGGGGCTTTGGGACACACATAATTGTGCTCATCTTATTTCTTGTGCCAGTTTAAGCTAAGTTTTCTAAATAGTAATTAATGTAAATAGTAATTGTCGTTATCGTAAAAAAAAGGTTTGTAACATGAATTTACATGATTTTTAGAACAGATATGCTCTCCCCACTTGTGACATTGGTGCGATACAACATTCCTAACTTGTGCCACACGCAGCTTATGGAGTACGCTTATATATATATATATATATATATATATATATATATATATATATATATATATATATATATATATATATATATATATATATATATTTAGTGTATAGGGACAGCAGATCATTATTCAAACATTTATTGTTAAATATAACAAACAAAGAATGTCTATTATGTTTGATCAGGAGCCGTTACAAGCTTTGTATAGTTGTTTTAATTTCGGGAGAAAATAATGACAAAAACTGTCCAACATTTGGATATTTCTTTATTAAGTTGTTCATCGATTTAAGGTTTCGGTTCACATGAGCCATCATCAGAGTGGCTATATGGACATTACAACAGAGATGTTCACCATTAAAGATAACATTTCTTTCTCTCACGTGATCATGTACGACGTCATAGAACCGTATTACGAATTTACGACCTACGTCTGCTATTCCGCGACCGTTATCGTCGCATAGCAAACTTCTACGTAAACATAACACGATGTCATCTTTTATGGGTAACATCCCTGTTGTTATGTTCATAAAGCCACTCTGGGGATGGCTCATGTGAGCCGAAAGCTAAGATCGAGAAACAGATAATAAAAACCTATCCAAATGTTGGACAAATTTTGTCTTTATTTTCTCCCGAAATTAAAGCAACTATACGAAGCTTAGAAAGGATCATGATCAAACATAAGAGACATTCGTTGTCTGTTGTATTTAGCAGTACATAAATACATTATATATATATATATATATATATATATATATATATATATATATATATATATATATATACACAGTGTATATATATAAATATAACAGACAACGAATGTAAAATATTACAAAGCATTCAAACACATGGTTCTGTTAATAGTATTTCTTTCTCTCATGTGACCATGTACGACGTCATAGAACCACATTACGAACTTGCAAACTGCGTCTGCTCTACCGTGACCGTTGGCATTGCATAGCAAACTTCTATGTTAACATAACACGATGTCATCTTTAGGACTAAATCTTCGACGTATTAGAACTGTGTGGAGATATCAACCCGACTGACCCATCAAAACAGGTAAGTTGATTTTTTGGCTTGATCTTGTTATATATATATATATATATATATATATATATATATATATATATATATATATAACAAGATCAAGCCATATATATATATATATTGTTGAGTCTTGACTCAATGTTGAATCTCGCCTATTTCATGGAATAATAATGCAACACAAAATGTACTTAGAACAAGAATGTATTATAACAAGAAAGTGTACACAATAAGTACATATAGTATTTCTGTATATTTCTGGGAAGACGTTCCTGGAGAATGTGTTGACTAGTCGCAGTCGATCAGAGTCTCTAGTTGGATCTCGTGATTTCACTTCTTCCTTCTCTTCCGGTATCAACCATTATTTATATAGTTGGTAGTCACCTATGCAGATTAGGTGGATTCCACCACTATATATATATATATATATATATATATATATATATATATATATATATATATATATATATATATATATATATATATATATATATATATATATATATATATATATATATATATATATATATATATATATATATATATATATATATATATATATATATGTATTCGCTCGTACTTTCTGTTCGTTTATAACCCCTTTCCCCGTGGTTAGACAAATTTTACTTTTTCTTTATTTGTTCCTGTATTTGTAAATATATGTTTCATTTTGAAATCAATAATGGGATCGGCTGTGTTTGTTCACTGGTGATCTATGTTCAAACTCAAGTGTCGACAGCGACACTTTATTCCTATATAACAAGTTCTTGGACTAGTTTTACGGGGGAGAATTTTACTGTCATCTCTGTAGCGTTCGGTGTCCTTAATGTCGAACTCTACAAAGTCTAATAATGACGGTGCAATGGTCTCCTGTTTCCGCTCCCACCCGAATCTATATGTATCCCCCCTCTACTTAATCTCAATTTTCATAAGGTAGTATTCATATAAAATACAGATTTTATTGTAATTTAATTGTACACAGTACTTGAGCATATGCAATATAAGTGAACAATTCAACTAGAAAATTGAAAATATATATAGTGTATCTAAATACAAATTAGCGACATGTCATAATAGATTCTTCTATGTCAAATACCATTTATAATATATAGACTGGTCATAAGTAACATGTTGGCATATGACAAGGATTCGGTAACTTTGTTTTCCTTTTCGCATTGAGATGTCTTTTGACGAGAAGTTCCGGATTCAAAGGTGGGGGATGAAGACTACGTTTCATTTATTCGAAAATGTTCCGAAAACTGAGGCAAGTCGAACAGATTGATCATTCTTCATCTCTGTAATTGTTTTTTGCCGTTTTACCAAACATGGCACCAGAAATCATTTCACCGGGAAAATAAAAACTTCAATTCTCACTGTCATGTACACAGCGTTGAATCCTATTCAATCCCTTCGTATTTCATTGTTAAAAAGAAAGTTCAGCTCACACGAGAACAAACTCCCAAGAGTATGCTTTCCTGATCACTATAATCTTAACCTTTTCACGTCTGACGTTATTTATCCTACATATCTGCATAATTTGCACTTACTTCTTTCTCTTAAGTGCATACAACAAACCCACTCAGTAACTCGCTAACTTGAGTATTTCTTGAACCTTATATTGTGTGACATTTTAGGAACCATTTCCCTTCTTAAGTTTCCACAAACGTTTAGGTGACACCTCAAGAGAACATCGAAGACGCCATCAAAATATATTTAGTGAAATATTATATAATCGAGAATTTAAAAGCAATTTGCTATCAAGCAAGCTAATCTTAATTTGTTACAGATCAATAAATCAATAAACAAATTAATTCGATGAAGTCATATTGGTAGCTGATCTCAAAAATGACCTAACTTCTGTGTGTTAACTGAGACAAGGTTAAAACGAAACTGCTCTCTGTTAATCGTCTGAGATCTGAAACAACCATTTCTGACTTCAATCAGCATGGCTGGTGCTAACCCCCACTAGAGTGACTCACTGCGCCTTCTCGGGAAACCGTTTTCCGCTGACATGAAGTGGAAAGACAATGTTGAATCAGTTGCTAGGTCTGCTGATAAGAAGGTTGATTCATTGTGCAGATGCTGGACATTTTTTTCTCGTTTGAATCCATCTTACATATTTATAAGTCTACCATTCACCGTTGCTTTGGATATTGCTGCCATATCTGTTCTGGTGCTTCTGTTATGTATTTAGAGATTCCTGACAAAATACAAAGAAGAATCTGCAATGTTATCGGTCCTGACCTGGCGTCTCGGTTTCAGTCACTTTCCCACCGCCACAGTTGAAATGACTAGATGTAACCGTTAGTTCTATGATAACAATTTCCTTTCTCGCACATCTCGCTTATGGAACTCTCTTCCGGTTCCTTACTTTCAGGTAAAAGTTTGATCTTCAAAACTCTAAATTCAATGTCGGTCGTTATCGCCTGTCTTCTTACTTCCTGTTCTTTTATTGTTCTCGCTACTTAATAATGTATTTCTTGTTCTTATATTCTTTCACACTCATTAACCCCTGCCTCTTAGCGGCTTTATTGCTTTAGTTGTTGTGAAGTGAGCAAAGAAGAGAATAGAGATGGTTCGTCTTAGTCTACGTGATAGCCTAGGTTTTAGTTGCGGAGGTCAGAGCTGGTAGCAGTAAGAAAAATATCTCGTCAGGACAGTTGTCATGTGTATAGATTAATATATCTTTCCCATATATATTAAACACTCTTAGCGTTTGATTTCACACTTATAATTTTATCCACAAAATGCATATGTCAAAATTAGCATCTTTTTTTTATGCTGCACCAATCTTATTTTCCATTAGTGCAGATAAATAGATAGATAGATAGATAGACTATGATAGATAATAAACTACGATCGATAGATAGATAGATAGATAGACAGACTATGATATATACATGGATAGATAGATAATAGACTATGATAGATAGATAGATAGATAGATAGATAGATAGATAGATAGACTATGATAGATAGATAATAGACTACGTTAGATAGATAGATAGATAGATAGATAGATAGATAGATAGATAGCCAGCCAGCCAGCCAAGAAGATGGAAAGCAAAAACAAACAAAGAGCACCCTCTTTGCAATTTTTCAGGTATGTTCCCATATTGAAGATATTAATACACTTTGATAAGTTGAAAATAGAAATCCCCTTTCTTCCCCGCATCTCATCAAGCCGATTATTATTTTTGGAGTATGGGGCCCCGGTGTGATGAGACTCTCGATTATCGCCAATGGTATTCCAGGCCTTCACTACTTGTTCGAACATCCCCGCAAGCGAGAACCTTTCGTCCTTATCAGCCATCACTTGTCCTCCTTTAACACTGCCGTTTACCCACCCCCTCCCCCGACGCACGCAGGAGGTTCAGGAAGCTGACTCCATCAGCTCCTCCTGTGCTTTGTCAGACAAATCCACGCGACGGGATGTCTAACTTTTGATCTTTCTCTCGCCATCTGGAGCGTTTCTGTCTTTCGGCTTTTGGGAAATTGGCGCCATATGAAAAGCCGGTATGTCGATATAAACAAGTCGTCTTAGTCTGTCAACATATGTTTAGCCAAAAGAAACGCACAAATTATAATAGGGCATACAATTCCCACTGTAGTTCGATTTTCATCCTCTTTTTCTTCTTTATATTAAAGAAGAGAATGGAGATGGTTCATCTCAGTCTACGTGATAGCTGCGAAGGTCAGAACTGGTAGCAGTAAGAAATCTATCTCGACGGGACATTGGTTATATGTATAGATGTATAGAACTGGTAGCAGTAAGAAATCTATCTCGACGGGACATTGGTTATATGTATAGATGTATAGAACTGGTATCAGTAAGAAATCTATCTCGACGGGACATTGGTTATATGTATAGATGTATAGAACTGGTAGCAGTAAGAAATCTATCTCGACAGGACATTGGTTATATGTATACATGTATAGAACTGGTAGCAGTAAGAAATCTATCTCGACGGGACATTGGTTATATGTATAGATGTATAGAACTGGTAGCAGTAAGAAATCTATATCGACGGGACATTGGTTATATGTATAGATGTATAGAACTGGTAGCAGTAAGAAATCTATCTCGACAGGACATTGGTTATATGTATAGATGTATAGAACTGGTAGCAGTAAGAAATCTATCTCGACAGGACATTGGTTATATGTATAGATGTATAGAACTGGTAGCAGTAAGAAATCTATCTCGACGGGACATTGGTTATATGTATAGATGTATAGAACTGGTAGCAGTAAGAAATCTATCTCGACGGGACATTGGTTATATGTACAGATGTATAGAACTGGTAGCAATAAGAAATCTATCTCGACGGGACATTGGTTATATGTATAGATGTACAGAACTGGTAGCAATAAGAAATCTATCTCGACGGGACATTGGTTATATGTATAGATGTATAGAACTGGTAGCAGTAAGAAATCTATCTCGACGGGACATTGGTTATATGTATAGATGTATAGAACTGGTAGCAGTAAGAAATCTATCTCGACGGGACATTGGTTATATGTATAGATGTATAGAACTGGTAGCAGTAAGAAATCTATCTCGACGGGACATTGGTTATATGTATAGATGTATAGAACTGGTAGCAGTAAGAAATCTATCTCGACGGGACATTGGTTATATGTATAGATGTATAGAACTGGTAGCAGTAAGAAATCTATCTCGACGGGACATTGGTTATATGTATAGATGTATAGAACTGGTAGCAGTAAGAAATCTATCTCGACGGGACATTGGTTATATGTATAGATGTATAGAACTGGTAGCAGTAAGAAATCTATCTCGACGGGACATTGGTTATATGTATAGATGTATAGAACTGGTAGCAGTAAGAAATCTATCTCGACGGGACATTGGTTATATGTATAGATGTATAGAACTGGTAGCAGTAAGAAATCTATCTCGACGGGACATTGGTTATATGTATAGATGTATAGAACTGGTAGCAGTAAGAAATCTATCTCGACGGGACATTGGTTATATGTATAGATGTATAGAACTGGTAGCAGTAAGAAATCTATCTCGACGGGACATTGGTTATATGTATAGATGTATAGAACTGGTAGCAGTAAGAAATCTATCTCGACGGGACATTGGTTATATGTATAGATGTATAGAACTGGTAGCAGTAAGAAATCTATCTCGACGGGACATTGGTTATATGTATAGATTACTACAATATCTTTCTCATATAGATAAAACATTCTTACCGTTTGATTTCACATTTCTCATTTTATTCACAACAATGCATATGTCAAAATTGACACCTTTTTTCATGCAATCAGTTATGTGATACACGCTTAGGCGATCATGTATCTTTCGATATATGACTGACGAGGCAGATTTTTTTCCCCGCGGCAGGTTGCCATTTCTTTCTGCGGTAGACCAGTTGCTATCCAAGGCTATAGAACCCGGTCAGTCCTACTATTTACCCATAGTTGAGGGGAGAAGAAGAGGATTCATATCGTTTCCCAAGGGTATTAGCACCTAAGTGAATATAATGGATTTGACTGGAATTCGAACTCGGCATATATACAAGGAATCAGTCAGTGAGGTTCCATGCGTGATACACGCTTAGGCGACCATGTATCTTTTGATACATGACTGACGAGGTAGATTTTTTCCGCAGTAGGTTGCCATTTCTTTCTGTGGTAGACCAGTTACCATCCAAGGCTATAGAACCCGGTCTGTCCTACTATTTACCCATAGCTGAAGGGAGAAGAAGAGGATTCATACCTTTCTCAAGGCTATTAGCATGTAAGTGAATGTAATGGATTCGACTGGAATTCGAACTCGGCTCTCCGATTCCTCAATCCGAGCTGCTATCCATGACTCCTCCTTGTAAATCAATAAACATTAATATGTCTTAATTTTAACAATTAATTTTGTTTGTAAGTCAATTGTTACATATGAATAAAGTGTCGCTACCGACACTTGAGTTTGAACATAGATCACCAGTGAGTAAACACAGGCGACCCCCATTATTGAATTATGTAAACCGCGTGACCATAGAGGAAGCGCATATATGGAAGGTAGCGTGTGTCTAAGTGATCGTCATTTCTATTCTATCCTCTATTACTATTCTGATCTGCATTTCAACTCTATCCTTTATTACTATACGGACCTCTATTCTCTACTCTATTCACTATACTATTTCTCTATAAGAATTAGTATTTGGTGGTTACTATTCGAGCGAGTATTATCGATCAAGTACTATTAGTGCGAGTTTAAAAACGCACTATCCAGACGGGCTTAACCATAAATTTAACAATACAGATAGTATTAATATATAACCCTACAAATCAAAACCTACCCACATTTCTCACCCACACAAGACAGACATGTTTACGGAGGTGTTGAGGCCTCACACTTATACACACACCCACACGAATATACACGCTTGAACACATCATACTCACTCACTCCCTAAGAACCAGATAACACACACACACTTAACAGAGACAGATCCCCTTTCCAGGAAAGAGACTGGTTGACCAACAGAAGGACTGACCAAAATACATGTTAAAAAAAACCCAAAAAACAAATGAAAACTACAGACAAAAGTTCATTTTCTCCATCAAGACATTCATTTCTGTAGTTCACTGATACCAGCAAGCAGAAAATTATTTTTCTCCTGATGATGGCCATGTTGGCGGAAACTAGTCGAGGAATCTAAATGAAATAATAATAAAAACGAAGGAATATTAATATACAACCCAGTGTGTCTGAAGATTTTAATTCTTTAATATTTTTTATTGTTCAATATATATATATATATATATATATATATATATATATATATATATATATATATATATATAGCTATTAGTGGTGTCCAGAATATTCGCCAACGGAAATTTCGTTAATTTTGACAATGTAGGAAAATTCGGTTACTATGAAATAAATGTCGATTGAAAAGGGCCGTTCTGGAGTGGGGGTTTGTCAAAAGTTTGACATAGAAATTTTACGGTACATCCCAAACATGAAAGATACTTAACGTTTTTATTTATGGACCCCTACAACACAACACGGCTGCTACGTTACAAGATAATGTTGCAAATACGCCACAATGCCACATATATCCTCCAACCAAAAGCCGTCCTAGGTATGACGACAAACTACATCCGCGTCCAGGGTAAGACCATAAACTACGCCCAACAGCAAGGACTCTGATCAGGAGGTTTTGAGTAGCTTGGAACCACATCTTAATTGCTGATGTTCGCAGGTTCACCCTGACCTGGAGTGGTAGCACCTGTTACGGTCCCAGCTATGGGCAAATATTTAACCCCGAAACTGAGGTAAAAAGCATTATGAAAGTGTAAAAATAGGTTTTAATACCAGAAATACTTTGTAAAAAATTATTAGCAGAAATAAATTTTTGAATGAAAAAAAAACTATTACCAGCAATATATTTTTGAAAAATAATATTACCAGAAATAAATTTTTGAAGGAAAAGAAATATTACCAGCAACATATTTTTGAAAAAAACATTACCAGCAATACATTTTTGAAGGAAAAAAAAACTATTACCAGCAATACGTTTATGAAAAAGAAATTATTACCAGCAATACATTTTTAAAAATAATATGACTAGCTATACATTTTTGGAGGAAAAATATTACCAGAAATAGATTTTTGACAAGACAAAATATTAGCAAGAAAAAGTTGTCGGCATTGAGGTTGATATGCCGTAAAAGAAAACAAACCAAAAAAAAAAACAACTAACATCTAACCAAAAGACGAGGATCTGCAAAGTTGCAAGAGTGGTCCGTGTTTATCTGTGTAAATTAGTGAGTTCAATCTATGCGCTTGACCCACATTAATGCCCTAGTGCTTTATGAAACTAAACTTAATGAGTACCTCTTTACTTTTGTAATGAGTTGTTCCTTACTTGTGAACCACAAATGTAGTCGACTGCCTGAGTTTGATCCTGAATTAATTTTGATTCCTACTGTTGTCAGAAAAGTGTCTTTGGTAATTTATTGAGCGTAGCTTAGATGCATCACAAGGTCAAAATTATAGATCACTGATCTAATGAGACAAGCATTCTAAACATTACACCACGTCGAAGTGACCCAATGACGGGTTTTCGTGACACACAGAGCTCGCTGGTAACACTTTCGTCGTATTAAATATTTACTCTTGCATACCCTACTGTTAGTTAGACTCACGATTTCGATTCTCGCTAGGGTCCTTAAAAGTGATGACTTGCGCTTGAAACAGGCAAGTTGAACAGAGTTCCATCCTATCTGAGTATCGCAAAGTTGTTGCCTGTAGTAGACTTAACTTTGTAGCTACCATTTCTCAGGGACTGTTATTTTAAAAATCATTTCACCTGAAGTAAGGCGATAAAGTCACTAAGACGCAAATGGTGTTGGCGGTACTGAGAATGAAGGAAACAGAGAAAACGTTACTGAGGAGAAAGGACAACACAAATAACAGAATTCGATGAGACAGAAGATAACATATAGACGGTGCAATTAATTTTTTAAAGAAAGTTCTACAAGCGAGACGTGCGAGAGAAGAAACTATTAGAAAAGAACTTCCGGCTACACTCAGCGATTTCAACAGTAAAATGATGAGACCTAATTGCCAATTTAGTACTGCGTTTAAATTCATGAAGTCGATGTACCGAAGAAGGAGCTCATCAGAATAATTGCCATAGAAATATTTGTAGAAAAGACACTGGGAAGCTACATTACAGAAGTGGGAAAGCGATCGAAGCCGAGATGCCAGATTAGGACCGATAAGATTTCACATTCTTCTTTGGATTTTTTTCCCCCAAAATCTGAAGATACATATCAGTCAACACCAGAAAAGATGTAGCAACAATATTCAATCGTTACTTCGACCCTCACTGGGTGCCTTAGACGTGTGTCCTGGTGCCAGTCTAAATTACATAACGCAAAAATTTAAATAAAGCACACTCTTTACTTAGATTAATGCGCTGGAAACGCCAGAAATATAAGTGGCAAAATTGAAATATTGAATAGAGAATGTAGTCCATTTTGTTCTAAATAAAAAAAAACAGTTTCTGTCTAAATTTCTGGGACGAGGAGTTATCATTTACACGATTAAAATGCTGTCTATTGTCTCAATTTTCGTTGTTATTATCACGTTTTGACCGTTGTGGCCTTTGTCGCCTGTGGTTTTCTTCAGCGGTCACATAAACTTTAAGGCTCAAAATTCTTGAGGACTAAAGTGTTGTTTCCTGAATTTGGTGACATAGTCATTGCGAGTTCAATCCTTGGGTCGGGCAGTGTGCGTTTGAACTCAGTGGAAACGGTGAGTAATAACGGAGCAGCAATAAATAAGAACTAAAGGAGATATCCCACGAAAGGGTCAACGGAACGAGAACAATTTACTCCCGTAGATTAAATAATTCCCATCGACAAGCATCGATGAAGGTTAAAGAGCACAACGGTTGAAATGTTGCGATAATATCAACAAAGATGAGGACAATGGTCAGTATATAAATTATGTAAATAGTGAAAAAAAAAAACAGATATGGAATTCGATATTGCCTATATTATATTCATTTAATTATTTAATTGAAATAGTAAATATTTATTAAAGGGACCGAGGGTTAGAAAATTATTCATCACCCACAAGGCCATGTAAACGATTTTTGAACTCTTTCAAAGCTGGGAAGTGAGCATTGGTTTGCTCCAGCGTAGATATGTCAGCAATACTCTATTGTTGAACGAATTCTGGATGGGACATCCACCAAGGTCCAAGCTCACCCAAACTAGCCAAGCTAAACATTACGCGTCGCTGAGGCATGTCCTTTGGTCAATCTTTGGAATTGACAAGGTGTATTAGTGGATTGTGCTGACATTATTTCCATCACTTTTGTATGGTCATAATAATTTTCTTTTGTTTAGCGAAATGGTTGCACAATAGTTTTTTTTTTGTGGATGAGAAGGTTACAAGACAGTTTACTGTTAAAATTCTTGTAGAAGAGTCAAGATACATTTACTGCAAAGACAAAATCAAATACAAATTTTAAGAGCAACACAAACTACAGCTGGGTCGCCTATTGGAACTTAAGCTTAATCTAGACCTCAAATATAACTAGATCCATCGCTAAAAGATGCAGGTAAAATGTTCGATTCCCTGTATTACTCCAGTAGCTACCCGACACCTGTTATCCTCTACCTTTACAAGAGCTAATTCAAGCACTGCTGCTGTATATGGGCAGGAGCTTCTCAGTCTTCACTCTTCAGTCTTCACGTTCCAGTCTTTATCAAGAACTTGCAATATAACCCGTCTTCGACCAGATGTTTCATTACTGAGAATTTTTGCGTTCAATTAGAGAAGTTTAATTTTAAAGTCAGCCCATCCGAAAATCAATATTAGTAACAACATTTGGGTGCATCTGAGGCACATCCCCAAATGGGACGGGGATTAACAATTTGAATTGGGGATGGCCCTGAAAAGGGCTGTTTTTGCGTTCTCAATCTCGCAAGGAAGGAACCTCTTCCGTGGACCGTCATAATAATAATATACGAGAATTTTTATTTATAATATATTTTTTTATAATTCTAATAATCTTTTGCGTTAGATTTCAACTCTCTAAATTGATTGTACGCTGTTTTTTTTTACAGACATTAAATTTTCCTTTGATTTTTGCGCAAAGTGTAAAATCATTTTTTTCGATTTTTCACCATCAGGATTGTCACTTTTTCTAGTTATTTTGGACTCGGTTCTGAAGCATTATCTATCAAACAAAAGAAAATTAATCGAAATCGGATGAAAACTGTGGAAACGCATAAACAACACACACACACACATACATACACACACATTTTGAGAATTATAGATATACAGTGTAACCCGGATATAAGAGAGACGTCGGGACCGGCGACGAAATCTCTTATATCCGGGTTTGGTCTATTTTGTTTAGGTAAGTATGGCTCTAATTTGGGACCAGAGAAAATCTCTCTTATACCCGGGTTTCTCTTATATCCGGGTATCTTATATCCGGGTTACACTGTAGATTCAAAAGTGTCTACGCGTCCTTGTTGATGATTAATTTTTTTCCATCCTACAACTCCTTACCCAGAGACGAAACTTTGCAAACCTGTCGATAATCTTCCATGTACGACGTTCAAACGATCTATATTACGAAGTTTTACCTTTACGGCTAAGACCCGCCATGCCAAGCACATTGTAGAGAACCACTGACACTCCCTTCGTATGCCATTGTTGAGATGTAAGTTCCACTCGACCTACTTCTTCCATAGAACGCTTTGTGGAACCGACACCCCAGACGATGCTTCTCCGATCCCTACAATGTTATCCTGTTAAAGTCTATGGTTAACTGTTAGTTTCCGACACATTTTCCCATAAACCATGCCTCTTACTCTTGACCCTCTACTTCGAATGGCTCCCGGGCCTTGTACATAGTGAACATTATTTTTAAAAAAATGCCATGAGTAGATGAGTAGGTACTGCAACGAATATCAGCGCCAATAATTGAATCAACATGCAGAGTTCAAATTTCGGGTTAGTTTGTCGCGTGTCTTGATTAAGTAGCAGGATATACTAAATTCTTTAGCATTGGGTGTAAACCAGTCTAAGAAGAGGAACATTTCGAATTTCAGTCCATGAAGAAGGCAATGGGAAACTAATTTACTCTCATTCCCAAAAATGCATGGCATTTCACATGAAAAGAAATCTGCAGCGAATGTTCATTGCGCATGTAGAAGGGACACGGCATTAAAAACAGGAGGCATGTACAAAATTTTCCAGTGCCCCCTTCTTAAAAACTAGAAACAGTACGCAAGAGAAAGACAGTTTTTTTTAAGCAAACTTTTACGCACATCTATTACAGTGATTTTCCAAGCTCAGATGTAGCACATGTCCGAAAGTAGGGGGCACCCAGTGAGGATCGAACTCACTACTCAGTTATAATTGTTCTAGCGAGACAAGCTTATCTATTACACCGCTTCGAGGTACCCACGAGCAACTACTATCTATGAAAAATCATTATGATTTTAGAAATGTTGACTTTTAGAGCAAGGTTAGTTGTTATCGATAGACTCTGTTACGGAGTTGGTGGGTAGAATTAAGTGCCTAATATTTTTCAGGGTTGATGGAATTATTATCTTTTTATTACTTTTCTTCTGTGGATTTTGTAGACATTGTCTTTAAGATTATACAAAAAATAACTCGAGTATTGGATGAGTTTGAACATTCCAAAATTAGGACGCCAGACAGAAGGAGGTGAAACGCGTTGTCAGTACAAAATTTTCCACTTTGTCTCATCACTTTCAATTCATTCTTCTGGAAAAATTAAGATTAAAATCTATGTGAAAACCGATAAGATGTTTTTGATTCCAAAATTACGAAGTCCTCTGATCAGGAGGTTTTGATGGCATGGAACCACCTCTTAATTGCTGGTGTTGTAGCACTTGTCAGGGTTCCAGCTATGGGCAAATAGTTACCCCCACAAAGGGGGTCAAAGCACTATGAAAGTATAAAAATAGGTTTTAATATAAGCAATACTTTTTTTGAAAAAATTGTTACCAGCAGTACATTTTTGAAAAGGAAAAATATTACCAGCAATATATTTAAAAAAAAAAAATATTACCAGCAATACATTTTTGAAGAAATATTATTACCAGCAATACATTTAAAAAAAATATATTATTACCAGCAATACATTTAAAAAATATATATTATTACCAGCAATACATTTAAAAAAATATATTATTACCAGCAATACATTTAAAAAAAAATAATAGCAGCAATACATTTTTGAAAAGAAAAATTACCAGGAATATATTTTTGAAAAAAATATTACCAACAATACATTTAAAAAAAATATTACCAGCAATAGGTTTTTGAAAAAATATTACCAGTAATACATTTAAAAAATATATTACCAGCTAGACGATTTTGAAAAAAAATATTACCAGCAGTACATGTTAAAAAAATATTACCAGCAATAAATTTTTGGAAAAAAAATATTATCAGCAATAAAAATCTGGTTGGCATTAAATAAGCTAAAGAGTTTTATATGTCGTAAGCCAAACAAACCAAACCAAATCAAAATTAATATTAACAGATTAGACATTTAATTCATTGCTAATATGTTCAGTTTCGTAATTTTCCTTTCTTCCTTCACTTGAAAATTGGCGCCAAATTCATTACCCGATATAATCAATTCACAGCTGCTGTATTTCGACGTATGGCAAATCAAGACAAAGGAGTGCAGGTTTATGAGTGACTGGCTGATGCGTGGTGGAAGTTAATGAATTTTAAATTGGCCACTTTTGTTTTTCTGTTTTGCTATAAGTTCATCCAATGCATGACTTACGGTCCACTCAAGAAAGAAGGTTACTGAATGAAATTGTACAGACGTAAGTGGATGACGGACATGTAGGATAGATATCGGTTGACGCTTATCTTGAATAGTAGGATAGACAGAACTCTCTAGCCATGGGTGGAAACCATTCTAAGAGAAGGAACATTTTGAATTCCAGACCGTGACGAAGACAATGGGAAAGCACTCCATTATCTTAATGCAATGGTAATTCACAGATAATTAACAAGTAATGTATTCTGTAAAAAGTGGATAAAAAAAAACAGTAATTTTAAAAATTATTAAACAAAAACAGATAATTAAAGACTTTATTCAGTTTTTCGGAAATTATTTGGTAGCAAATAGGAATATTTTCAAAAGCTTTTTTTAAAAAATAAATTTGTTGAAAGATAGGTCTATCATTGAACTGAAATATACAAGGGCATGTTCAAACGTATATACATAACTAGAATGAAACTTAAATGCATAATTGTGTCGCGAATGCTAATTTACCCTTCTGATTTTACTCATTGGCAACAGGAAAAGCGTATTTCTATGACACCCTCCGTATTTAAACTGAATATATATATATATATATATATATATATATTTAATATATGTCGTATCTAAATAAACAAATAATTTAGATGTTAAATTTGATCATTTTGCAGTCAGGGAAGCTACAAATATCAAACTAGTAGTTATAAAAATAATATACGACATTAAACGGTGCTTAATTAAATACATTAAGTTGATCAACAGCAGAATGATGATGAGGATGACGATATTTTATTGATATCTGATTTTTTCCCCTTTGAAAGGAAGAGGTAGATGAAATTTCTGGGACACGTAATGAGAAAGGAGGGCCTGGAGAATCTGATACTCACAGGTTGAATAGAGGGGAAAAACAGATAGGAGAAAGCAACGCATGGCATACCTGGTGGACAAGTGAATACAAGTGGATAGCAGAACTTGGTCTGGGGGAGTTAGCAGAGGCACGAAACATTGAGAGCCACAAGGGATAGGGTGAAGTGGAGAGCCATGATCGCTTAGGTCCTGAAAGGAGACGGCACATAAAAAGAAACAGAACGTCAGGGTCGTTGGAAAGGTTTGGCGCCCCCTCCGAATCCCTTGTAACAGCCCTGGTGTTACTATTCTTTACGTATCTACAAATGGCTATGATACGGGGGTTCCCCACTCTACTATATCTCAAATGTTATGAGATAGTATTTATATAAAATGTTGTTACCTAATTATGTACACAATAATGGACTATATACAATGTAGGTGAATAATTCAACTAGAACAGTTGAAAATAAATACAATGTATCTAAATACAAATTAGAGACATGTCATAATATATCATTCCATCATAAATAAATCAGCAATGTTTTGCAGCCTTTTTTTAATATCAAATTGAGATTTTTCTTGTCAAAAAGTTGAAGAATTTTAACACATTTAACATTATGGATAAAAAATAGTGAACAGTATTTACATTAGTCGGACTATTGTCCTCATCTTTGTCGCCATATTTGTCACAACGTTTCGGCCGTTGTACGCTCCGGCCTTCTTCAGGTGGTTGGAATTTCGAACTGAACCCTTTATTTCGATCACTGGGGTAGACTGTTCTAGTTCCACGTGCCATGTTTGATTTTTTTATCAGTTATCTCCTGCTAATCTTCCCTCTGAAAGTTCGCCGCTGCCTTAACCGGGTATTGAACTCACACTCTTTGGGTCTGTCAGTGGATCTAACCAACGCCTTTATCCACTGTGCCATGTGTCCTTTCAGAGGGAAAATTAGCAGGAGATAACTGATAAAACATCAAACATGGCACGTGGAACTAGAACAGTCTACCCCAGTGATCGAAATAAAGGGTTTGGTTCGAAATTCCAACCACCTGAAGAAGGCCGGAGCGTACAACGGCCGAAACGTTGTGACAAATATGGCGACAAAGATGAGGACAATAGTCCAACTAATGTAAATACTGTACATAATACCTCATCTCATAAATATCGACAGACTGAAAAAATAGTGAATTTTGTATAATGTTTTTTTTTTTTTTTTGTCGGGATTTAGCATCAGCAAAACAAATTCGCGGATTTCGAGGGAAAAAAGAAACAATAAAGACGTCAGATTCCGCCAAAACATTGTCATCCATTAATAGTCGGTTGTGCTTAGTTTAATTTATAACGTATATAAATGGAAGTAGAAAAAACAAAAAACAAATGTGGTTAAACTAGGTGGTCACAAATGCACTGCCCGGGGTTCTCAATCAGGCTTGCCGTCCTTCTCCCGTTGGGGTTGATGACGATCGATGGCAGTATGCACCGGTGCTGAGTGACACGGTAGTACAAAAAGAATAATAATAAAGACTTTTTTTAAAAATTTTTGTTCCGTTTTCTTCAGTTGAATTCCCATCTCCTTCCCAGTTCTCGGTTAAGTGCGGTATTCCTTTCCAATTATTTTCTCACTTTATTGTGTTTTTATTTATTACAACGTTTGAGTGAGAGCGTGGTTTAATGAGTGTTTTATTATTACTTAATCCCGCCCTATTATTTACGGGTAATAAACTGTTTTTTACTTCTTTTTTTTTTTTTTTTGCAGTATTAACATTATGGTTGTTCTGATATTAATATTTTCGTAATGTAAATAAATATTTTATTCGCTATACAAAAACATTGTGGATTTTTACTTGTATATAATTGCTTTTTATTCCCCCCCACCTATCAGCAGCACAAACATTTTTACATATGGAACTAGTTAAACCGTCTAAGATAAAATTATGATATTATGATTTTTGCCGTATGAATGAAAATTGTAATTGTGACATTTTAGTGAAATGAAACACTTTTGCGCGAATATGTCATTGATTTTCACTCGCGAGGTTAAATGATGTGACGGTAATAATCACCTCGGCCATCAACATTTTAGGGCTTTGTGCGAAATGTTCTATGTTAGAATAAATATGAATAGCAATGGTCTGATGATCACAGTGGTATAATGGATAGTAGATCGGAAATTAAAAATTGGAGAGACGAGTTCGAATTCTAATCAGGTTCGTTGTATTCACTTACGGGCAAATACGTATTGGTATTGTCAATTCATCTCCCCAATTTATGGATTAAATAGTATGACTCACTAAATCAAAATTACAATACAAAATATACTTCGGCTTTAAATAATCCATAAATTCGTAAAAAAAATCAATTTCAATGAAGAATTAGCTCGAGCTACCAGAAAATTTATTTAACAAAACAGCATTCAGTTAGTTAACGAAGTTCTAAAATGCAGATAAAATGTTTGCTATTTCATATGAATCCATCTCCTCCTCCAAGCTATGGGTTAAATAGCAGGAATAGCAGATTTGGAAAAATTATTGTTATTGTCAAATAACTGTTAATCCAATATTCACTCACACAAAAGAATAGACAGTATCTGAGTGACAAAAAAAACTTTATATGGCAAACGAGTTTTTAAAAAAATGGGTTCAAAATGAAAATAATCTTGATATCAACTCTTTTATGAAAAATATTTGGGTAATTTACTTTTTAAGCCCCGCGCTAAATATGTAATAAAAATTTACCGAATAGTTATATTTAGGTCTAAATTTACGTCCTTAATTCGAAAAGAACAAAGGAATTTTGATCAAATTTACCGTTTATGAGTTATCGACAATAAAATTTTCGGACACATTCGAGTTACGGCACGGCAGCCATTACTGGCGTTGTTCGCATACATTCGCTGCTGATTAGATTTGTGCGGAAGATTACATTGTTAACGGCCTTTTTACGGTTCTTACTTGTTTTAATTACTGCGCAACTGAGGACTCATTACGTGCGCAATAATCAAGACCGTTCCGCAGAAATATATGAAAACAACGCCATGTTTATTACATATTTAGCACGCGGCTTAAAAAGCAAATTACCCAAATATTTTAATCTTTACTCAATTTAACTACGCAAAAAATAAAAATATTTAGAAAATACTTTTAAAAATGTATATGGGTTGCTTGGATCGCCCAGTAAGAGTCAAATGTTAATCTGGGTGAATGGGATTAAACTGAAAGGAAAGACTTTCAACATGTCTATTATAATAGTGTACGCACCGACAGCACAAACTACGGAAGAAGAAATCGAATTTTTTTTTTACTCCATGCTAGACAACGCCAAGACTCAGTGCAAATAATAAGTTATAAATATCATGGGGTGCTGAATTCCAAAGTAGGCAAGGAGAGGGCAGCGAAGATAGCTGGAAAATTCGGACTAGGAACGCACAACGAACGCGGAGTAAAATGGGTCCAATGATGCAGAGGTAATATCAACACCTGGTTCCAAAATATCCAAGACGATTATGGACATGGAGAAGCTTTAGTGACATCGGCAAGCGACATCATGCCAAAGGAGAATGAACGAAGAAGAAAAGACGAATGGGTCGACATGGCGCAAAGGAGACAGAAAACAATGCCAAGACATGGAACGGAATACAGAAAACTACACAATGAAATAAGGAACAAATGTAGGCAAGCTAAAGAAGAGTGGATCAATGAAAAATTTGCAGAAATAGAGAGAATGAGTATCACAGATAAAGAAGATAGGCATAAAAAATAAGGGAACTAACAGGACAAAAGACATGCTCATCAACAGGCTGCATAAAATCCAAGGATGGAATGCACATATTAAACAAAGAAAAAATTCTTCAGTGCTGGAACGAATATATTAAAGATCTCTTCCATGACAAAAGAGAACAACTGGTAATACACAGAAATACTGACAGGCTGGAAATATAGGGTGTCCATAAAATTCGTGTGCACTTTAAAAAAAATTATAATTTTATTTGTATTTGCGATAGAAATAATCTGTAAAAAAAGTAAAGTTTAATGTACCTAGTTTTAAGTATAGCGAAAATAACTAATGTGATTTCAGGCATTACTGTAAATCAGTTGGCAAATGTTTTCCGTGAACTGCAAAATCGTATTACCCTTTGTGTTGCTAATGATGGAGGACATGTGGAAACTTGAATAAAATTTCAATAAAACTTTAGAAAATATAGATTTACTTCTTTCTAATCCTTTTTACAAATTATTTCTATCGCAAATACAAATAAAGTTATAAATTTTTTAAAGTGCACACGAACTTTATGGACACCCTGTATGAAAAACCAAAGTGGAAACTGGACTGGCCAAATTGAACAGAAACAAAGTGGCAGGGTCATACGGAATTGTAATAGAGAGGCTGGCAGCCTTAGATGATTTCAGCATAGACAAGATTATAGAAATAATAAATAAAATCTACAACAGTGGTGATATACCGGAAGATCTAAGCAGAACTATTTTCATAGAACTGCCTAAAAAAACAGGCACAAATGAATGTGAACTCCACTGAACAATCCGCCTAATGAGCCACATAACAAAACTCATCATCCGAATTCTGATGAATAGACTATGCAGCAGATTAGGACGAGAGATACGAGAAGATCAGTGCGGGTTCGTCAAAGACACCGGAACAAGGAACGTAATATTTATGCTCAGAATGTTATCAGAAAGAGCAATACAAATGCAGAAGGACGTGTGCCTGTGTTTTATAGACTAAGCAAAGGTGTTTGACAAAGTATATCACAAAGATCTGTTAGAGCTACTCAGCAACTTTGATATATTCGGGAAAAGACATCAGAATAATAAAAAAAAATCTTTACCGGCAGCAAACCGCCTGCATAAAGATAAAAAAAAAAATGAGTTCAGCAGATAGACAAAAATAGAAAGGGGCATGAGGAAGGTGCGTCTTCTCACCAGACTTATTCAACTTATACAACGAGGCAATTCTGAGAGAACAGGAAAACCTACCAAGATTCATTATTGGCGACCCCATCTTAATAACATAAGAGAGCAGACACGGAAAAGGTACTACAAAACCTCCTACAGAAATTAGCGAAGGAGAGCAAGAAGAAGAGACTAAGTATAAACTACAAGAAGGCAGAATGCATGACCATCAGCAAAAAGATGAGTCCGAAATGCAATTTACAGGTCGGGGACACTAAAATCAAGCAGATACAGAAATTTAAATATCTGGGAAGTGTTCTGACAGAGGACGGATAGTGCGACACTGAGATCCGAAGACGTATTGGGATGGCCAAAGATGCCTTCCAAAAGCTAAGCAGAGTATTACGAGTATTGGAAACAAAGAAAAAAAGAATACTGAGTTGCTACGTGATATTTGTCCTAACAGTCTGCAGCGAATGCTAGACAATCTCCTCAGAGATGAAGAAGAGACTCAAAGCAACAGAAATGTGGTTCTACAGAAGGATGCTGAGGATGCCATGGAACGAACATGTGAGCAACGACGAGCTTTTAGAGAGAACGGAAACAAAAAGAAAATTTTATACTTAACATGAGGCAGAGACAGCTGAAATTTCTGGGACATATAATGAGGAAGGAAGGCTTGGAAAATCTGATACTCTCACGACGGATGGAGGGAAAGAGGGGAAAGCAACGAGTGGCATACATACTGAGCTTGAGCAACTGGATGGCTGTACAGGGTCTTGAAGAAACAAGAAAAAGGCAAAACATTAAGAGCTACAAGGAGGTGGAAGGCTATTATCGCCTACGCCCTGAAGGGACAGGACACATGAAAGAAAGGAAGATGTGATATTTGTATTGCCGCTTGACGGGCAGCTGTGAAGAGAAGGTTTCCATTTGTGAGTCCAGTGGCCTCTGATAAAATGAAACGTAACAAAATCCAATATTTATATATTTTTCAAATAATACTGGTACACGTTTTCTTTAATGAAATGTTGATTATAAAAAAAAGAATGCAAGAAAAATTAAAATACATTTGCTATGTTTTGGTCGCGATTCATAAAATATTTTTTGATGAAAATGATTTAATAAATTTATAATAAAATAAATAATATTTAAAGAAAAAATGTTCATTGTGAAGAATATTTAGGAAGCAAACAATTTTATTTTCAAAATAGAAAAATGTCATTTACACAAGGGAAGTATTGGAGCAATCAGAAAAAAGACTGTTACAAGGAATTCAAGTGTAAAATACCTCATTATTTTGCATGTATACATGAGAAATTAATACCCTGTCTACTATATCAGTTTAATCTAAAAAATATCCTTATTTTAATAATTTACGCTTGAGTCATATTTTAAAATTGTGCAGTATTCATCACCTTCATCTCCTGTAAAATATAGCATTTTATAATTAATATTAGCAAAATTTAAGTTTTCCTTATTCTGCACATTGCAATCACTTACATTCCATATATATCTCTATTTATAATATTGCCTCAATTCTTCGGCAAATTCTTCACAAGATTCTTTTGAAATGTTATTGATTAATGTTATTTGAGGAGATTGTCCAGCATTTGCTGGCTGCCATACAGGAGGACAGACATCACGTATCAGTTCAGTACTCTTTTCTTTGTTTCCATTACTCGTAATACTCTGCTTAGCATTTGGAATGCGTCTTTTACAAGCAGTGCGCCTTAGCTACGACGTACCTTTAACAGTTAAAGCGGAAATGATTGCGTGTCTGCGCACCCATAGTTAATAATAACATACAATCAACAGCTGTATAAATTTTCCCTACATCTCTGTATATTAATTTATTGAAGATTATTTTTTTAAATCAGAATCCCCAAAGGAAACAACTTTTGAAAGGATAAAGAAAGGATTTAAAAAATATTAAATCATTAAATCGGTATTATAGAAAAGTACAAATATAATATTTATAAAATTTATCCAATAACATTTTTTTTTACATCCAGTAACTCTAGAATATAAATAAATAAATAACAATAATTAAAAAAGTGTCATATTTTAATTTATCTTTTCAGAATATCTCGACTAAGTCACCGATAAAAAATTTTCGTCACGGTTCCAAATTTTCATTTTCACACTATTTATTTTAAATTTTACGTTTAAGAAGTGTAACCATGAAATTATCAGGGTCGAGTGAAATCGCATAAAAAATATTTTTCGCTAAAATTTGAAAGAGGGTGTGCTTTAAAATAAAGAAGTTTTATTGTCGTATATACAATCTTAAAGTCTAGGGTTAACCGTTATCTTTCGCTCAAAGGCCTTCAAACGTAACTCTCCACCTCGAGTCTTAGGGTGAAACTTGCTGTAAAAATAAAATAAAATATATTTGTATGAAAACCCAATAATTAGATTCACTTTTTAAAATCGACGTCTTTTTAAGACCTCCAAAAGACAAGGATGTTTTATAACAACGTTGTTTACACAAAGTAAAAGCAAATATATATGGTACAACAGCTTAACATGTCAAAATACTATTTAATTTTTATAGTATTTACTTTTCTTTTAACTCAGATTCCGTAATATGCATCGAACAATAATTCATATTTATCTGTATCTCACTCTTTTAAACCGTTATTTAACTCCTCTCTTTAAAACTTCATTCTGTTGAATTTTAATCCCCACCTTCACCTTTCTGTTCTTCTTTCTTCTATTACACCTCTCTCTAGAGCTTTTACACATTTCCCTCTCACACTTGTTTCCCGCTCCCGCACATACACTCTCGCTAAAATTTTGTTTTTTATACACGGAGTTATATTTTCCAATTTCTTTTTGAATTTGTAGGCCTGGTGAATTGGATCGTGATTACGATTCCAATGTAATAAATTATAAACATGGAATATTAGTGTTTCAGCCTTAGCTTATTTCCGATATACTGATGATACGCTATTAATATAGCCCCGTGATACTAAATTACCTGATTTTTTAGATAAACTAAGCATAGTCGAGCATATAATAGAATTTACATATGAAATGGAAACAAACAATACTATAACTTTCCTAGATATCCCGCTACACCGCGCTAAAAACCTTAAAACAGTGTGTTCCCCGAAAATCAACTATTAGGTTCGTACAAAAATAATGTCGTTTTTTGACATGATCTTGAACGTCAAAAAACGACATTATTTTTGCACCAACCTAATAATAAAAATGATCTTATAAATTCTATTCTCAACATAAGAACAAAGCACTCTGAATTTTCAACCCTTAGTATTTACATGAAGAGGAGAAATACATTGAGGGTTCTTTCAAGCTCTTCCACTGCCCAATTTCATATTCAACGCGAAACAAAAGGCTCATAAAATATTTCAAAATAGAAAAGCTGTACTTCCTGACAAACTCCACAAATTAGCAAAATATATTGTTCTACCCACGAATACTATCCCAACTCCATTTGAAAAGAATTTATCTAAACTCTACATAAAATTTGTCACAACTATGTCTAAAATGATAAAAAGATAATAGATAAGAAAACAATAAATTAAAAACTGAAGCTGGAATTTACTTTATTACCTGTGTTGCGGACGCCTCGGAGGGGGGCCGATGGCCCGAGCGCCACCGAGTCGTATATGAACGATGTCACAGGGTGCCCGCCACATTTTTACTTTGTGATCGGACCAGGCGAAACAATATGGACAACAGAACGAAGATGTGTATGAGTTAAGCAGGGGTTTATTACGTGAAGGAGAATAGGATGTATATTAGCAATGCCGGCGGTTGGATGTTGCTGATGCGGACGCTCCGGTTGAGGGTTGATAAGTGGATGCTCCAGTCGGGTCGACGGTTGATGAAGTGCGGCTGCTCCGGTCGTGTCGACGGTTGCAGGGTGATGATTGCGGTTGCTCCGGTCGTGTCGACGGTTGACGATTGTTGATGAGTGCGGTTGCTCCGGTCGTGTCGACGGTTGGAGGGTGATGATTGCGGTTGCTCCGGTCGTTTCGACGTTTGGCGGTTGTTGATGAGTGCGGTTGCTCCGGTCGTGTCGACGGTTGGAGGTCAAACCATTTGGTCAACATCGATGGGACAGACCGTATATTGGGTTCAACATTTTGCAATGCTGTTAGTCTTAATTGTACGTGAGCAGACTCAGTCGTAATTCGAACGTGGTTTGCTGATTTTATGTCCTGTGTTGATAGCCGTTCCGTAACTTTGGCAGTGAATTATATAAGTAATGTCGTTGTTGCAATTACAACTGCAGAAATACACTGCAGAAATGTACTGTATGCCGTGAAAATCGGCATTCGAAAATTTAGATTTTAACTTGGCCTGAACACCGTTTTGAGGCGATGAAGAAAATACGGAAATGTTTCATCCATGAGAACAAGCGATTAATAGAAAATAATAGCTAGCTAGCTAGCTAGCTAGCTAGATAGATAGATAGACTGAGGTAGACACTGAGATAGAAACGAGTGGGGTGCTGAAAATCCTTTCGGCCCGACCCGCATGCTAAAATCTAATCAAATAAGCAAATGGAAAGAAGTGCGTCTTTTCCGAGTCAAGAACTTTTCAATCGGCCTTGCAGATCGTTACATATAAATAAGCTGAGATAAAGAAACAGGTCGGTGCTGTCAACTGTTCTGCCCTACCCACAAAGCAAAATGACCAACCATAAAGTTTTAGTGGCGAATAACTTCTTCAGGTAATTTTCAGCACCCTCTTGTAGATAGAAAGAAAGATATAAATAGTTAGATATAAAATGATAAAAAAGGAGAGGGTTATTAAAAAAACGTTCTACCGTCCCAATCCAAAATGTTATGAAATAACCAAACAAGGTTTTTGGTGGTGAAGGGCTTCTTGTTTGGGTCGACAACTTTCAGCACCAACGTGAATAGATAGATAGATAGATAGATAGATAGATAGATAGATAGATACTATTCATTGATACGGCTTATCAACCCATTACAGGTTACTTAAAGCCAGAAAATATTTTTATGTTGTAAGAATTATTATTTTTATTTTTTGGTGATAATAATGATTTAGTGATACAAATCTTACTAATTAACCCATAGCTGGTGGGGCGAAGAAATGGATTCATATCTTTCCCGGGCATAGTTGCACATAAGCGAATATAACGAACCCAACTGGAATTAGAACTCGGATCTCCGATTAACAATTCTGAGCTATTATTCATCGCACCACCTGCACATCCAAGCTTACTGCCGCCGTTATTCCCAAGCGGTTACCTATCTAGGTACTGATTAGTCTCTACGTTGTTAAATTCGGTGATCGTACGGGAACCGGTGTTTCAATGTGATGTGGTCGTAAGCATAGATAGATAGATAGATAGATAGATAGATAGATATGAATATGTCAAGATCGAGTGATAGAAATGATGGAGGTGCTGAAAAATAACCTGCTTAGACCACATCTTAAAATCTCATCAAATCATCAAACAAGATTATTGGTGATGAAGAGCTTCTTGTTCGGGCCGAGAGTTTTTCAGCACCCCCTTGTAGACAGAAAGATATGAATGAATAAGCTAAGATAATGTGATAGAAAGGAGTGCTGTGCTGTGAAATGTTCTGCCCGACCCACATCCTAAAATATCATCAACTATCTAAGTATAACATTTTTGGTCCAGAAGAATTTCTCGTTTAGACGGAGAACTTTTCAGCACCCCCTCGTAGATTGATAGATAGCTAGATTGCGGATTAAGTAATTTTTTCCAGCAATTGTAAGCCTGGTAGTTCGATTAATAAGTAAGTATTTTGCCAGACATACGTTGCCTGAGCATTAATGGCAAAATTACATAAACAGTGTTTCTGGTCTTTAAATTAATAGGTAGATAAGATGGATACAGACTGAAAGCGACAGACAGACATACTAGTAGATAGATAGATAGATTGATAGATAGATAGATAGATAGATAGATAGATAGATAGATAGGTATTTGGGGGGAAAAAAGAAGAGTTTCTGTCTAAAATCAGTCCATGACGTTTTTGGCTTTCTTTCTTCCATCGCTGTCCATGCAGTGTCTGGGGATTTTACGCGAAAAGACCATCGACTAGAAACATACGTGTCTTCGACCCGTCACCATCATCTCGCCATCGCCAACACCACCGTTACCATATACTAGTCGACCTCCGCAGTTTTCGGCAGGGCCCCATTGCAGAAGAACGGAATCGGTTTTGAAAAAGGAGCCGTCCGAGCCGAGGCCGCCCTCTGATGGTGTGCACCTGCCGTGCGAAGTGTCGGCCCAGACAAGATGGAGCCAAAAGCTGGCTTACCCCTACCCAAATCATCCCCAACCGCAAGTCAACGCCCCTTCCCACTCGTTTCCTGCACCCACATCCCTCTGCTTTTTTTCACGTGGCTCGGGGTTCGCCGTCTCAACTTTTTCGAATGCAGGAACAACAGAAGAAAAATGTAAAGTTTCTTTATGTCGGTCCTTGTTTTTTTCTTCTTTTCACTTTTCGGCTTCTGTCGTTTCGGTTCTGTCGGATTTATTTTTTAAATATTGAATATTCTTCTTTCTTTTTTTCCCTTTCTTTCCTTTCTTTCCTTCTTTCCTTTCTTCTTTATTTGGATATTTTCTTGTTTGCTATTTTTATTTTCGCTTTTCTTTACTACGTCTATTTACTTTAAATACTTTCTTTCATTTTCCTCCTTTATTGTATTATCTATCTTTCTTTATTTCTTTTTTCTTTTGTTTTCTCTTTTTCTTATTTTCCCTTCTTTCTTTCTTTCTTTTTTCTTTCTTTCTTTCTTTCTTTCTTTCTTTTGTTTTCTCTTTTTCTTATTTTCCCTTCTTTCTTTCTTTCTTTCTTTCTTTCTTTGGATATTTTCTTGTTTGCTATTTTTATTTTCGCTTTTCTTTACTCCGTCTATTTTCTTTAAATACTTTCTTTCGTTTTCCTCCTTTATTGAGTTTTTCTTTCTTTCTTTCTTTCTTTCTTTTATTTTTTCTTACTTTCTCCATTTCTTTTTCTTTTTTATTTTCTCTTTTTCTTAGTTTCTCTTTTTATTGTTTTCCTTTCTTTCTTTCTTTCTTTCTTTCTTTCTTTCTTTCATTCATTTTTATTTTTATTTCCTCTTCATAATTTCTTTATATTTTTATTTTCACGTTTTTATTTCTTTCTCTAATTTTTCTATATTTCTTCTATTTTCTTTATTTTCCTTCTTTTATATGCCTTCTTTCTTGTATTTTCTCTTGTTTCTTTCTTTCATTTTCTTTCTTTCTTTTCTCTTTTTCTTGCTTTCCCTTTTTTACTCCTTCTTTTTTCTTTCATTTTTATTTTTCATTTTTTATATGCTAAAATAAAAAAAGGAGGGAAAGTTTCATTTGAATTACACAGTATTTCCATTAGCGCTAATTAATTTTCTCATTCTTTTCTTTTCAGGCAAGTTTCTTCATTGAATTCCTCGGCTATGAAGTCAGTCATTTATGTGCGATACGTGATACACACTTGGGCGATCATGAATCTTTCAATACATGACTGACGAGGCAGATTTGTTCCGCAGTAGGTGGCCATTTTTTTCTGCGGTAGACCAGTTGCCATCCAAGGCTATAGAACCCAGTCTGTCCTGCTTTTTTACCCATTTTAGTAATGCCATTTTCTGTCGTGAGGCACTCCGAACTTAACACAGCGACTCCTCGCCAAATTCGTGGTCGGTACTGACCGGTCGGCTCTGACTCGGTCGGTGCACGGGCTCCTGTCCTTGAGGCCAGGAGGCCGCCCCCGGGCTGTGTATTAAGTTACGCTCCCATTTTTTTTCGTCTGCCAACTGGACGCTAGTTGGAACACTCTCTCACTCTCCCTCTCTCTATACTTCTGACTCTCGGCACGCCACTCCTACTGGCTGCCCGCACGTCGTCCGCAACCTTTCCGCGTACACACTGTTGTTAGTAATTATTACGGGAGGTTTCGATTGGACTCGACCCGGCAAACCCGCGACGCCAGCAACCATGCACAACGACCAGCAGCGATCACCAGCCGACCGACAGCGATCACCAGCCGACTGACAGCGATCACCAGCCGACCGACAGCGATCATCAGGCGACCAGCAGCAATAATCAGACAAGCCGACCAACGGCGCTAACCAAACCAGACGACCAGCAAAGCACACCTGTGACGACAAACCAACCTTTCCCGTACACTATTGTTAGTAATTATTTACGGAAGGTTTTTCGACACTCACTTCGTCTCCAACCGTCGACGCGACCGGAGCACCCGCACTTCAACAACTTCCCACCGTCGACACGACCAGAGCACCCGCAATCATCAACCTCCAACCGTCGACACGACCGGAGCAGCCACGCATCAACCCTCAACCGGAGCGTCCGCATCAGCAACGTCGAACCAATGACTCAACCGGAACGTCCGCACCTCAACGTCCAACCGTCAGCATTACCAATGTATACACCACTTTTCTCCTTCATGTAATAGACCCAGCGTAAATCTTAAAATCTTCGTTCTGTTGTCCATATTGTTTCGCCCGGTTAGATCACAAAGTAAAAATGTGGCGGGCTCCTTGTGACATCGTTCATATACAATACGGGGGCGCTCGGGCCATCGCGCCCGCCTCCACGGTGTCCGCTACAAACAGCTCTTTAAATTTAAAAGTAATCTCTTGTACGAATGCAAGAATAATATAATAAAAATCTTAAATGCAGTTTCATGTCAGTCATCTTCATTGAAACTTGTATAAAAAGGGATTACTGTCCAACAGCCCCCCCTCTCTCACTCTCTCTATATATATATATAGAGAGAGTAATTAAGCAATTCATCGAGGCCACAACAGAATGCAGAAAGCATTTGGGCGGTCGTTTCGTCCTACATTTGGGACTCATCAACACTGCGCATCCACTACCAAGAAGTGAACCCGGGCCATTACGATGCGACATAAGCGAACTGTACCAACGGGTTTCGGTGACGAAGCGGTGACTAATTAGTCTTGATATAGCGTCGCTCTTCACAAATTGCGCGGTGTAACTAATCAGAGTTTCCCTTACACATAGGACTGTGCCCCCATGAGCCACGACTACTATCCCCAAGCCGCTCCATCCAGAGCATTAGAAGCCGGTTAAAGCAAGGATATACAAGTGATAGAAATTATTAGGAGGATTTGAGATAATCATAATTAATAATTCATCGAGTCTAGAAGAAACCTCAACAGAATTCAGGAAACACTGGACAGCCGTTTCATATACACAGGGAGTGTGAGAGATGGTTTGAAATTAATACGACCATTTTATTTAATTGGAAACTGCAACAGATACGGGGAACACAGTTGAAGAGAGGCGGATATCGGTTACAAAAACATTTTTCAAACTACTCATCACCATTGGCTACATATTTTTGCCAGTGATTAACATGAATCTGCATATCGTGCCTGTAAAATCCCCCCCCCCAAAAAAACCCCAAAAAACTGTACCAGTGGAAATGACGCACGTTTCCTAACAATGATAACGACGTCGTTATCAAAGAACACATTCCACGGAGTTAATCTCGATTAATAATCTTGAGTGCATTACTCATTAACCTTAAAGATTTAGGAAAATATT
Source organism: Acanthosepion esculentum (assembly GCA_964036315.1). NCBI lineage: Eukaryota > Metazoa > Mollusca > Cephalopoda > Sepiida > Sepiidae > Acanthosepion > Acanthosepion esculentum. Next base: position 128,516,089 of record OZ038478.1, on the reverse strand, counting down.
CTCCATAATCTAATGTTTTATTGAATTTTAGATACTTTAGCTTTAAATTTACTATAGTTATCGCTCTTATTTTCTGATAATATCGTGTATGGACGTCCGTATCTACAAAATTCAAAATTATTTTTAAAATACTCGAGGTCCGTAAATTGTAGTAAGCTTTACGATTTATGATTAGAAAATATAGTCTTAATAATAATATTCCTTAACCTTTACACCATTGAAACTGAATTTTAAAATATTTAAACATTTTATAAATTATTCTAATTAAAAAAAAAGAAAGCAAATCTGGTAAAAATTAATTATTTGTCGAAAAAATAGACAATAGTATCTTTAATATATATCATTCATAAAAGCAATTAATTAAAACCTTTTCTAATTAAATAATGTCTTAGTTTTATTGCGTTTTTTATTTTACGATTCAGTATAGATTTTCGGTAAGATAGAGACCGATTTTACAAAAATAAATTGATGACATAAATTCTCCAAGGTGTTTTGATTAACAATTAGGAACAGAAATATTATTAATGAACGGGTAGAGAAAAGAGTAATCAGGAGGACAGTAGATATCGATTGACATTGCATTTAAAGTTTTGCAGTTTAATGTTGGATGGAAAGCATGGAGCCGGAAGGAAGTTCCACAAGCAAGAAGTACGAGAAAAGAAACTGTTAGCTACATCTAGCCACTCACCTATAAAGTGATGAAATCTCGACACCAGTCTAGTACTGCGCTTATATTTAAAAAGTCTACGTGCCATAGCGAAGAACGATATTTATTTCCGCTTAAAATACACAAAATATGGCACAAGGCCAAAAATGGGGAGTGGGTAAAAGGACGGTCTTCATTTGTCTTAACTTTAATCTTAGCTAGCCACAAACACTGACCCAGACATACCACAACATTCCTAACGACAAAGCAACACATTCTTACTTATCTTTCTTTTTACATCCACCATAATACCTCATTGTCTCTATGAAAATCCCAACTAGTCCCCATATGTACAATTCATTGTGTGTGTGGTGGGGAAATAAAACAACAATTAAAAAGTAGCCCCAATGTATATTTACAATATGAATACAAATCAATTTACAAGAAACTAAACAAAATAATGTTAATAATGAACCCCCCGCACACACACACAATCCTTAAATGTGACAGAAACATCAGTTAACTGGACGAAATCAATGCGGGACTATAATAATATAATTCATTCATTCATCCCAAGCACTAATACAAACACACACTCATTCAGACACAACAACAACTACGAAAAACACACCCGAAACGAAAGGCGCCCCACATCCAGCAGAGAAGAGCTCATCTGAACAATTACCATGAAAGTATTTATAGAAAAGACACAGAGAGGCGTCCTTACGGCGGTGGGAAAGTGACTGAAGCCGAGACAACAAATCAGGATTCGTAATATTGCTGATTCTTCTTTGGATTTTATCAAGGAGCTCAAGGTAAATAGCTCGGGCACTGGACCATATGCGGCAGCAATATTCTAAGCATGGACGAATGGTACACTTATATGCATGTATGATAGATTCTGGAGAGAAAAATTGTCTTTCGCGACACCGTGAGCTAACTTTGTTAACATCTGAGATAGCAATAGATTCAATATAGTCTTTACACTTCATGTCAGCTGAGAATGTCTGCCCGAGAAGGCGCATCTAGTCATTTTCCCTGGAGCTTATCAGAAAGGCAGAAAGGAGTCTCTCAGATAATAAATTGAGTGAAGTTTAGTATTGGAGGCGTTAAAATTAACATGTCATCTTTTTCTCCAGTTAATAAAGGATTTGAAAAAGAATTAAAATATATAATTAAATAATCAAAAATACTTTGGTCTTGCTCTTAATAATATAAATATTTTGACGATAATACTTAGTTTTACTCAAGTTTGCAGCATATTTTCATCATAGTATGCTCTATTTTCAGCGAATTAGTGGCGGTACCTAAATTATATATATATATATATATATATATATATATATATATATATATATATATATATATACAGACAGACAATTCTGTCATCTACGGACACCCACCATCAATGAATTTCGGGTGCAAAGGACAAAATTTGCAGCAAAACAAAAAAAAAAAATAATCAGCAGGAAAAAAACTTCCAAATCGTCAGCGATGTATTTAAACATTTGCGTGCTTAACAAAATGAGTCGTATTAGTTCTCAAAGTGACCGCTTGGCGTTGGTGGCGGACATTTCAAATGTAAACAAAGACGAAAAGTACGATACATTAGCGCATGCTTGAGAGTTTTTTTTATCATATTTGCCAATATTTGATTCATATATCAATGTTAAGTACATATTTATTTATGCCATATATACATGTTTATAGTATTTACATTATGATCATAACTACTAGTACTTACTATAGTGGTTTTATAAATTAAAAATAATCCTTTCCCATCTACGAACAATAGGTTTAACAGGCCACTTGCCCCCCCCCCACACACACACACACTTTTAGTCAGTTGATGAGAGGTGTGCGTGTGTAAGTATACAAAGAAAGAGAGAGAGAGAGAGAGAAAGAAAGAAAGAAACAGAGACATATAAATAGAGCGGAAATAGTTTTCGACATACAGTGACAATCGAATTTTACCTTTCAAACGATCTTCCGACCATCTTGAATACTTATAAATATTGTGCATTCTTATCACATAAATACAGCAAATTCCAAATTATGTCACTCTATCTCTCTCTCTCTATCTATCTATCTATCTCTCTCTCTCTATGTATATATATATATATATATATATATATATATATATATATATATATATATATATATATATATATATATGGTCACCACCTCCATCTCAAGTATGACCATCACATGAAATCATTGTTGGAATTCAGTTGTGCTTTGAACGAATATGGCGTTTTAAACAAGACAAAATTTTAAATCCTCTGGATTTGACACATATGCGGCACATTTTTGTTGTGATTAAGATGATTTTATAACTGTCTGCATATCTTTTAAGTCCACAAGCTGACTTCAAAGCTTGTCTACAAACGAGACATAAATTGTTAATATGTAATTGTTGTATATATATATATATATATATATATATATATATATATATATATACATGTGTCCGTCCGCCCATCTGTCCGTCCATTTTTCAATCTCGGTGTCCGAAAGACGGCTTCTAGGCTAATATATATATATATATATATATATATATATATATATATATATATATATATATATATATATGTTGGAACCTCGGTTCACGAATTTAATTTCTTCCTGAAGGTCATTTGTAACCCGAAATATTCGTAAAGCGAATCTATTTTTCCAACAGGAATAAATGTAGATAAAAAAAGTCACAGTACAATAAAACTGGGAAATAAAAGCACAGCACAACACACGAATGTATACAACATGGAAGTCGACTCAGAAATTATTCCGTTCGTCTTAACTCGGCTCGGTTATGTTTTTCTGTTTTTCGAGAACCGAAATTTTGTTCGATTAACGAGCCATTGTCATCTCGAATTTTCTGTTCGAAAACAGATTTGTTCGACATTTGAGATGTTCGAGAACCGAGGTTCCTCTATATATATATATATATATATATATATATATATATATATATATATATATAGTATTTACTATCCTTATTTTTGTCGAAGATAGTGGAGGATTTAGGTCAAGTTCACGCCGAATCTTGTTTTTAGCTAGTATGGATTCTATTTCTATGACATTCATACAAACTCTTATAGAAGGAGAAATCACACTAGTTAATGATAAGACCCGACATATCAACACTAAAATAAAAAAAGTATACTGAACGTGAATGCTCTGAAATACTCTACTACCAATGTAAACACACATATGCACATAAACACGCTTACACACACACACACACACACACACACACACACACACACACACACACACACACACATATATATATATATATATATATATATATATATGTATTTTAAGACATTTTTATGTTTATACATTCTTTTTATAGATACAAATATTTAAGAAAATGCTCTGTTTTATAATAAACAGTATGTGTGTGTGTGTGTGTGTGTGTGTGTGTGTGTGTGTGTGTGTAAGAAAAAGAAGAAGAATCTGAAATATTCATCTCAGCGTCAGTCACTTTCCAACTGTTGTAACGTAGCTTCCTTTGCCTATTCCGTAAATATTTTTCACGGTAATTCTTCTGATGAGCGCTTAAAATTTCTGATGAGGTCTTAAAATTTCCTACTGAAATTACTAGCTGTAATCATAACTTCTATGCCAATTGTTTCTTCTTTCGCACATTTTTGCCGTACTGCAATTTATTATCCATTTCAATGATGTACTGTACCAGCAGGATAATGCCCGCCGCATGATGCCCATACTACTCAATTTGTTCAGCTGGTATATAATTTCAGTCTCTAACGGTATGATGATGTATTGTAACAGCAGGATAATGCCCGCCGCATGATGCTCATGCTACTCAACTTGTTCACCTGGAATATAATTTCACTCCATTCTGTTAACATTCCTGCAATGTGATGGCAATGTACTGTATCAGCAGGTTAACATGATTACTATGTCAGTCAACGTAACTTGGAAGATGTTCGATAAATCCTTGGACAAAACTTTTCTTTGAGTGTTACAGGTCACAAACTATTCCCAGATTGCTAAACATGCTCAAAAGACAACGAAGTAATGGAGGTCTTCCCCAGGCCTCTCCAGATATTAATGCGACAGAAATATTGCCGTCTATCTTTAAATGTGATTTATATGGGAACCGCAAACTATATTCAAAAGGTGAAGATAGATGTGAAGCAATGACATCTGCCAGTTAAAAAATTAGAAGCTGAATAATTTCATTAGATGAAATAATGATATAATGATATGGCAGCGATATTCAATACAATGATGAATGGTAGCTTTATAAACAGTGCAAGATAGATTCTGACGAGAAAAATTGTCTGTCACGGCACAGTGAACCAGCTTCCCTAGCAGCAGACCTAGCAATTGATTCGATACAATCACTCCACTTCATATGATTGGAAAATGTGAGACCAAGAAGGCGCAGTGAGTTGCTCTCCTTCAGGTTAGCATCGGCCATGCTGATGGAGGGCAAAATTGGTTCTCTATGGTTATTAAAATAACTGAGAGTGGCGGTTGCTATAATCTCTGGTCTGACCATGCTGTTGAAATTCCGGCGTATGTTCTTTTCATGAAAAGAACGAGGAAGTTAATAGGAATCAATAGAATTGATTTTATCAGCGTTTAAATTCTGAAAACGCTTGTCTGAGATGGAATATTAGATTTGGTTTGGTTCGGATAATGGGAAAACATTACGATGATTTGGGTTTTTCTCTTCGTTTCACATCCGCAGAATCTTAGTCCGGAAAAACCGAAGTCCGGATAATCGAGAAAGTACTGAACTACATAAATTGTGTTGTTTTTTGGTACTTGAGCCGATGATTAAGGTTTGCAGGCCTTCCACATCCAGTAGGTTGAGGCTGCACACTCTTCTACCTTTTAGGTCATCCCGTCTATCCAAAATTCCAGTGGAAAATCCTTCTGCCTGCTACTGACAACGCCCGCCTCCTTGCACCGGCTTGTCAAATTAAGGTGTATCAGGTTAAACTTCCTGTCGAAACTGACGACGGCGCGAACGAACCCTGACCCCCACCCACGACACTTAATATCGTGGGAGGGGGGTATTGGCCTGCGATGTTTGGTGAAAGCGCGCACACACGTACACACACTCGCACACACACACACACACAGAAGCCAAATTTGTGAGTCTGCAGATTTTTCCCTCTCCCATTTCAGGGACGACAACTGTAGAATTCCCACAGTGTTGGGTGTGGCCTGACTGACTCTGAGACACACTGGCGCCGGCAGCTTGGAGGAGGTTGGTGTGGAGAACGCCAGCGAGACATGTTCTCATGTTAAGACAGTTTTTTTTTCGCACTGGTAGAGCCTTGATTCTCTATACAAGGAATCAAGGATCTACCAGTGCGAAAATATAGTGGCAAGGTTCAGGAGTGTGGAAAAGATGCTGCAGATATGGGGGATCAGTTTTTATCATAAATAATGTTCTAAACAAATCCCCGACTTTCTGTTATTTAAAAAGAGCAATCTGAGAACAGAAAGTTATGTAAAATGTCAAGAATAATATTATAACGGGAATTGTTTTTAAAACCTTCTTTTTTCATTAAGGAGAAAATAATAAATTAGGAAGTGAAATGAATTTACCTCTTATCCTCCCATTTATGGGTTAAATAGTAACAGTTATATTAGAAATCATTATTATCTCCAAAAATCTCTTAGAATTCCAAACTATGTTTAGGGTTTATGTAACCTCAATAAGTTTGATAACTCGTAAAATACTTGTCTAACAAAAAAACATGGTCATTAGGGCCAAAGTTTATTTATACCAACAATCTACGTTCAGGGCGAATAAAAAAAATATTCCATTTCCTATTCTATTCTCACTTAAAACATGGTTCACCTGGATTTTCTTCTTTTTTTTTCAGTCACTTCACCCCAAACAAGTCGAAAATGCCACTCAGACGCAAGGAGTTATTGGAAGTGAAAGAGAACGAGATGAATTTAGTCAGGTGAAAGAACAATAAAAGAAGATAGAAGATGGCGATTGGCGTTGTATTTAAATTTTTAAAGATCCTCGGTGACAGGGAAGCAAGAAACCGGAAAGAGTTCCACGAGTGAGAAGTGCGAGAAAAGAAAAGATAAAATTAAAACCGAACTTACATCTAGTTAATCCAACAGTAAAACGATGAGACTTAGTTCCCAATCAAATGGTACGCTTAAATTCATGCGGCCGAAGTGCCAAGGAGAAGAGTAATCACCAGAACAATTGCAATGAAACAAATCCCCGACTTTCTGTTATTTAAAAATAGCAATCTATAGAACTGAGAGTTATTTAAAATTTCAAGAGTAATATTATGACAGTAATTGGTTTGAAAAGCTTCTTTAATTAAAGTGAAAAATATAAATAAGGGAAACGTGTGGAGTTGTAGAATAGACGTAGCGACCAGAAATAATTATTTATTTCAAAATCATTTTTACATTGCCATAAACACTCCAGATTACGAATATCAGAAATAAATTTATTTTCATTAGATTCTATAAAAGTTCTTTTTTTAATCATTTCATCCCATGCAAGCTAGTAAAGCCACAAAGGTACAAAGGGTCACTGAGTGTGAAGGAATAACACAAAAGAGAAACATTATTAAGGATAATGTAGAAAATAGCGGTCGACATTACATTTACATTGTTGAAAATAAAATTTGGCTGGAAAGCAAGAAGCCAGAAGAGAGTCCCACAAGCGAGAAGTGCGAGAAAAGAAACTGTTAGTAAAGCGGAGTCCAGTTTTCTATGAAAATTCCTTGTAAATTGACACCCCTTCCTTTATGTGACGTGTTCCTTCAGGACGTAGATGATCATGATCCTTCACATCTTCCTGTCTCTTGTAGCTCTTAATAAGTTTTGTACTTTTTTTTATTTCCCCCAAACTCCATTCTACCTACTATTTACTCAAACTCATCAAGTATGTTACATGCTGCTTTCCTCTGTCCCACTTGTCCTCAATCCGTCCTGCAAGTATCAAGTTTTCCAAGCCCTCCTTTCCCAGTAATCCCCCAATCTCTTCTTGTTAAATATAAGTTTCCTTTTTGTTTCCGTTCTCTCTAAAAGCTCGTCGTTGCTCACATGTTCGATCCATGGCATCCTCAGCATCCTTCTGTAGAACCACATTTCTATTGCTTTGAGTCTCTTCTTCATCTCTGAGGAGATTGTCCAGCATTCGCTGCAGACTGTTAGGACAAATATCACGTAGCAGCTCAGTATTCTTTTTTTTCTTTGTTTCCAATACTCGTAATACTCTGCTTAGCTTTTGGAAGGCACCTTTGGCCATCATAATATGCCATCGGATCTCAGTGTCGCACTTACCGTCCTCTGTCAGAACACTTCCTAGATATTTAAATTTCTGCACCTGCTTGCTTTTAGTGTCCCTGACCTCTAAATTGCATTTCGGGCTCATTCTTTTATTGATGACCATGCATTCTGTCTTCTTGTATTTTATGCTTAGTCTGTACTTCTCGCTCTCCTTCGCTACCTTCTGTAGGAGGTTTTGTAATTTATTTTCCATGTCTGCTATCAGTACTGTATTATCTGCATGTCCTATGTTGTTCAGATTGTGGCCGTCAATGATGAATCCTCGTAGGATTTGCAGTTCTCTCAGAATTGCTTCGCTGTATAGGTTCAATACATCTGGTAAAAAAAAAACACTATAAAACAAAGACTTATTCAAAATCCCACTATGAGCATCGGAATTGATGCCCCAAATACGTAGAGATAAATCAGAACATGTGACAGAAATAAAACAATTCAAACTGAATATATAAGCCGCACATATTCGATATTAAATAACGAGGTTTGACATGTAAAATCAACAAAATTAACCATATAAGCCCAGAGATCACGACTCTACACGTATTATTTTCTTTCATTATTCTCAGCAATATTTTCTCATTTCATTTTACAGTTTTCACTCTGCGGTATTCTCTCATCCATCTGAGACGTTATTTTATGATTTTCTCGTCGTCGATATGCCTTGTGTGTATTAAATTCTTCCAGCTTTCTTACTTGTAGTTCTTACTCTAAAAATTCCTCGTCTTTCACATATTCTGTAGATTTTAATGGTATTCATCACTACAACCACATTTCGGTAGCTTAAGATTATTTTTGTGAAAAATAATGCATCTCTGGCTGTGATATTATAGGAGAAGTACATCTAGCATTCTTTATCAGTGTTGATGTACAATACGTACTGCGACCAGAAATTTTTTTTTTCAAAATCATCTTTTCACATTACTATAGATTAGGCATTGTCAGTCAGTTATGTGCCATACGTGATACATGCATAGGCGATCATGTATCGTTCGATACATGATTGACGAGGCAGATATTTTCCCGCAGTAGGTTGTCATTTCTTTCTGCGGGAGACCAGTTGCCATCCAAGGCTATAGAACCCGGTCTGTCCTGCTATATATCCATACCTGGGGGGGGGAGAAGAGGAGGATTCATACTTTTCCCATGGGTATTAGCACGTAAGTGAATGTAATGGATTCGACTGGAATTTGAACTCAGCATATATACAAGGAATCAGTCAGTTATGTGCCATACGTGATACACGCTTAGGCGATCATGTATCTTTCGATAGATGACTGACGAGGCAGATTTTCCTCACATTAGAATGCCATTTCTTTCTTCGGTAGACCAGTTACCATCCAAGGCTATAGAACCGGGTCTGTCCTGCTATTTACCCATAGCTGGAGGGAGAAGAAGAGGATTAATACCTTTCTCAAGGATATTAGCACGTAAGTGAATGTAATGGATTCGACTGGAATTCGAATTCGGCCTATATACAAGGAATCAGTCAGTTATGTGCCGTGCGTGATACACGCTTAGGCGATCATGTATCTTTCGATACATGACTGACGAGGCAGATTTTTTCCTGCAGTAGATTGCCATTTATTTCTGCGGTATACCAGTTGCCATCCAAGGCTATAGAACCCAGTCCGTCCTGCTATTTACCAATAGCTGAGAGGAGAAGAAGAGGATTCATACCTTTCACAAGGGTATTAGCACGTAAGTGAATATAATGGATTCCACTGGAATTAGAACTCGGCTCTCCGATTCCTCAATCCGAGCCGCTATCCATTATTGTAGATACACAAATAAAAAATAACAAATTTGAAAAAAGTTAATGGGGGTTGTTTTGTACGTTCATTTAAATTGATTCTCCTACGGTAGCCAAAATAAATATACTCTTTGTAATTGGGAATTCATTTTTTTCATATACTACTATCGATTAAGCATTCCAAATTACGAACTTATTTATTTCGTGATTTTCATATGGATGCCATACATAGTGTCAAACTATTTCTAAGACCAGTAGTTAAAAAGAGGCTGTAAGTGGGTGAAGCATGAGAGTCTTGGCAAAACCATCATTATTTGAATGCCGTGAACTGAACGATACAGATTAACAATCAAACAACGTGTTAAAGTTATCGAAGCCTATAACGAAAATGAACATTCAAACAGAATTTGAATGAGAAGTTCCCAGGTCGCATCATCTCTCGAAGCAGCGAAGTCAACTGGACACCATGATCGTGCGACTTGACGCCTTTAGGTTTCTTCGTTTGAGGTCATCTCAAAAGTAAGGTTTATGCCAACAAGCCGACAATTCAACAGCTGAAGGATAAGGTAATAACGTATATTGGTGAGATTGAGGAGCAACTATGCAAAGACGTCATCAAAAATTTTGACCATGGAGTGGAGGTGTGCTCGCCGAAGCCTTGGCGGACATTTAGGCGATGTTATTTTTCACACATAAATACCATGACTTAAATAACATGATCCAATAGAGAAATAAATTTTCACCAATAACACTGATTTATTTATTGCTGACTATGATCCGTCTTAATGAAACACCCTAATTCCAAAAGAGATTGGCCGTAGAAACATATATTTGATTAACACAATATCCAATGTTCCTGAAAAAAATACGTTATTATTTTAATATGTTCCTTGACATTCTGTAACATTCACTCCTCTTTAAATCACTCATTTTGTTAACTTTACTACTCTCTAATCTTTAAAATTACCTGCAACAGCTTTTATTGCTTCACAAAGATCTTTGCTTTAATCTTGTTTTAATTTTTATAAACATTTATTTTAACTCATTAATGTACACTGGCCTTATTTTTTGCGACGGTGGACATCAATGGGTTTTAGGTAGAAACCTATAATTACTATCAGGTTTTTATAAACTTAATTAATACTGGATTACAATTAATTTCGTTTTTTATCATTTCACCTCAAGTAAAGCAGTAAAGACACTAAGGATTACTGACTATGTAAAAATAAGAAAAAAAGAAACGTCATTAAGGAGTATGAACAATAGAAGAGTAATGAAGAAGAGAATTTAAATTTTGAAGATCAAAGTTAGCTGGTAAACATGAAGCTGTAAGAAAGTTCCACAAGGGAGAACTGTGAGAGAAGAAACTGTTAACATAGAACTTACGGTTGCATCTAGCTAATTCAACTAATTTAAATTTTCTAATGAATACCGCTTTCTGTTCCGTACACTGAGTATTGCTTCCGCATCTAGGCTGTGGCTTCTGTTCTCTAGAGATTCTTCACAAAACCCAAGGAATGATCTGCAATGTTATCGGTCCTGACATGGTACCTCAGCTTCAGTCACTTTTTTGCCTTTTTAGGGACGGAAACTTATTAACAGGCCTTTATGTATTAGGGATTCTGTGGATTTTATTACATTTTTCTCCTATAATCTATTGAATGCGTCTTCGTGCATATATCTATCTATCTCAAATTGTTGCTTGCTTGTTATCTTCTGGTGTCTATTGTAATCATTTTTCTCCCCTAATTTACTCAAACTGCAAAATTTATTGAGCAGAAATGAAGAAAGAAACCATTTTCTTTTCATTTTCGACATTTTTTTTATTGAATATTGACAGTTCTTTTTCGTTATCCTCTGCTATCTCTCAAGCAATTTCATAATTCATTCTCTCAGAACTTGTTATCTTACTGTGCAAAGAACAACCTTGAACTATACTTTTCAAGCGAATTGAATTTCTTTCAAAACACCAGACTTAATGTTAATCCATAGATGCAATCTCTAATGAAAACGGCGAATGAGTAAAAACAAATTTTCACGTGGTGCTCATGCGGGCTAGGGCTATTCTGATGGAATTTTCCGCTGTTTTTCTGGCGAATTATTTTCCATCCTAACATCTCTTTCCAACAGACGAAAAGCTGTTACCCTCTCGCTATTCTATCTTTATTTTCTTAGAAAATGTTCCAACGAGATACATTGCTTAGTTCTACCAGTTCAGGCCTTCACAGCTAGGATTAGTCATGCCACGTACTCCGAGACAAATCCTCCTTCCCTTCATGCTCCCGTAGTAAGGAAGAAGTTTAATCCGGTCATCTTCCTGAGAACTGCTGCTTTGTGGAATGGAATTACAAGAGGATGCTTTTTGGATCGTTACCTCTTTAAATCTAGAGCTAAACGTTATCTAGCCTACATATCCTCATAATATACACTTCTGACTTTCTCATTTTACACCCTACAACAACCGCATTCAGTAATCCTCTACTTTGAGTGGCTATTGGGTGAACATAGTATTAGAAAATCTATTTCTAGATAAACACTTTCCCTCGATCGTGGCATTAAGTTGTTCTTGTTTGAATGTGGATTACCAAGCAGTTTATCGTAGGGGACCCCGTTCCAATCTCACCATATACTCAATAACATTATCTTTGGATGCGAGCCAGTATATGGTACGTTTCGTGCTATCTTCTTTTCCCTTACCTTACAATCTCTTTCATTCCTCATTGTTGTATATTATCCACTTTTCATCGTTCCCCACAAATTGTTTTTGTTACTTAGTAGTTTTGTTCAGTAATGTTTCTTTTTTTTCTCATTTCATTAATGCAGAAGCAAAACATTAAAAATACTAACATACTATTTTCAATATGTTGGCTATTTCGTGTGTTGTATAACATTAATTATTCTCAAGCTAAGTCTTTATTTTATAGCTATCCCAAAACGTTCTACCTAAGCGCGGATCAACATTCAGTAAGGAAGTGCCAGCCCGAAACATCAGAACCTCTTTCGATCATCCACAGTACTTTCTAAATTTTTTTAAAAATCCGTTTATACCATAAACCAATGATTCCCTAAGTGGGCGATACCTCCCCACCTTCCCGATGGCGGTGAACAATCCAGGAGGCGATGAGAAAAAAAATGCATTTAGTGCTCGGGCGTTAAGATTAGGTTTTGGTACGCAAGGGGGAGGCAACTCAAAATGTTTGGGAACCATTGCTATAAACGTTTATTTTTATAATAATATTTGTAGCAATGACAAATAATGTCGGATTTAAAAATAAATACACTTAAAAGTTACTGTTTTAACATTACAGGGACAAAATTAAATCGAGCAGATATAGATTTTTAAAATCCAAGCGAGAGGTGCGTATTCCTTAAGTAGATAACTGAGTCTGGGCATAGCGTGACGGTCTAATTTGTAAAACCGCATTTTGGCTAGAGGGATGGTTTTCCTAATGGTTATAGAAGATTTGGAATACAGGAAGATTTGTAATACAGGTTCGATTCCAGATATTGAGGGGGACATTTTTCTTTAGTATGATTTTTTCGATCTAGGCTGCTTAACGTGAATTCTATCGTTTAAGAAAATAATAGACAGGGATGTTACCTCAAATAGGCGTACCCACTAAGAATAACGTTTATATGTAGCAGTACATTTTCCGAAAAAATTCTTATTTTTTTAATTACATTTCTTCAGATACATGCTGTAAATATTGATTATTTTATTCCATCTCTGATGCTGGAATGAATAAACAAAATGTGCTAATTATGAGAAATTAAGACAAAAATATGTGACAAGACAACTGTCACGATACAAATAAATGTGATCTTTTGGAAAGAATCTAGTCAAAACTAAACATTGCTAATGCCATCAAAGGATAAAAAACAAACGGACATTTTGAGTAAACTCAGTATCTATCTATCTATCTATCTATCTATCTCAGTCTGATAAGATATAGCCATGTAGTTTATCTATCGCAACCGCCTTATAACTATCTGAACAAATATGACAAAGAAGTAAACCGAAAGGTTAATAGTGATTTTCCAAGCGTAGCTTAGATGTGCACAAGGCCGAAAGTAGAGACACCCAGTGAGTATCGAACTCACTGTTCAGTCGTAATTGTTCTAGCTAAACAAGCTTGCTAACCATTACACCGCCTCAAGGTGCCCAACCAATAGGTTCATATGAAACGAAGCCAACGTGTTCAGATTTCTTAGGCTAATCAACAAGGTACTGTCAAGTTCAGACTTGATCCCAAGGGCAAAAGATGCTATTTAAACCTCTCCATTCTGATTACATCATGGTCTTAGAAAGATAGATTATAGCAGAAAATGGAATAAAATCCACAGAACCAATTTCATAATGATTTTGCCGTTGATTGTTTTCAAGTTTTCGCGGTATATCTTTCACTAAATAATGATTTAAATTAGGTATGTCCATGAGATCGATAAAAAAATAGCATACTATGAATAAAAAAGGCTTTAAACTTGATGAAAATAATTTTTTATCGCTTAAATGTTAATGTTATTATAAAGAGGAAAGATCAAAGTATTTTTTTAATATTTTTTTACATTTTTTAATAATTTCTAGCACGTCCAAAATTTTCGTTAAAAATCTTGAATTTTTTTGAATCAGAAAAATTGACAGAAAATCGATCGTCAGTCATTTTTTTTACTTTTTGTTTACAAAGTGAATGTCACCATTTATATTTCAATTAAAATAATAATTACGATTTTTTTAAAAATAATTTTAAGAAAATTAGAAACTATAAAGTTTATTTAATATATTTTGAAACAAACATTACTTACTTTTTGCGCTGAAAAAATGTAGTTTAAAATGGGAGAAAGCCGGTCTGAACTGCGGTGTTGATCGACGAGTGACATGTGCGCAATGTAATCACGCAGTGACATGTTACAGGAGGAAATTTATAGTACGGAAGATCATAAGTGACAGTTTACCTTTACGTTAACAACTTATTTCACAGTTATTTTTAAGTACGCATAGCATGAAAAAACGACCTTAAACTTGACGAAAGCAGAATTTTATCACCAAAATGTTCATGCTTCTATTACGGGGAAAGAACAAAGTAATTTTTTTAAAAGTTTCTGTCTCTAGAACGTTTTTAACTTTTGATCGAGAAATTTTCTTTATCGTCTTCACCGGAACTACTAATAACATGGCTAATTTTTGTGGTTTTTGACAGACATTATTTTTGATAATCTTGCAAAAATAGAAATAATTGTCAAATTTTAATGAAATTTTCAGAAACTATTCATGAATGATGGAAATTATTATATTTTTTTTAAAAGTAATATTTAATATATATAATACCCCCTCCCAATTTAATGAAAATTCTAGAAATTCACTGTTGAAGCACACAAGTCATTAAGGAAAACTATCAGTGCTCATTACTTTTTTTCTACTTACCTTTATTATGCCTGATAGAAAAGCATAATATAAAAAAAAAATAAATAAGACATGAAGAGTGAGATGAAATTTCATAAGAAAGGTACCTAATTAATTACCTTTCTTATGAAATATCAGTTGTGTACATTGTTTGTATGGTATTTGGATTTCCACTCATTTTCATTTTATTAATTTTGATATTTCATTGATGGAAAACATGACATAACTGAACTAATATAAATTTTTGTACTTCTGCTGCTACTTGGTCGTATATTGTAGTTCAATTATTTTTTTAAGTAAAAATACTCCACACGTGTTTCACTAATCGTAAATGTAAAAATGTAAATGCCGTTAACAGAGCCGTGCAACATTTGTATACAATATCAGGTCACGTGATGTTTTTATTGTATCGTTTTCTTCTGGTCCTCCGTACATTTGATTTATGACGTTTTTTTAGGATACATTGGGCAATGAATAGTAAGATTTTTCTCATTGGTGTTTCGTTGAGTGTAAAAAGCTTGTGCTATTTATAATCTGTACAGATACATGTACTTAAATAACCAATGAAATAAAGGATTTGACCCATCCTACTAATTTTAAAATATTTAACAACTTTATGTAAAAATAAAAAAATATTTTTTAAATAACATTTTAATTCAATTTAATTCTTTTATAAACTCATTTTTCATTGAAAAAGTTTTTTGCCTTCAGACAATATTATGCATATTGATAAAAACAAATAAAAGCAACTAAAAGCATTTAAAATTAAATAGTATCTTTGTTTTATTGAGTTTTGTATGTTACAATTCAAAGCTGATTTTAGGTTTACGAGGTCGGATTTTAAAAAAAACAAAACATGATTTACTTTCCTCAAAGCCTTGTGTTTTTAACGAATATATATACCTGCGTGCTTTGAAATTAAATTTTTAGAGTTTTCATTAATTTTATTATGGGGGGGGGGTAATATATATATAAAAAATATATTATTATAATTACTTTAAAAAAATAACATATTTATAATAATTTCCATCATTTCTGAATAGTTTCTGAAAGTTTCATTAAAATCTGACAGATATTTCTATTTTTGCAAGATTTTCAAAATTAATGTGTGTCATAAGGAAAAAATGCACAAAAAAATCGCCATGTTATTTCCTACAAGTTCCGGTGATGACGAGAAACAAGGTTTTTTCAATCGAAGGTTAGAATATTCTAATAAACGCAGAAAAATTTTGAAAAATAATTAAAATTTACTTTGTTCTTTCATCTTAATAGTAACATAAACAATTAGACAATAAAAAAAATTTTTCGGCAAGTTTGGCGTGTTTTTCATCGAGCTATGCTATTTTTTTAACGATCTAGCGTTAATACCTAATTTAAATATTGTCTTCTACTAGGAATTTCAATTTGATATTTGTCTGAGAAAACACCTGTTTTTCAGTCGGAGACAACCGATTCACTTTTCGAAGCACATAACATTTTCCTATGTTTCACTTGTTTCACTGTAAACTTCGGTTTTCGAGCCGAAATTTCACCAAATTCTTTCGTCGTAGAAAATGTTTGATCGTATCTATATTCGAAAAAATTTGTCAAACTCATTTCGAATTTGACTGGCTTTTTTTTTATTCCATTGAGATAATTTGTGCTTACGACCATATCTTTGTCGATCTGTAAAACCTTGCCTTTTAAAATAATATTTATAAATTTGTTGCACACTACAGCAGCACAGACTTAGAGTAATGGCGATTTCCTTTTGGAATTTAGACCTGTGAACATAAAAATATTAAAACTCCATATCCAGATCTCTAACTTCTGAAAAATAGGGAGATTTTTTACATAGGGAGAACTATATAATTTTAAAAACCGCCCCAAATTGTTAACTCTAAAACAGCATTCTATGAATTCATAGCCGTTATTTGTAACGGAATAGAATTTGGGACCATTTCAGGCCAATGTTTCACTTGGAAACAAATCCCGAATCGATAACTCTGACATCAAAACTGTTATCCCCCTAATGAAGGGTACTAGGAAAGAGAACATTTCCAATTTACATTTAGCCATTATACACATAATTATATTATTATAATTATATTAATATAAGAACACTTTAATACAGTAACGTAACAGAATAGCTAAAAGAAAGGAATAACAGACACGCATTGTTCTCAATGAGAGTTTTTATACGGATATATACATTATCACTAATTTGTCTCACACAGAAGAATTATAACGGAGGTATACAACAAGCAGTGGGAAAGGGGTGAAAAGTCAGAGGAAAACTATCATTTTATTTATTTATGTACCTAGTGAGACCATGTGGTTTCCTCTGTACGACCTACTGTTGCGGGCTTTTGAGGTCCGTTTTCTATGTGACCTACATCGCAACTGGCGTTGATAGACACGTCTTCCCTCTCCGCGTGTTAAATAGCAACTGGCGTTCGACACTCTAGGAAATGACGTCACTCACTTCGTCTCAAACAAGGGAGATAATCGACGTTTGCATCTGTACATCGTGGTGTACAGATGCAAACGTCGATTATCTCTGTGTACAGTGTTTGAGACAAAGTGAGTGACGTCATTTAAGCAAATCGTAGCCCGAAACGTTTTTTTTTTTCAAATAAATGCGGATTAAGTAGGAAACATTGGAATTCAGCAGCTTTATTAGTGGAGAAAGGTTAGCATTTTAATTCCAATGAGAATTCTTTCGGTGGAAGAGCAACGCTTAAAGGTTAAGCGAGAGAACACAAGTTACAAACCGGAGATTCGAATAAAAATCTCAAAATCAAGAGTCTTCCTACAGTACCTGAGGGAGTTAACATTTCCGGATTTAACCTCTACAAAATAGGCAACAACTCGCGTTTTTCAGTTGAAATATGTAGCATTTGGCAATAAAACATGTAAATTGAATCAAATAGGAATTTTATTTCTTTGTAAAACGATGCTAAACAAATTTCAATTCTCCTTTTGTTAAGTTATATTTAAGTGTCTAAAAAGTCTGTTTATGAATACTTTAAACATGTGCTAGGAAAATTCTTTTAATTATTAAATTATATTTATTTTTAAACGTTCCAAAATTTTGGTTTAAAATAATGCTTTTCTTGCGTCAGCGGAAGATCACAAATGAATCCAGGAAGATTTTGCATTTTTATGCGGTGAAGAACACATTGATTTAGAAATTCTGGCAAAAATTAGATAATTGTCGGATTTTAATGAAACTTTCAGGTATTATTAACAAATGGATATATATATATATATATATATATATATATATATATATATATATATATATATATTATTATTATTTTTAAGCATTTCACCCTAAGCAAGGCGGGAAGCCACTAGTACGCAAGGGGTTATAGAAGATTTGGTGTGAGAGCCGATAGGAGTGTTAGAGGAAAGGATGAGGAGAAGGATAGTGGATAGATCAAGGCAACTGGAGATGTCGATTGACATTACATTGGAATAGTTGGAGATTATAGCTGTCAGGGAAACAGGAATAGGGAAGGGAGTTCCACAGGCGAGAGGTGCGAGATATGAAGCTATAAGTAGAAGAGACGGCTACATTTAACAGTTTCAACAGTGAAAGGGTGAGAGCGGGATGCCAGCCCCGTAGGACGCTTGAATTCATGAAGCCTGGGAACCAGCGAAAGCAGCTCATCGAAGCAATTACCATGAAAGTATTTGTAAAAAAGACAGAGAGAGGCAACAGCGCGTCTGTGAGAGAGCGACTGCAGACGAGATGCCAGATCAGGGCCAATTACATCGCAAATATATATATGTGTGTAAAGATACTCACGTTATATTCAAGTACTGCCACAGTTATTGGCCATATACTTAAAAAATACCAAAATTTGGATAAATCTGTCAATACCTGGTCAAAAAACACACATCCATGTTAAAAAATGCTTTTCTGAGATATTTTAAACTAAATGTATTACTATTTGTTTTAATTCAGATTAAACTTAAAACCAGTTAATCTTCCTCAAATAAAGTTTCAGAAAAGTACATTTTATTTTTGAAAGATATTTTTAATAATGAGAATAATGCGGTTTTGCGGTTTTGAGGTATTTGTCTATATGGTGGGATCGTAGCGATTTCAGAAAAAAATTATTCCAAGCAATTTAAATTCGGTTTAAATACAACCAAGTATTTGGCTTATTTGCAAAAAAATAAAAGCTTCAAGAAAGATTTTGAATTTTAAGGAGCATATTAAACCTGATATATATATATATATATATATATATATATATATATATATATATATATATATATATATATATATATATAAAGTACATATACGCGTACCTACGTTTTTGGCGTGCCACTATAGTTTCGCTGGGTGGTGTTCGACGAACTGGGAACACCACCCAGCGAAACTGTAGTCGCACAACAAAAACGTAGGTACGCGTACATATACTAATTAATACATATCTTTGCTCTGTATAACCGCATTGAGCATTATTACGTTTACACCTCTTGCATAAACTTAACGCTTATTTATTTGCTGCCTGGGTATGCACACTAGCACACGCGTACACACCTGCTTATATTTGACCGTTTCATTTATCTACTCTACAACTATATATATATATGTTTTGCCGCCATATTTATTATAACGTTTCGGCCCTTCAGTATCTGTCTATATTTCTGAGATGAGGTATTATGTACACTATTTACATTATTCGGACTATTGTCCTCATCTTTGTTGCCATATTTATCCGATCCTTCAGTATCTCTCTATATTTCTGAGATGAGGTATTATGTACACTATTTACATTATTCGGACTATTGTCCTCATCTTTGTCGCCATATTTATCCGATCCTTCAGTATCTCTCTATATTTCTGAGATGATGTATTATGTACACTATTTACTTTATTCGGTCTATTGTCCTCATCTTTGTCGCCATATTTATCCGATCCTTCAGTATCTCTCTATATTTCTGAGATGAGGTATTATGTACACTATTTACATTATTCGGACTATTGTCCTCATCTTTGTCGCCATATTTATCCGATCCTTCAGTATCTCTCTATATTTCTGAGATGATGTATTATGTACACTATTTACTTTATTCGGTCTATTGTCCTCATCTTTGTCGCCATATTTATCCGATCCTTCAGTATCTCTCTATATTTCTGAGATGAGGTATTATGTACACTATTTACATTATTCGGACTATTGTCCTCATCTTTGTCGCCATATTTATCCGATCCTTCAGTATCTCTCTATATTTCTGAGATGATGTATTATGTACACTATTTACTTTATTCGGTCTATTGTCCTCATCTTTGTCGCCATATTTATCCGATCCTTCAGTATCTCTCTATATTTCTGAGATGAGGTCTTATGTACACTATTTACATTATTCGGACTATTGTCCTCATCTTTGTCGCCATATTTATCCGATCCTTCAGTATCTCTCTATATTTCTGAGATGAGGTATTATGTACACTATTTACTTTATTCGGTCTATTGTCCTCATCTTTGTCGCCATATTTATCCGATCCTTCAGTATCTCTCTATATTTCTGAGATGAGGTATTATGTACACTATTTACATTATTCGGACTATTGTCCTCATCTTTGTCGCCATATTTATCCGATCCTTCAGTATCTCTCTATATTTCTGAGATGATGTATTATGTACACTATTTACTTTATTCGGTCTATTGTCCTCATCTTTGTCGCCATATTTATCCGATCCTTCAGTATCTCTCTATATTTCTGAGATGAGGTATTATGTACACTATTTACTTTATTCGGTCTATTGTCCTCATCTTTGTCGCCATATTTATCCGATCCTTCAGTATCTCTCTATATTTCTGAGATGAGGTATTATGTACACTATTTACTTTATTCGGACTATTGTCCTCATCTTTGTCGCCATATTTATCCGATCCTTCAGTATCTCTCTATATTTCTGAGATGATGTATTATGTACACTATTTACTTTATTCGGTCTATTGTCCTCATCTTCGTCGCCATATTTATCCGATCCTTCAGTATCTCTCTATATTTCTGAGATGAGGTATTATGTACACTATTTACTTTATTCGGACTATTGTCCTCATCTTTGTTTCCATATTTATCCGATTCTTCAGTATCTGTATATATTTCTGAGATGAGGTATTATGTACACTATTTACATTATTCGGACTATTGTCCTCATCTTTGTTGCCATATTTATCCGATCCTTCAGTATCTCTCTATATTTCCGAGATGAGGTATTATGTACACTATTTACATTATTCGGACTATTGTCCTCATCTTTGTCGCCATATTTATCCGATCCTTCAGTATCTCTCTATATTTCTGAGATGATGTATTATGTACACTATTTACTTTATTCGGTCTATTGTCCTCATCTTTGTCGCCATATTTATCCGATCCTTCAGTATCTCTCTATATTTCTGAGATGAGGTATTATGTACACTATTTACATTATTCGGACTATTGTCCTCATCTTTGTCGCCATATTTATCCGATCCTTCAGAATCTCTCTATATTTCTGAGATGATGTATTATGTACACTATTTACTTTATTCGGTCTATTGTCCTCATCTTTGTCGCCATATTTATCCGATCCTTCAGTATCTCTCTATATTTCTGAGATGAGGTATTATGTACACTATTTACATTATTCGGACTATTGTCCTCATCTTTGTCGCCATATTTATCCGATCCTTCAGTATCTCTCTATATTTCTGAGATGATGTATTATGTACACTATTTACTTTATTCGGTCTATTGTCCTCATCTTTGTCGCCATATTTATCCGATCCTTCAGTATCTCTCTATATTTCTGAGATGAGGTCTTATGTACACTATTTACATTATTCGGACTATTGTCCTCATCTTTGTCGCCATATTTATCCGATCCTTCAGTATCTCTCTATATTTCTGAGATGATGTATTATGTACACTATTTACTTTATTCGGTCTATTGTCCTCATCTTTGTCGCCATATTTATCCGATCCTTCAGTATCTCTCTATATTTCTGAGATGAGGTATTATGTACACTATTTACTTTATTCGGACTATTGTCCTCATCTTTGTCGCCATATTTATCCGATCCTTCAGTATCTCTCTATATTTCTGAGATGATGTATTATGTACACTATTTACTTTATTCGGTCTATTGTCCTCATCTTTGTCGCCATATTTATCCGATCCTTCAGTATCTCTCTATATTTCTGAGATGAGGTATTATGTACACTATTTACATTATTCGGACTATTGTCCTCATCTTTGTCGCCATATTTATCCGATCCTTCAGTATCTCTCTATATTTCTGAGATGATGTATTATGTACACTATTTACTTTATTCGGTCTATTGTCCTCATCTTTGTCGCCATATTTATCCGATCCTTCAGTATCTCTCTATATTTCTGAGATGAGGTATTATGTACACTATTTACTTTATTCGGTCTATTGTCCTCATCTTTGTCGCCATATTTATCCGATCCTTCAGTATCTCTCTATATTTCTGAGATGAGGTATTATGTACACTATTTACTTTATTCGGACTATTGTCCTCATCTTTGTCGCCATATTTATCCGATCCTTCAGTATCTCTCTATATTTCTGAGATGATGTATTATGTACACTATTTACTTTATTCGGTCTATTGTCCTCATCTTTGTCGCCATATTTATCCGATCCTTCAGTATCTCTCTATATTTCTGAGATGAGGTATTATGTACACTATTTACTTTATTCGGACTATTGTCCTCATCTTTGTTTCCATATTTATCCGATTCTTCAGTATCTGTATATATTTCTGAGATGAGGTATTATGTACACTATTTACATTATTCGGACTATTGTCCTCATCTTTGTTGCCATATTTATCCGATCCTTCAGTATCTCTCTATATTTCTGAGATGAGGTATTATGTACACTATTTACATTATTCGGACTATTGTCCTCATCTTTGTCGCCATATTTATCCGATCCTTCAGTATCTCTCTATATTTCTGAGATGATGTATTATGTACACTATTTACTTTATTCGGTCTATTGTCCTCATCTTTGTCGCCATATTTATCCGATCCTTCAGTATCTCTCTATATTTCTGAGATGAGGTATTATGTACACTATTTACATTATTCGGACTATTGTCCTCATCTTTGTCGCCATATTTATCCGATCCTTCAGAATCTCTCTATATTTCTGAGATGATGTATGATGTACACTATTTACTTTATTCGGTCTATTGTCCTCATCTTTGTCGCCATATTTATCCGATCCTTCAGTATCTCTCTATATTTCTGAGATGATGTATTATGTACACTATTTACTTTATTCGGTCTATTGTCCTCATCTTTGTCGCCATATTTATCCGATCCTTCAGTATCTCTCTATATTTCTGAGATGAGGTCTTATGTACACTATTTACATTATTCGGACTATTGTCCTCATCTTTGTCGCCATATTTATCCGATCCTTCAGTATCTCTCTATATTTCTGAGATGATGTATTATGTACACTATTTACTTTATTCGGTCTATTGTCCTCATCTTTGTCGCCATATTTATCCGATCCTTCAGTATCTCTCTATATTTCTGAGATGAGGTATTATGTACACTATTTACTTTATTCGGTCTATTGTCCTCATCTTTGTCGCCATATTTATCCGATCCTTCAGTATCTCTCTATATTTCTGAGATGAGGTATTATGTACACTATTTACTTTATTCGGACTATTGTCCTCATCTTTGTCGCCATATTTATCCGATCCTTCAGTATCTCTCTATATTTCTGAGATGATGTATTATGTACACTATTTACTTTATTCGGTCTATTGTCCTCATCTTTGTCGCCATATTTATCCGATCCTTCAGTATCTCTCTATATTTCTGAGATGAGGTATTATGTACACTATTTACATTATTCGGACTATTGTCCTCATCTTTGTCGCCATATTTATCCGATCCTTCAGTATCTCTCTATATTTCTGAGATGATGTATTATGTACACTATTTACTTTATTCGGTCTATTGTCCTCATCTTTGTCGCCATATTTATCCGATCCTTCAGTATCTCTCTATATTTCTGAGATGAGGTATTATGTACACTATTTACTTTATTCGGTCTATTGTCCTCATCTTTGTCGCCATATTTATCCGATCCTTCAGTATCTCTCTATATTTCCGAGATGAGGTATTATGTACACTATTTACTTTATTCGGACTATTGTCCTCATCTTTGTCGCCATATTTATCCGATCCTTCAGTATCTCTCTATATTTCTGAGATGATGTATTATGTACACTATTTACTTTATTCGGTCTATTGTCCTCATCTTTGTCGCCATATTTATCCGATCCTTCAGTATCTCTCTATATTTCTGAGATGAGGTATTATGTACACTATTTACTTTATTCGGACTATTGTCCTCATCTTTCTTTCCATATTTATCCGATTCTTCAGTATCTGTATATATTTCTGAGATGAGGTATTATGTACACTATTTACATTATTCGGACTATTGTCCTCATCTTTGTTGCCATATTTATCCGATCCTTCAGTATCTCTCTATATTTCTGAGATGAGGTATTATGTACACTATTTACATTATTCGGACTATTGTCCTCATCTTTGTCGCCATATTTATCCGATCCTTCAGTATCTCTCTATATTTCTGAGATGATGTATTATGTACACTATTTACTTTATTCGGTCTATTGTCCTCATCTTTGTCGCCATATTTATCCGATCCTTCAGTATCTCTCTATATTTCTGAGATGAGGTATTATGTACACTATTTACATTATTCGGACTATTGTCCTCATCTTTGTCGCCATATTTATCCGATCCTTCAGAATCTCTCTATATTTCTGAGATGATGTATGATGTACACTATTTACTTTATTCGGTCTATTGTCCTCATCTTTGTCGCCATATTTATCCGATCCTTCAGTATCTCTCTATATTTCTGAGATGATGTATTATGTACACTATTTACTTTATTCGGTCTATTGTCCTCATCTTTGTCGCCATATTTATCCGATCCTTCAGTATCTCTCTATATTTCTGAGATGAGGTCTTATGTACACTATTTACATTATTCGGACTATTGTCCTCATCTTTGTCGCCATATTTATCCGATCCTTCAGTATCTCTCTATATTTCTGAGATGATGTATTATGTACACTATTTACTTTATTCGGTCTATTGTCCTCATCTTTGTCGCCATATTTATCCGATCCTTCAGTATCTCTCTATATTTCTGAGATGAGGTATTATGTACACTATTTACTTTATTCGGACTATTGTCCTCATCTTTGTCGCCATATTTATCCGATCCTTCAGTATCTCTCTATATTTCTGAGATGATGTATTATGTACACTATTTACTTTATTCGGTCTATTGTCCTCATCTTTGTCGCCATATTTATCCGATCCTTCAGTATCTCTCTATATTTCTGAGATGAGGTATTATGTACACTATTTACATTATTCGGACTATTGTCCTCATCTTTGTCGCCATATTTATCCGATCCTTCAGTATCTCTCTATATTTCTGAGATGATGTATTATGTACACTATTTACTTTATTCGGTCTATTGTCCTCATCTTTGTCGCCATATTTATCCGATCCTTCAGTATCTCTCTATATTTCTGAGATGAGGTATTATGTACACTATTTACTTTATTCGGTCTATTGTCCTCATCTTTGTCGCCATATTTATCCGATCCTTCAGTATCTCTCTATATTTCTGAGATGAGGTATTATGTACACTATTTACTTTATTCGGACTATTGTCCTCATCTTTGTCGCCATATTTATCCGATCCTTCAGTATCTCTCTATATTTCTGAGATGATGTATTATGTACACTATTTACTTTATTCGGTCTATTGTCCTCATCTTTGTCGCCATATTTATCCGATCCTTCAGTATCTCTCTATATTTCTGAGATGAGGTATTATGTACACTATTTACTTTATTCGGACTATTGTCCTCATCTTTGTTTCCATATTTATCCGATTCTTCAGTATCTGTATATATTTCTGAGATGAGGTATTATGTACACTATTTACATTATTCGGACTATTGTCCTCATCTTTGTTGCCATATTTATCACAACGTTTTGGCGGTTGTACTCTCCGGCCTTCTTCAGGTGGTTGGAATGTCGAACTGAACCCTTTATTTCGCTCGCTGGGGTAGACTGTTATAGTCCCACTAATGGATGTCAGTTATCTACTGTTAATTAACCTCTCCAAGTTCTCCAAAGCCTTAACCAGGTATTAAACTAACCCTGTCACTGGATCTAACCAACGCCTTTATTCACTGTGCCATGTGTCCTTAAGAACACAGTGGTTCATTTCAACATTCCAACCACCTGAAGAAGGTCGGGGCGTACAACGGCCGTATCGTTGTGATGAATATGCCAACAAAGATGAGGACAATAGTGCGAATAATGTAAATAGTGGCCAGAATTCCTGAAATGGTTGTTTGATTTTTCTTTTTAACATCATATTCACTCTGTCGGTTATTCAATACAGAAAAGTTTTATTTAAAATCTATGTTTTGTAAACAATCCTTTAAAATCCATCCCTTTAATGCCTTTACAATGCAGTTATTTAGTGCTTTAATTTGTGGTATGGACCAACCTCCCTCAAGGATAGTCATGACATCAAATCATTGACGTATAGGGGCAAGGTCACTACAATTTGTTAGAATATGTTTTACAGTATATGCCTTCTGAAATGCTGTGAGTTTAATTATGTAAGGATTGAGCGGATTTTTTTTTTACATTTCACCTGGTCGTACATATTAAGGAGCTGAATACATTCTCAGTTAGTATACACGTGTAACTGATTTCAGCCCAGAAAAGAGCAGACGATTGATCGGTTGATTTTTCGGTTTTAACGGCATATCAACTCTGCTGATTCAATTTTTAAAAAAATATATATAGTTGTTCCACTTCAAGTCATTCGAAAGCGCGAGACCAAAAAAGCACAGTGGGACGATCTTCTAGAGTCTAGCATCAATCATGCTAATGGCGGACCGGGAATTATTTTTACGATGGCTAAATAAGAGCAGTTTCGTTTTGGAGGCATTGAGGCATTAATATTTACAAGGCATATTGTCATCCACAGATAGACTGTTTCGCTGTATCACAGCTCATCAATGTGTTTAGACGTCCGGTTGCCTCTAGCTAGGATCGAAACCCGGCTGAATTGTCTACAGTCGGAGATTTTACCCGTTAGCCGTTGACAGGGATGAAGTTGAATTTTTCAGTGTATTTATTTTTAGATAAACACACAGCTTTACCGAAGAGTCTTGCATTATCAGCCGTAATAGTCAATGTTTACAAACTCACATTCCCTCCCCAGAGAGCTCAACCGAAATAAATCTTTCAGGAGCATATATACACAGTAGTTGGACAAAATAATTGAAACACTTGTTAAATTCAAAGAAAATTTATTTAATATGCAGTTGGTCCTCCTTTAGCCTCACACACAGCTTTAATACATCTAGGAATGGAATCATACAGCTTCCTGACTTCATCCAGATGAATTATCAGCCATTCTTCCATTAATACCTGCTCCAGCTCTTTAAGACACGACGGTGGAGGATAGCGGCTCTTAACTTGTCGCTCCAAAATGCACCACAAATGTTCAATAATATTTATATCTGGAGATTGGGGAGTGTTCTAGCTCACTTTCATGCACTTCATACCAATTCTTAACCATTCGAGCGGTATGTATTGGAGCATTATCGTCTTGGAAGATGCAGTCACCATCAGGGAATAAAGTCTGGGCCATTGGATGAATATGATTTTTCAAAATGTTCAGGTAATCTTTGCTGCTGATTCTACCATGCAGGGCAACTATTGAACCGAGGTATTTCCATGATATGGCGGCCCAAACTATCACTGATCCATCACCATGCTTCACTGTTGGAAGAAGGCAGTCAGGGTTGTAAACTTCTTTGGGCTGCCTCCACACATAAACTCGCCCCGAAGTTGGGAAAAGAGAAAAACTGGACTCGTCTGAGAATATGACTTACTTCCATTGGTCTGCAGACCAGGTATTTTGATCTCTGCACCACTTCAACCGCTTCTGAATGTTGCGAGTGGAGAGAAAAGGTTTCCTTACGGCGGCTCTTCCATGATATGCAGACTTATGGAGCTCACGATGAACAGTTTTAGTAGAAACTGGACTATTCAGATGATTATTCAACTCAGAAGTCACTTTGGCCGCAGTATTCCGATGATTTTTTTGCCACATTGCGTTTCAATGCATGTTCGTCCCTGTCAGTACGTTTGCAAGTCCGGCCCGATTTGCTACAGTTGCTAGAGGTTTTGCCCTGTTTCTCGAATTGCATCATAGTTCTTGACATGGTAGCTCTTGAAAAAAACAAACAGTTCAGCAACGTTAGTGATCGGGGCTCCTGCCATGCGAGCTCCAACAATCTGCCCTTTTTCGAACTCGGAGAGGTCACGCATTTAGCTTAAATTTTATTAAATTTTAAAAATAAATAAGACAAAGAGAGTAAATTAGATAAATAAACGTATTTACAATAGATATAACCTGCAATTACAAAGTTTTAGTTAAAGTTTTTAATATAATAGGTCTTTGAAATATAGAAATAGAGTGGAATTTGCACCTGTTCCAATTATTTTGTCCAACCCCTGTATATATATATATATATATATATATATATATATATATATATATATATATATATATTCTGTATGAATTTCTGGATGATATATCATTATTTACACTGTTTATTTTCGGGTTATTGTCTTCAACTTTGTTGTTGTTATCACTACGTTTCGATCTTGCTCGGGTGAATATCTGGGTAACCTACGGGGAATTCTGAACTGAACCGTTAATTTTATATGCTTCCTCTGTAGATTAATCACATCCCGATGTGATACGCCACATAAATAAGTATTCTTGTAAAAAACACTGTTTCAACTATTTAAGCTAAATTAATCGTTCCCCGACAAAAGATAAAATAACTTGTTGTCAAGTTTACAACAGCTAATTTGATCTGATGCCCGATTTCAGCTGCGAATTAACTTGAAATATCAAACAAAACACGAAGTACCCAACTTGACGATGTATGTAAGTATATGCTGAAGAAATACGAGATTTTCTATCTTTGTAAGTTGTTCGACATCAAAAGATTTCCACACTTCCAGTTTGCTTTAAAATTATTTACATTATTCGGACTATTGTCCTTAGCTATGTCGCCATATTTATTACTAAGTTTCGGCCGTTGTATGTTCCGGCCTTCTTCAGGTGGTTGGAATGTCGAACTGAACCCTTTATTTCGCTCACTGGAGTAGACAGTTCTAATTCCAAGTGCCATGTTTAATGGATGTCAGTTATCTCCTGTTAATTCCACTCTACAAGTTCTTAACTGCCTTATCCGGGTATTGAACTCACACTCTTTGGGTCCTGTCACTGGATCTAACTAACGCCTTTATCCACTGTGCCATGTGTCCTTGAGGGTACATGGCACACTGGATAAAGGCGTTAGTGGATAACGGCGTTCGTTAGATCCAGTGACAGGACCCAAAAAGTGTGAGTTCGTTTAAATTAAATTACGCAAAAATGAAAATAACACTGACATCTCATTTTAATAAATATATTT
Organism: Acanthosepion esculentum; assembly: GCA_964036315.1. NCBI lineage: Eukaryota > Metazoa > Mollusca > Cephalopoda > Sepiida > Sepiidae > Acanthosepion > Acanthosepion esculentum. Next base: position 128,486,363 of record OZ038478.1, on the reverse strand, counting down.
ACCAAAATTACACAAAAATATCTTCAAATACTGAAGAGTAAATTTATTCAATAAAATGAATTGGCTTCCTGTAAGGTATGATGTGGTGCAGAGTCATGTTGGCAGACATAGAATTTTCCAGCAGCCACCCTCTTGACTCAAGGCAGCATTACCTCCCCAAGGCTTTTGATGTAGACCTCCGTCTTGAGCTTGAGGCCCTCACCAACAAATTCTGGAGTTCTTTCCGAGTCATTTGCACTGTCCTCAGATTGACACCCAAACACTTCTAAATATTCGTATTGGAGCTTCCGGCACGAATGCCAAGCAGTACATCATGCCGTTTCCAAATTTCTAGCGGAATAACTTGCTTCATCGTGCTCTTTTTATCATAGATAGTGTCCATCTTACCCTACTATACCGTGCATTCGACAAAATCAAAAACAATGCAAATTAAAAATATAAAATAGAGTCAATTTACACATCGCCCATCGTATGTGGTTTTCTTTACGCAACCTTTCAGTTAACTAATTTATGGTTGATGCAAATGTAAAACAATTTTAAAACAATAACTATAGCTTCAATCACCAGTTTTTTCTTCTATTTTAAGTTTTTTTATATATCTGCTAACCGCCCATATCAAGTGTTGTGAGACCGATACTTCCCTACATCATGGACTCTCCCAGTACTATATTATTATGAGTATCATGGGCGTAGCACCAGCAATGCAGAGCCGCGTGTTGACGAGTTAACGGTCGAACTCTCTGCCTCTGAGCGGAGAGGAACCCGGACGAGGCTCCGCCGAAGGGCAGAGTCTCGTTCGGGGTGGTTGACCAACCCGATTCTGTTTTTACAGTTTCTACGGCATTTTTTGACCGAGCCTACGGGCTCGGGAATACCCCACTTTAAACCCGGCCTTGTGCCACATCTATCTTTCGTGGGGGGGACAGTATATACAGTAATGCGCAGCTGCGTACGATGCCAATATCGGACACCACTGGATAGTAAGCTCTGCTTACTCTTGCACTAGTCTTTGTAACTTTTCTGTTTAATATATCTTTCTTACCTCTAGCCCGTGTTCCGTGTTTTCCTTCCGTGGCCCCTACTTCGGGTCCACATCATCAAGTATATTAACGTTATGGATTTCTATGAGTGACTCAGGCTATTATTATTATTATTATTATTATTATTATTATTATTTCCTTTGATTTCTTTTATATATTCTTTTCCTTCCAGGTCCCAACTAGAGACCTAAGGTCAGAATTGCATATTGACATTCTCCACTGAGTATTTTTGGAAAAAGAACAAAAGATCACATATATTTTTCATAGATAAAGCCCTTAGTAAGGTGTGAGCTGTACTTGTGAATACAATGTTTTGTATTTCTTTAAGGCATGGGCTACTGCCAAGGACCCCTTCAATAAGTCTATCGGAACCGTTTCCAATCAAACCGACGACTCCATTTACAGTTGGAATTATTGATGTCCTCATTTATCACATTTTTCAGATTTCGATTTCAAGTTCATTGTATTTTAATAGTTATTATTATTATATATACTATTTCCTTGGATTTCTGTTCCATATACATTCCTTACAGTTCCCAACCAGAGAGCTGAAGTCAGAAATGGCTTCATGATATTTTCCACCGATCATTTGTTTTTAAAGACGCGGTCAGTTGATTTGTGTTGGTATAATTTCTTGTCGTCTTCAAATTCATAATTCCTCCCAAGCACCAATGCAGTTGAGAGGCAACTTTGTCATAGCGGTGCTTGTATCCTTTCTACGCAAGCATTCAACAAGAACTGACGCTGTAGGTGACATTACTGGATTATTCTTGCCATTTCTGGGAAGTTTTCTTTCTACAACACTTCATCTGAGCAATCAGTGCCAATTTTCATTATCTATATCTCTATTCTGCCGAGCACCGTACCAATATCGGACACTAATAAAAACTGGTGTGATTGTGCCCTCACAAAGACTTACAAGTCCAAACCTACTCTTCTTCCTTTTGCTCTAACAGATTGACACCATCGATTAATGATTAACTCTTACATTTCTATTTTATTTCCCACCAATATATATAGTTTACAATAATAAATAAGTAATGGCTGGCCGCTCTTATCCGAGTATGCCTATCTGGTACGGAGGTTAGTCAATCCCTATTGCAGACTCCTGCTCAGGCACATTTGTGTTTGTTCAGTACCCACAGTTCCCACCTATGGTTTATACAGCAACTGTGCTGAGCGGAGCTGAGTTAGTTTCTGGGAGAGCGTATATTCTGGCATGATTAACAGTCTGAACAAGGCCAG
>OZ038478.1:128466578-128479078 GCA_964036315.1 Acanthosepion esculentum | reverse complement strand
TACGAGTGGTCAGGTATTTTATATATATATATATATATATATATATATATATATATTATATATATATATATATATATATTTTAAGCGTATCACCCCAAGCAAGGCTGGAGGCCACTATCACGCAAGGGGTTATAGAAGGGTTGGAGGAAGAGCACATAGGAGTGGTAATGGAGAGGATGTGGAGAAAGAGAAAGACAGTGGGTCGATCAAGGCAAGGGGGTTACAGAAGATTTTGAGCGAGAGCAGATAGGAATGAAAGGTGAAAGGTTGTGAAGAAGGGAAGTGGATAGATCAAGGCAACTGGAGATGTCGATTGGCGCTACACTTAAACCATTGGAGATTGTATTCATCAGGGAAACAGTAATAGGGAAGGGAGTTCTATAGGCAAGATGTGCGTGACATGAAGCTATTGGAGTAGAAGAGACGTCTACATCTAATAGTTTCAACCGTGTAGGGGTGGGAACGGGATGCCAGCCTCGTAGGACGTTTAAATTCACGTGGCCTAGGGACAAGCGAAAGCAGCTCCTCGGAGCAATTACCGTGAAAGTATTTGTAAAAAAGACAGAGCGAGGCCACATCGCATCTGTGAGAGAGCGACTGCAGACGAGATGACTGATCAGGGCCAATCACATTGCATATCCGTCTCTGGATCTTATCAAGAACCCTGAGGCAAACAGCAGGGACCCCAGACCATATATGGCAGCAATACTCCATGCAAGGGCGAACGGTCGATTTATAGACTTGCAGGATCGATTTCGGGGAAAAAAATTTCCTGGCTCGACACAGGGAACCAACTTTCCTAATAGCTGCCTACTCGTTTAGAAACCTTAAAACTTCAGTCTCCGATGACTTGGGACTTCGTGTTAACACGACCATCGGCGGTTTCCGAATGGTTTTGTCTACTCATTTTCAAACACAAGGCTCCTACCCAGTCTTTTGACCAGCAGTAGAGGTTTATCCCTTGTTTCCTGTTTAGGATTGGGTTTCCGGTCCCTTCTAATGTCTACTTTAACTCTGTACTTGTAACATCTCTGCCTAGACACTGTAATTTTATTTACTATCTATTTTTTTCTTCAACAGGAGTAGATTAGTTCATCTATCGTTCTGTTCACACTCCTCCACGGTTTTTGTTTTAACAAAATAAAAGGTTTATTCCTTGTTTCCTGTTTAGGATTATGTTTCCGGTTCCTTCTAAAGTCTTTTCTTTCACTCCCAGCAGCCCCTTTTGTCTTAGTGGCATTATCGCTTTGTTTGGGGTAAATTGATAAAAAAAAACACAAAAAAAATAATTAACCTGGAACGAAAACGCTAACATTCTAACCACTAGGCATTCCAGGGAGATTATTACTTTGTTCGAGTGTTAATTGTGGCGGTTTCACTTAAATTATAACGGCAGCGACATACGTCAAATTGCTAAAGAATTCTAACGACACACATGTCTGTCGTTAGTCGAGATTCCTTTCATTCGATCCTTTGGGTGGCCGTGTGGCTGTTCTAACTCCTGCTATTGTCTTTTGCTTCCCTATTCATATTATGCATTGTACTAGTCTGTAATCGACGTGTTTCGAAATCTCCAGGAACTAAGTATACGTTCTTCAATTATAAATCTGTGTTGCAAATAAAGATTCATAAGTAAATATTCCAATATAGAAATCAGAACAATGGAATAACAATTCAGACAAAAAGACATTTTTCTTTACCAACGGGTTTCGCACTCTGATGGACTTTATTAAGGAAAATTTGCGACATAACCACAAGTTAGGCTTTCAAAATCTTTACATTTAAGAACGCTCAAAATATTCTTATGCCGAAAGAACGGGGCGTGTTATTAATTTAGTAATTTAGCGGCACTGTAAAGAAATTTTAATCTAAGTCACTTATTTTCTCTTTTAATAAGTGTAGCATTCCTTAAAACGAAGTTGTGGTTGAACTTATTTTTCTTTGTGACTAATGCATTAAAGAAATTGTTGTGTATAAGATCTTTTAATGTTTATAGATACTTTTTTTTTATTTCTTCAAGTTTCATCAAGATATAGTATTTGTTTACAGTTATATTTCATTTATATCTGAAAGTTTCTCTCTCTCTCTCTCTCTCTCTCTCTCTATATATATATATATATATATATATATATATATAGAGAGAGAGAGAGAGAGAGAGAGAGAGAGAGTGATAATATTAGTGGTTAATATATATATATATATATATATATATATATATATATATATATATATATTTCCAAGAGAATAGAATCCAGTTAGAGCTCAATGTCCAGGACAGAGCAAGAATATGATATAAAAGGCTCAAACACTAATATTCCATGGTTATAATTTATTACATTGAATTTTATTACAAAATTTGTAGGTCTGATGAATTGGATTGTGATTACGATTCCAATGTATTAAATTATAACCATGTAATATTAGTGTTTGAGACTTATATATATTTTTCTATCTTATGATTGGGTTAAGCTTTTAAACCTTTTATTAGACTATGAAATTTTTTTATGCTAATTATTTAATGCGAAAATTTGATGTCGGCAAAAAACCGTTAACTCATGTCTATGGATTAATAAATTTTCATTATTTAGAAATTTATTAATGTATATTTTTTCATGTAGGCATAAAGAGCATGGGTCATCCCAGTTCTTGTTTTGTTTGTTATTTTCCATTTTACTTTTGGTGTTATATTCATTTCTTTTAAATGCCAAAAATATTTGGATAGAGATGTCTGATTTCTATTTCTAATATTATTGAAGGAGCTTTTGTGTTGTCTCCATTTAATTTTAAATTCATTTTTCGTTGAACCAATGTATATCCTATCAGTGTTAGGACTCTCAATGGATGAGACAGTGCTTTGGTATACCACAGATTTTGTGCGGCATTTATTTTCCAACGGGCAGTCTTCAGGTTTTCTACAATCTAATAATTTTTCATTATTTTTGTCTAATTTTAGTTTGATATTTTAATTCAATTTAATTTCAATAATTCTATTGAGGTTTTTGGCTCTTGTTTTTGAAACATGAGAACTCTTATGTAGCGAAGTAATCATATTTTTTTTAAAATAATTATAATTTAAGTTCTACTTCTGTATGGAGCACTGTTTTTTAAAAATAAAAACAATTTCCTATTTTTCTACACATTTGAATATATATATATATATATATATATATATATATATATATAATGTAATTCGACTTCAGACTAAAGTACCACGACACCGCACCTCAATTAATTATCAGCTTTTTATAGTTTTTCAATTACTCTAATTGTATGCACCCCACCAAGACAACATACAAACAGGTTTGGAATTCTTTCCACTCTAGCTATAGTTGCTAGCCAGTCTCTTCTAGACTGGCTGACTACAGCTAGTGGGGCCAGTCTGTTATGTCACCCATAGCTGAGGGAAGAGGGGATGGATCCATACCTTCCCCTAAGTTATTTGTGCGAATGCAACGAACTCTACCATAATTTGAACTCCGCCACTGATTTCTCTTTTCAAGCCACTAGCCTTTATATTAGCCGCACATCCGAATGAAAATGGCTCAGCGTAACAATATAAACATTGGACAAAAAATATTATGTTGCGCCCATCTCCTGAATGGAAACTGTTTGCCTTGAACATTACTATCTTAGACTCTGCTTTGTACGAACACTGAACTTTGACACTTCTGAGGAATATATAGAAACAGGAGCGCAAAAGTAAGGAATGATTTTCATGGGCCTAGACAACGCGTGCTTCTATTTCGCTTCAGATCGGAAATATTTTGGTGTTTTCTAGTGGCCAGTGTCCTAGATCACCTAAAGGTCATTATCATGCAATACCGAATTCCTAAGGAGATATTTTTGTTATTTACATTTGAGCTTTTATCAACCAATGGTAGATGTACAAGGTTAATTATAAAAATAGTGGTTTCTTACGTTGACTCACAACTAGAGTCGGATGCTGGTCGTATAGCAGCGGAGGTTTAACCTTTCTGCATATCACCCATATTTTTCTTGCTTTATAGCAGAATTGTGTCTGGCATGAAAGGGCATAAAAAGGAGGCGCCTATCATTAAAATATTCCTTGCGGGAGAATTGCACCCACTGACATTCCTCGGCACTTTGGGAACATCTAATAAGATACAAGGCCAGGGTGTTGGACTTCAAAAATTCGTCTGCTCCCATAGACATAGGTCACATGATATGAGGCGGTCTCTCATTGGTTAATTAAACCACGTGGGTTTTGGAAAAGTTGACCACGTGGAGAAGATATTAGGACCTGCTCTGAAGCGACACGCAAGGAATTATCTCCGTTGCCTCGGTACCAGTTAGCAAGGGTTTAAAGATACAAATCATCTGAACCTATTTCACTCCATCAGAAGGTAAGTCCGCCTGACATTTTCTCTAGAAGGAGATTGTGTTTATGTTAATCGTGATATTCATGTTTTTAAACGTAAATAAATAACTTTATTAAATGTTGATAAAGTTTTCATTCTTATTCGTGTTAGTCACAACGTAATGTGGGGCTAACACAATGAGGGCATTTGCAAGACAACAGGAACTGTAATGTAAACTTACGTTTTTCTATAGTAAATTTACGTTTTCTATTTATAGAGTATTAATTATGGTTGTTTAGATTTATAATATTTTTTCTTTCTTGTTTGAATATATATATATATATTCCCGCACACACCCACATATATATAATTGTTAAATAGTGTATATGTACTAAATTAAGTGCTTGTTTAAATCATATGGTATCGTTTATATATTGTTTCATTTCTGGTTAATGGTTAGTAATTTATTTGTTTGTGTCTTGGTGTTATATAATGAGGTATTAATTATGGGGGTATATATACATACATACATATCTATCTTTCTTTCTCTCTCTCTCTCTCTCTCTCTCTCTCTCTTTACATATATATATATATATATATATATATACATTTTTGTAGTGATCTTATAACATATTTGTTCTAATTTTCGAATAAATAATATATATATATATATATATATATATATATATATATATATATATAGCACCATAATTAATAATTAAGTGTTTGTTTAAATTATATGGTATCACTTATCTATTGCTTGAATAGTTCAGACTGTTAATAGCTAGTAATTTATTTGTTTTTGTCTTGGTGTTATATATTGAGGTATTAATTATGGGGGTATATATATATCGTCCTGTTAATCATGGGGGTATTATGGGTATATATATATATATATATATATATATATATATATATATATATATATATATATATGGAATAGTGTATATTTGGGCAGCAACTTGCTTTTAAATATGTATGTTCGCGTGTGTGCATGTGCGCATGCATGGAGATGTTATGTTTGCTCTTACTTTCATCCAAGGTCAAACAGAGAAAATGATTGGTGGCAAAATCTGTGTTGTGTAAATTTTCCATTTGGCGTGCTTTGTGTTCAACATACTTATAAAATATTACTAACAAGCATTAATGATGTCACTTTGAATTAATTTAAATTTCAGCTTTGAAAAGAAAAACAGTGATTGTATGACAGAAAAGATGAGACGCGTTTCTGGCAGTTGGTGGGAATTGAATTTCAATATTTGCGTTGTCTATATTGACGATTTAGTTAATTATTTATAACTTTACAAGCAAAGTCCACTGATGATTATGGGAGGTAACCAACTTTTGTGTAAAATAAACAAAACTCTTCTAAATTCATCTTAAACATGTTTAAGACATTAAAGAAATTAAGGAGCTGGCTTAACGGCAATGAGAAACTGGCGAACTGGGTTCAAATTCCGGTTGAAAACGTTCAGTTTACACTATTATCCTTGGGAAAGACATGTAACAAGCTCGCTTAATAGATTAAGGTTTATTCCTTGCTGCTTGTAGCATGTACGTCAGTATGATGTGTTGCGCGATGCTTGGAGATGAGAAGCCAGCAAATTATCATCACTGTTCTGGAAAAATCTATGAAGGACTGAATGTTGACGATATGGAAGATCATAATGTGAGTTTTTTTTTTAAGAAGAAAATAGTTCTATAGAATATTAGCCAGAGATTTGTGAATACGTATCACGTCATTATCATAGTCCATAACAATATAATCCAAACAAACCTCTTGTTTGGGATTTTTACATATTAACTTATTTATGTTTACTTATTTTCACATTCGCCTTTTGTTTCTTCACCGCTTTTATCGTTTTTTTTATTTTCATTTCCATCCTTCAAAATCCATTTCTCTCTTTCTATACTTTCACTTCTCTTCCGTTTATCTTCTTTCTTTCCTTCATTTTTTTCTTCCCTCCCCACCCCTCACTTCCCCGGCTACTTTAATCTTTTTTTGTTATCTTTTTTTAGGTATTAATATCAACATCGACCTCCCAGTAAACGTTTGCTGATTAATAGGACCACTACATTTGGCGGGAACAAAAGCGCTTCCGCAATTGTGCAATTCAACCAATGAAAAACCTTTCCTATGAGCGGGGCAGCTTTGAGAGCACTTCCGGCAGATGTTTCCAGATGTTCATATTTAACTTGAGCAAAAATAACTTCACAAAAAAAAGTAAAGGAAAAAAATCGGCTGAGTGTTTGCCACTTATACCAGGGAACCCATATGTCATTTCCTTTATTGTAGCACTGCGAAAAGTTTATCAACGTTGAAAGCAATTATTAATTCAATTTAATACCAGATAAAATAATCGCCTTTAACGCGCACTTTAAATCTTCATTGGGCATTTAAATATCGACTCATGTGCGTGAAGTCACTAATTAAAACACTTAATTAAGAAATAATATCAAATTATAAATAAAATTCGTTAATTCTTTATACACACACACACACACATATATATATATATGTGTGTTTGTGTGTGTGTGTTTGACTTTATATATGGAAAAATATTTATTAGAACTAAAAATTTCCTATCAAATTAATTATGTTTTTTTCTAATTAGGATAGCATATATAAAATCGAAGTTAACGTCGTCAATCTTGACCTTACTTTTCACGAATGCGGTCACGTCGTCCACATATGCGGAATACCTGGCCACGGTGGTCGCACCAGAGAAGATAATTCCATGTAGGACCGGATTCGTCTTTAGCTTGCAAAGGAAGCAAGAATTACACCATCGGCGAATTGATCTGAACACCATGAAAGTTTTCGACCTTACGCCGTTCACTTTCAACACTACACCGGGGAACCGATATAAGAGACGGATCCAGGATCCAAAGTACGGACCGAAGCCGGCCGACCTGAGTGCAGCCCTGAGAAATCGATGGTCAACGCTATCAAATGCCTTGGACTGATCTAAATTAATCAGCACGACTTCACTGTCGACTTTCTCTACCAACAAACGCACCATTTTAAAGGTTGAACTGAATAGACCTACCCTTCAGTGAACAAGTCTGCTCGGGGCCAGTCAGACTAGTCAGAGCAGCCTGCAAGCTAAGATCTTGGCCGGAATTTTTAACTCGGTATTCAGTATAGTTAAGGGCCGGAAATTGTGTTACAGTTGGGCCTACCTTATATATATATATATATATATATATATATATCAATTGTCGGCTTGCTCTGAAAAGTTTTACACGAGTTATGGAAGGCTTTTACAACACCCTACTGTTCGCTCCTAAGGCATTATATCGTGTGGTAGTGCGTGAGTCGCTCGAGATCTGTTTGAAGAATGTGCATTTTCGATCTTTGTGGCCTTGGGCGTCCGGTTTGAGGAGTCTCAATAACGACGAGGCATCACTAACCTGACTGGTTTTACGAAGTCCCTCTGGGTCGGTAAAAGCTCCGTGAAGCGGGACAGGCAGTTACGCTAAAGTGTTTGCGCGTCGGTGGCTCGGTGGAGACCTTAGGGTACATCTTCTTTCACTGTAGAATCATACAACTGTTGTGTAAACTGAGTGAAATCTATATGGCTCGCATCCTGGGTGGAAGTTTCTTTTTTGTTATTGTCCCCGTGGCCCGTTCCATTTGTAGCAATGTTGTGCCAAGGTTGAAGAGGAATGAACATGATGTGTTTTTGTTCTGCTTGCTTGCTGGGCATTATGAGAGTCGTGAGTTAGACGACGCGACAGAAGGTGTTTTATGGCGATGGGAAGTTTTCCTCTTAACTGATTGTGTTCTTTAAGCACCAGCTTAGTCAAAATCAGAGCTGAATGGAAACGACTAATATGTCCTTGTCTTGAGTAAGACGATAAACTACATCCGTGTCCTGGGTAGGACGATAAACTACGTCCGACAGCAAGCAGATCAGGAAGTTTTGAGGAGCGTGGAACCACCTTTTAATTGCTGGGGTTCCGAGGTCAGCCCTGACCAAGGCTGGAAGCATTTGTTAGGGGTCCCAGCTATAGGTAAATATTTAACCCCCAAATTGGGGTCACAACAATATGAAAATGTAAAAATAGGTTTTAATACCAGCAATATTCTGTAAAAAAATTATTACCAGGAATAAATTTTTGAAGAAAAATTATTACCAACATTACGTTGTTATCAGCAATACATTTTTGAAAAACAAATATTACCAGCAACAAAAATCTTGCCGTTATTAAATAACGCATTGAGGTTGATATGCCATAAAACAAACTAAACCAAACTATACATTTTTTTAACAAAAAAATAGCAGCTATACATTTTTGGAAGAAAAAAATATTACCAGCAATACATTTATGAAGAAAAATATTACCAGCAATAAAAATTGTCGACATTCAATAACCCATTGTGGTTGATATCCTGTAAAACGAAACAAACGAAACCAATCTTCAGCAAAATTTGTCGAAATGTGGGTGAATGTTTCGCGTTTGGTTTGCTTGAGAGGGGCTAATTTAGAGTGGCACTTGGAAGTGACATACGATTGAGGATATTGGTTGCCTGATTAAACATTTCTTATCCCAGTTCAGTGATAGACTAGGTCGTTTTCTTTTGGTTTAATTCTCTGAATTTAATTTAGATAGGGTATGGATGGTCATCAGACACCTTATTTTTGCCCCCTTTTGTTGTCGGTGTATTCCCCCTACTCCTCTCCATTTAGGTGAAAGTGAATATGGGATGTTTTTTCATTTCGAGGGTGAGTAATTTTAATAACTTCACAGTATTTTTCATGCAGTTAACTGTTATCGCGGCCATGATTAGACTGTGGGGGTTCCACTTACTAACACTGTTTTGCTGTCTCAATATTGTTACATCATGAACATTGGGGAGTTTATCAACCCAACCCTCCACAATGACTGTACACATAGGATTAAGTGAGGATTCCTATAGCAAATGTGGCATTATGGTGTCTATGTAAGGCATTGTTGTATAGATGAGTTGTTTTGGTAAAAGGAACAATATAGGAACGACTGGGTCAGTGATTGAGGCTAGCTTAGCTATCGGTAGGGCAAATGGGGACCAGCATACCATTTAATATTTTGCCCTTATGGCGTATTTTGTGCAATGGATATTTAGCCCGGCAATTGCGCTTAGCATGAAACAAGCTGCCGCCTCTGGGTGTTGCCTTCAATGTCTACTTATATATATATATATATATATATATATATATATATATATATATATATATATATATATATATATATATATATATATATATTCCAGTCGAATCCATTACATTCGCATACGTGCTAATACCCTTGGCAAAGGTATTAAGCCTCTTCTCCCTCCAGCTACTGGTAAATACCAGGACAGATTGGGTTCTATAACCTTGGATGGCAACTAGTCTAGAAGAAGGACAACTCTGAATTCAAGACCTGCGGAGTGTTGTTTGGGAACCTTGTGGTACGGAGTTTGGATGGTTCTGCAAAAAGCCTATCACCAATATAATCAAATCATATGTGCTGGTGTCTGAGCTGTCGGTTCCTAGGAACTGAGATGCATGACTCTCATACGACGGGAGAGTCCACTAAAACATATATATATATATATATATATATATATATATATATATATATATTCTGTTGATACGTTATTTTTATAGCTACAATTATTTAAGTAAATGCACTGTTTATAATAAACACTATTATTTACATTTATTTGAATATCCGAGATATTTCGCAGAAAATATGTTTCCTCCGACAGGAATGAAACCTGTTTTCTCCATGTAACCGCCATTTGGACTGACGTGCTATACCATTTAGCCAGAGAGGAAGCGTTTTGTTAACAAAGTCAAATTAAACAAACAGTGGTATAATACGCCAGGTAAAGTTACGGTTCCGCGTCGGGTACAGTTCGATTCCTGTTGGAGGACACATATTTTCTATGAAATTTCTCGGTCATTCTGGTAAATGTAAATAATACTGTTTATTATGAACAGAGCATTTACTTAAATATTTGTATCTATACAAATAACATATAAACAAAATATATTAAAATAATTGTCGGACTACATCTATTTCATATATATATATATATATATATATATATATATATATATATATATATATATATATATAATGTGAAAGAACAGTAAGATTTATAATCCGGTATTCTTATTGATGATTTTTATTTTTTTTAAAAAGTGCTCAATACAATTTCATAAGAGCCTAAATATTATTATTTACTAATTTAAAAAATAGGGTTCAATCACTACACAGGAATTACCATGTTTCAAAAATTGAAAATTGTTTAAGCATGCTAATTCTTGTGTAGTGATGGAGTCATATTTCGAAATTAGTAAATATATATATATATATATATATATATATATATATATATATATATATATATATATATATATATATATATATAATTATGAAATGGACAAAGTCCAACAATTATTTTAAAACATTTTTTTATGTTTATACATTCTTCTTTATAGATACAAATATGTAAGTAAATGCTCTGTTTTAAAATAATTGTCGGACTTTGCCCATTTCATAATGCGTGACGTCATTTGCTAAAATTTGGATACGCATTGAGCAGTTATGAATGTACGTGAGAGAATCATGGAAGATTGTAGTTTAAAAACAGTAAAATCAACTTTGTTAACCGAACTCTCCTCTGTGGCGAAATCGGTAAAAGCACGACAGGTTATGTAACGGTTCCGTATAGAATACAGGTTCGATTTCTATCGGAGGACGCATATTTTCTATAACAATTTCTCTGACATTCTGGCCGGTAAATGTCGTTAATACTGTTTATTATAAACAAAGCATTTATTTAAATATTTGTATCTATAAAAAAGAATGTATAAAAATGTCTTATATATATGTTTCTCTCTGTGTATGTATGGTCAGCATTATTTCATGTAAGCATTTTTTTAATGTTCATCTGACAAGGTCTATTGATGTAATTTATTATTGTATTTTCCATTTTGTTTAAAGTTTTCGCGCATCCGTCACAAGCAGATATACATATGGTATTACCTATATGATATACGTATATTAAAATTTCGAATGTACCTTCCCTAATAAATTCTAAAATATAGCCAACAAAACTCTTATCTATGCTATTGAAAGCATTTACTTCTTGATTATGACCAAAACTTTAGAATCTATTTTAACAAAAACAGAACAAAAGCATTATCATATAGGTAATGCCATATGTATATCGATAACCATGATTCAAATGGGCAATAGCTCAATCAAAAATTGTAAAAATACGATAAAAATTAAACAGTTTGTCAATTGAATTTTATACAAAACTTCATTTACACTATTTACATTCACATTATTGTCTTCATTGTTGTTGTTTTGTATCATAACGTTTCGGTCGTAGTACACCCCGGCCTACATCAGGTGTGTATTAGTCCGGGTAACCTTTATTTTTGTCTACGGATGTATACTGCACCCGATCCACTGACTACATCTAAGGGTATATTGTCTTACAATTGTGGTAAAGAATATTAAGGCGAGACAAGACACTCCTAAAGTAAGGCTGAAAAACCGTAGTGAGGGGCGAGAAAATGAAATCGGTCATGGCTGATCATGTATGAAAGGAAAAGGGAAGTCATCAGACTTTGTAGAATGAAATGAATATACCGAACAAGGAAAAACACTGGAGAGTTAGGCGTCTAAAAGAATCAGTGCTTATGAAGACGCTTTTAGTTGACCTAGCATAGAAAAGATATGGGAGCCGTTAGGAAAGAAAACCAAATGAGAGCAAGTTTCATCAGGCAGACAGGTTAAGTTTAAGGCTTTCCACAGAATATGGTACTAGTGTGCATTAAAGTGTTGACTGATGAATTTGGTGACTTAGTAATTGTGAGTTCGATCCTCATGTTGAGCAGTGTGAACTTGGATTCAGTGGAAACAGGGCGAGAATGAAATAAGAACTAAAGGAGATATCCCAAGACATGGCCAGTTGAACGAAAACTCCCGTAGATTGAATAAAGGTTTCAGTTCGGAAGGTTACTTGGATCAATATACACCCGATGAAGGCTGAAGGGCACAAAGGCCGAAACGTTGTTATAACAACAAAGATGAGGATAATATTGGATATATATAAAGTGATGACCAAGATATTCTTTCTATATTTTTATGTTTTTTATTTAGTTGACATGTAGGAGGAAATCAGCATTTGAA
>OZ038478.1:128456578-128461578 GCA_964036315.1 Acanthosepion esculentum | reverse complement strand
ACGACCTGCGGCAAAGCCATAAAAATTGCCGTTTGACCAGCTTAACCTACTATCAGTCTTGAAATAGACCCACCATTGTAACTTGACATACAATTTTCAAAGGGGACTGGTCTGTAGATAAAAATTAATTCTTAGCACTTTGACCCCCTAACCAAAATGGCCAACACTAGCTGTTTCCATAGCAACTAATGTTCCAAGAGACCGCACTTATAAACACGCGCTAACCAAAAGATAGCTTATTCCCAAATTCTAGCTTGACGAGGAAGCGTGACTAGACACCTTAACTCAACATAATTTCAAAAATTATATTTGGGGTCTCGGCTCTCGCTTTTGAAACATGAGAACTCTTATGTAGCGAAGGAATCATATTTATAAAACAAAAAATATTATGATATATATATATATATATATATATATATATATATATATATATATATATATATATAATGTCTAAAGCAACAAGTATATTGCAATGAACATTATTTGACAATCTGGATTGTTATAAAGACAATGCCCAGCCAATGTAATGTTTGTTGGCCACATTAATACATTATTTGGAACGCTGGGATTCAAATTAATCGAAGGAGACGTCATATGTTAATACGTTACACGCAGCTAGACTTCACCGAAGGAAGAATGTATTAAATATTTATACCTCGTAATATTTTTAAACATCTTAAATATTTTATACACAGTTTAAATTACCATGGTGAAAGACATTTATTTAAGGTGCATTGTTTATTTTGTATAGCAATTGCTTCGGGTATTATGAATTTTTCCTTACAGTGAGTGAGATAATGCATTTCAGATTTACCGGTATATACGACTATTATGTTGATTTTATTATGGCGATCGATGTTTACAACAAATGATCGAGAAATCAATTGCTCGAATTGCCACACAAAATGTTGATTTAGTAAGTATTTAGAAAGAGTTTCACACACACACACACACACACACACACACATATATATATATATATATATATATATATATATATATATATATATATATATATATATGCACTTCCCGTATGCTAAGACT
The DNA here is from genome assembly GCA_964036315.1 of Acanthosepion esculentum. NCBI lineage: Eukaryota > Metazoa > Mollusca > Cephalopoda > Sepiida > Sepiidae > Acanthosepion > Acanthosepion esculentum. Next base: position 128,460,534 of record OZ038478.1, on the reverse strand, counting down.
CTATAACTGGTAAGACGAAGCATAGCTAGTGAAAAATGTATATGAGGATTTAATACCTTGCCGTACTACCATGTCGTCGACTGTACGTTGTCATTTTCTTTTTTCTATCGCTGTAAATTATCACATTTTGGACCTATTATTATCCATTTGTGGTTATTATTACTGTAATCCCCCATGTATAATACGCATTTTTTCTAAAATATAAGGAAAATTAGGGGTGCGTATTATGCACAGCTACAAAAATTATTTAAAAATTGACGTAAAATAGAATAAAATTTATCATAAAACTAAATTAGAGTAATATTCTATGTTTAAAACCATTTTGTTTTAAATAAGAGTAGGAAACGCTGGCCGTAATGTAATTGGAGAGGCAAAATTTACAGTGTTTGATTACCAAAAAAGGGGTGCCTGAGTAGAAGCATTTTCCCACACCTTCAGCACAATTTTAGGCGTGCGTATTATGGATGAAAGAGTATTATACATAACTTGGACCGATTTTAAATGGGAATTAAGTTTAAAATTGGTTCAAGTTATTGGAACACTCTTTATATGGGGAATTACGGTAATCAGATTTTTAATAGTTTAGCGCAATGTTATAATAATTTACATGAGAAGCACAATCGACAAGTCGTCTCAAGACGCAGCGTGTTTACATTACCAAATAGTTATCATCAATACTCGAACAAATATGGCATAATACTATTATCATTCATATGTAATAAACAGTGAATATCCCATATGGTATTCATGGCAAAGGAATGATAATTGTACGCTTATGTTATATGTCTGAGCTTTGTGGTCTTGTTATCTCGCGACAGGGATTCGTGAGGGTTGGCAAACTCGTGTCTATAATTTAACCTTTAAGTGCTAAGATGTAGCGTCATTTTTGAGGGAATTTCTTAGCATACGGTATTTCACGATTAGTAATTGGTAGGGACAATTCTAAGGAGGACATTGATCCAATGAGAGTTCAATACAGAGCAATATACAATGATAAATTAATAAAACACCTTCTCGGCTATAATTTATTTCATGAATATTGTTATAGTCATCTCTTCAGGCTGATAGATTTTAAGAAAAAAAACAAACAAACTTCAAACTTAAAAACCCTCTGTTTGAAGCGATGAGTACAACAATATTCATGAAATAAATTATAACCGATATGGATTTTATGGTATTTTCTTGATTTTTGGTTGAGCTCTCTGAGAGGGAAGTGTGAGTTTCTAAACAGTGACTATTACGGCTAACAATGCAAGACTCTTCGGTAAATCGAATCGAGTTCTCTAAGTCACTGTGTGTTTATCTAAAAATAAGTACGCTTAAATTCACCTTCATCCCTGCCGAGCGCCAACGGCTTATATATATATATATATATATATATATATATATATATATATATATATATATATATATATATATACTTAAATATTCATGGAGACCTACCGGACCCTACTCGTAACATACTTGTTAGCAACACACAAATAATAGCATCATCTACATGCAAAAAAAAAAGGATAAAAATAATGGGAGAAAACACTTAATAATATCAACTATGAACATGGACACAATATCTTGACCGTGTTTTGAAAATGAAAACATTATATAAATACATACATATAACAATCTATTTCTTGTTAACAGTTAATATATTTCAATCTTGAAAGTAGCTAAATGTATAGCCGAAAGCGCTCGGGTAAAAAAAAACAAATGTTTTTTTTTACAGTTTTTGTATAATTTATCATCCGAAAAGAAAAAAAATTCTTAGATCAGATGAGAAATTGTATCAGAAACTAAATCAAAGAACATTGTCTGTCGTATTCAATCAAATGCATATATATATATATATATATATATATATATATATATATGGTATGAAATGACAATTGGAAAAATTTTAGATTTTGCCGACGCGTTTCGTCTTCCGACTTTTTCAAGGCAAAAATGAAATCGAAATATCTCTGTTGTTATACTTACATTAAAATACAAATTTAAAAACATAGACGCTTCTGTCCAAGCCTTTTTTTCTGGTTAATGTAATTTACCTTTTACAGTAAGAGATCTTGTTTTTTTTTGTTTTTTTTCTTTCCATGTCGACAATACGGTTAAATTCCCAGATCAATTGTCTTGTCCACAGAATTGATTTGGGAATTTAACTATATATATATATATATATATATATATATATATATATATATATATATATATATATATATATATATAATGGACTCTCCCGTCAGTTTCGACGTATGAGGATCTGACAGCTTAGTTGATTCAGTTATGAAATTTTGTGCGATAATCTTAAGTGGCATTTAAGACCCGCTAGTGATTTACAAAGGAAGCCACATATGGAGCAAGTGTGAGGATTATGAGATGAGATCACTGTTGGAGTGGTTGACCTTTTAGATCTTGCTCTTGCTTCTTGAAGATGATTCAGACAAGCAGATTGAAAATTGCTGAGTCATTTTAGCCGCTCCAAGGCTAAGCGCTCAAGGTGTTATGTGGTATATTGGCTGCTGACAAATTGCTTTACAGCTTGTCTTTGTCTCTTAGCCATGGGCGTTCTACATTCCTGTAGCCCTGATCTAACTGGCTGTACATTAAGATCTTGGGTATCCTGTCATCAGACATTCTCAAGACATGACCAGTCCACCGTAACTGAGACTGTATGAGAAAAGTCTCGATTCCTCCAATATTACCCCTGTTAAACAGGTCTAGTTAGATGTCCTATCTTCAAGCTTAAATCCACAGATTGCACGCGGACAGCTTTTATGGAAAATATCTAGCTGAACGGGGAAAATAAATTTTGGTCTTAAAGGGGATTTCCTCTATAAGGACGACGCAGGTTCAAACCCTGTCAGAAGGCACATTTTCTTTATGAAGACTCTCGAATAAACAAGCTGGTAGACATAGATTTACATTGTTTAAAAATAAGGATGTCTATTCAAACATTTGTATACACTAAATATAACGTTTAAAGTAGCAATACGTGTGTGTGTGTGTGAGTGAGAGAGAGAGAGAGAGTGTGTGAGAGAGAGAGAGAGAGAGAGAGTGTGTGTGTATGTGTGAATGTTTAGCCACATTTAGATAAGTTTAATGAAGCAAACGCACTTATTTCAACACCAACATTATACAATGAAAACGTCAGATCTCCGTGGCAGGATACGGACTTATTGATTCTTCCTTGTACGAATCTCTCTATCTGTTGACTTCTCTTTTTATACATTTTCTTTTTTCTAAGTCTCTCTCTCTTTCAGAGTCTCTTACACAGACACACACACTCTCTCTCTCTCTCTGACTCTCCCTTGTCTTTCTTTCTCCTTGCTATATTCAGTCTTCTTTTGCTTATTGTTCCTTTATTGTTCAGTATTTTCTTTCTTTCTTTTTTAGCTTGAACCTTGGCTTTTCTACGCACTTTCTCATCTATTGAATATATCTGTCTCGTTCTCTCTCACTCAGAAAATCGTTCAGAATAGTTCAGCCTGTCTATCTTTTATCAATCGGTGTTGACTTCTACACCTCGTTTTACGTGTTCAATTTCTCATTTTTTTTCTTTTCTATCTATCAATCTATTTTAATTTGTTTATAAATTTCCTTTCAGTTTGATAACGTGATGAAAACTGTAAGAAAAGTTGGTCCATAGCGTTTTCTTCTTTTCTTTTTCTTCTTCTTTTTTTATCTCCGGATTTCTAATTATAATTGTCAGTCTGTATGAATGTGTGTGTGCGCGTGCGTGCGTGTTTTCGTAATTTGAAAACCAGACGTAGAACCAGCAGTCAGCTATCTACAGCAGAAAACACACACACACACACACAGCAATATATATATATATATATATATATATATATATATATATATATGTTTTTGGTGTGTGTGTGTGAGTGTGTGTGTGTGTGCGTGTGATGTCGGAGCAAACCTCACCCAGTTAAAGACACAACGAACAATAAGCATATCGAATG
>OZ038478.1:128434078-128451578 GCA_964036315.1 Acanthosepion esculentum | reverse complement strand
TTTCACAGTATCATGCCGGATATATTTTCTCGGTTGAATCGATCTAAGACATTCTACTATCTGTCCTTGCTTTGGATACTGCTGCCACATCTGATCTGGTGCTTCTGCTACATATTTAGAGATCTTTGATAAAATCCAAAGTAGAACCTGCAGTGTTATTGGTCCTGACCTGGCATCTCGACTCCAATCACTCTCCCACAGCCTTAACATAGCTTCCCTGTGCCTTTTCTATAAATTCTTTCAAGATAATTGTTCTGATGAACTTTTCTCTATTGTACCGAGACTTTATGAATTTAAGCGCAGTACTAGATTGGCGGCAAGGTCTCATCGTTTAACAATTGAAATGGGTAAATGTAACCGTAAGTTCTATGCTAATAGTTTCTTCTATCGCACTTTTCGCTCGGGGAACTCTCTCTCAACTTCTTGCTTCCCAGTCAACTTTGATCTTCAAAAATTTAAATGCAATGTCAATCATTATCCTGTGTCTTCTTGTTTTTTTTATCATTCTCTCTTCTTAATAGTATTTTTCTTATATTCTCTAACACTCAATAACCTATTGTATCTTAGTGGCTTTATTGCCTTTCTAGGAGCGAAAAAACGGAAAAAGAGCTGATTACGCAGTGAATATTGCAATTTCGTATTTAATATGTATTTTTATAAATTTGAACATGAAGTTTCTCTTCTGCCGACTGAAATTCAGGATGAAATGGATTTTCATGGGTAAGGATGTAATGCAAGTGTTACTGACAAGTAGAATAGGACTGCTATATTAAATATTTCTCTATATTAGCTTTCTGGTTAAGTGTTGCTTTGCAAAGTTAATTTTTTTCTGAGTTCAAGCCTCGTAGATGTCTTAGTACTATAATCTTGTGCCAACGTTACTGAGTTTAATACACAACTATATAGATATATAAAAATGATGTTTGCATATATGCACACATGTATATATGCATGTACGTATGTATATGTATTTGTATATATGTGTGTGTTTGCTTATTTACAAGGTGCGATGGATAAATTGTCGTCTAAATGACGCAAAAATGAAAATAACACTGACATCTCATTTCAAGAGATATATTTACCAAAATTACACAAAAATATATTGAGAAACTAAAGAATAAATTTATGCAATAAAACCGCCATTGACTTCAACGACAGTCTCAGGACGACTTCGGAATCTCCTGCAACTCTTCTGGACGGTCTCCTTGTTTAAGTTGGTGAATGCTGCCATATTCCTTGCCTTCAGTTCATCTTTGGTCTTAAAAGGAGTTTTATTGGTCTCTTGCTCAACTGTACCCCACACATGATAATCAAGGGCATTGCAGTCTGGGGAGTTAGGTGGCTAGAGATGCGATCGCAGAAATTGTCTGAAGATATGACTAGGTTCTCCTGTTTGTTTGACATTGTGCAGAGTCCAACTGCCAGACATAGGGTCTTCATGTTGAATCTGAGACCCTCACCAACAAATTCGTGGGTTTTTTCTTATTAGAAAAATAAAAGTGAGTTTTCCGTATCTTTGCCGTACCTTTGTAATCACGATTAGACTCACCCAACTCGTTCTGAATCCTCTGCATTGTCCCCAGATTGGCAACCAAACACACTGAAATGTTAATATTGTAGCTTCTGGTGCGAATGCCAAGCAGTACAGCATGCCGTTTCCAAATTTCTTGCAGAGAGAATTGCGCCATGGAGCTATTTATCTTGCACACAGTACCCAACCGACCCTTCTATAATGTGCAGTCGACAAAGTAAGAACAACGCGCATGCACGAAATAAAAATTTACACAGCATTGCAACCTGTATAATATCAATTTATATATAAGACATTTTTTATACAGTATTTACATTATTCGGACTATTGTCCTCATCTTTGTCGCCATATTTGTCACAACGTTTCGGCCGTTGTACGCTCTGGCCTTCTTCAGGTGGTTGGAATTTCGAACCGAACCCTTTATTTCGATCACTGTTCTAGTTCCACGAGCCATGTTTGATGGATGTCAGTTATCAGTTATCTCCTGGTAATTTTTCCCTCTGAAAGTTCTCCACTGCCTGAACCGGGTATTGAACTCACACTCTTTGGGTCTGTTACTGGATCTAACCAACGCCTTTATCCACCGTACCATGTGTCCTTGAGGACATCCGGGTATGAATTTCTGAGTATTATAAACTTAATTTTTCAGCAACCATTTTTTACCAGTATTCATATTGCAATTTTGCTGTTATCATTGCATGTTTTTTACCAGATCTCGTATTGCAACTTTTTGTTATCATTGCTGTTCTCTGGCACTCCTTATTGCTGGTTCCCATATTGTATTTATTTCTATGCTTGGCCGACTCAGGAGATTTTTGTGGCCTAGCATATGTGCTGATTCCTTAAGTTTACGAATTTTCCAATGGTGTTCCCTGTCTATGATCTCAACCTGATCCCACAGGGGACGGTGATCTCCCTTCTCTCTCCATATGTGGTCAGCCACACCTGATTTTTCTACTTCCGGTTCAGGCAGTGGAGAACTTTCAGAGGGAAAAATTACCAGGAGATAACTGAAAACTGACATCCATCAAACATGGCTCGTGGAACTAGAACAGTCTACCCCAGTGATCGAAATAAAGGGTTCGGTTCGAAATTCCAACCACCTGAAGAAGGCCGGAGCGTACAACGGCCGAAACGTTGTGACAAATATGGCGACAAAGATGAGGACAATAGTCCGAATAATGTAAATACTGTACATAATACCTCATCTCAGAAATATAGACAGACATTTTTTATGTTTAACATTCTTTTTATAGATACAAATATTTAAGTAAATGCTCTGTTTATAATAAACAGTATTAAATTACCGGTCTGAATGTCCGAGAAATCTTCATAGAAAATATTCGTCCTGCGGCAGGATTCGAACCTGTATCCTATACGGATCTGTCATATAGCCTAACGTGCCTTTTAACCGATTCGGCCACAGAGGATCGTTCAGTTGGTAAGGTCGAATATACTGCTTATAAACTTCAATTTTCCATGAATCTTTCACGTACATTCATATCTGCACATGGCGTATCAAATGTAAACAAATGACGTCACACATTATGAAATGGACAAAGTCCGACAATTATTTTTTAAGAAATTTTTTTATGTTTAACATTTGTTTTTATAGATACATATATTTTAGTAAATGCTCTGTTTATGATAAACAGCATTAAACAACATTTACCGACCTGAATGTCAAATATTTACATTTGATAACAATAAAAACAATAATGATAGTCTGTTTTTGTTCCATGAAAAATTTCAAAGCAACGACAACCAACGGCTTCACATAGTTAATACTTCTCGTTTTCACTCTCGCGTAGTCATGTGTGACTTCACGAGCTGCGGCATGATTTTCGCTTCCGCGTCTCGTATACACGAATTAGTCGTTGCTTTGAAATTTTTCATGGAACAAAAACAGACAATCAAGATTGTTTCGTCCGTGTATTGGCTGATAGATTGAAAAGTAATTGTCATCTTTGATAATGGCTTATGTAAGCCGAAATCTTAGATTGGATTTAAACATTTATCAATATGGTGATTTCCTTTCGTCTTTCAATGATAATGTTATTAAGCTTATCAGACAATATGAAAGGAACTTAAAATAAATAGACAAAACTTGTCTATATTATTTAATGAAACATGCATCAATGAAAAATTGCTGCCTAAATATACACAATATATATATATATATATATATATATATATATATATATATATACATACATACATACATATATATATATACATACATATATATATATGCATGCATATATATATATATATATATATATATATATATATATATATATACATGCATGCATATATATATATATATATATAATCACGCAATACATTTCCCACTTAATAAATGTTCACTCGAGAAAAGAGCGAGATTTTATGGTTAGTTTTTCATTCCAAAATAGGGAGTCGCACTATACACAGGTAATTTTTGGAAAAGGTTAGATATAAGGTATTTTCGGTTATACAGGTAAATGTTTTCTAGAGGTGTTAAAATTCATGTAGGAAAATTCTAGTTGTGAGCAAGGATTGTTAGGTTAGCCTAGATCGCATGTGCGTACCTGGTAGCAAGATCACTTGAACAATACCGGTAAGATCCTACCTGCACTGTCTCCCCTGTTGCCCATTTCTTAATTTTGCATTTGGAAATAGAGAGCAAAGGAACCGTTGCATTAGAAAACTGTGGCACCCTAATGTGAAGAATGTGAGGGCGAAAACAGTTGTCAGGATTTTACCGAAAATTGTAATTCCCGCCAATACAATAATGGGATAAAGTGCTCAATATCAGAGACAGAGCGTGTGTAAATATAAAAGTGAACATAGAAGTCAACACTTAGAGGCGACAGTCTATTTCATGCTAGATGCAATCGTGGCCCGACTTCTATGTTCACGTTTATATATATATATATATATATATATATATATATATATATATATATATATATATATAAAAGTGAACATAGAAGTCAACACTTAGAGGCGACTGTCACCTCTAAGTGTTGACTTTTATGTTCACTTTTATATTTACACACGCTCTATCTCTGATATTGAGCACTTTATCCCATAAATATAGCACACTTTAAGACTATATTTCTTCACACACACACACACACACACACACACACACATATATATATATATATATATATACACACATCACTTTCAGGATTATGTTTTGTATTTTTAAATTGTAGTGTATAAATTTTCTATTTTTATGCACTAGCAGGCACTAATGCTCTTCATTAAAATGAATGGAGCACTTTGGATGATTGACATTTGTTTACATTCGTAAAAAACACTACGCTAGATTTAGCCGAGTGAATATAGCTCAGTGGTAGAAACTCTGACTGACACCAAATCGGTTGGATTTCGATTCTGGCCCTGGCTTGATGCATTCGGATGTCTAGTCGCACAGAGGTGCTGTGATACAGCGAAACAGTACTGTCTGCGAATGATATATATGTATATATATATTGAGCACTTTATCCCATAAATATAGCACACTTTAAGACTATATTTCTTCATATATATATATATATATATATATATATATATATATATATATATATATATATATATATATATATATATGTATCAGTTATCTTAATTCCCTCTCCAAGTTCTCCACCGCCTTAACTAAGTATTGAACTCGCACTCTTTGGGTCCTGTCAGTGGATCTAACTAACGTGGCATGTGTCCATGTGTCAGGAGATAACTGATAACTGATATCTATTAGACATAGCACGTGGAACGAAATAAATGGTTCAGTTCGACATTTCAACCACCGAAGCGTACAACCGCCGAAACTTTTTAATAAATATAGCGACAAAGATGAGGACAATAGTCTGAATAATGTAAATAGCATATAAATATATATTTTTTTCATATGCCTGCTAGTATTTAAAAATAGAAAATTTTATGCTCTACAAATTTAAAAAAAAATGCCATACATAATCATGAAAGTGCCCAATGTCTTTGATAAAGCGAACTATTATAGAGTTAAAATCAATGAACATAGAAACTATGCTTCGAGCAACAACTGGTCAGTAGTAAAATAAAAAGATGACATAGAGATATCCCATAACTTAATTATTTCAGGTAGGTTACATGGATCGACATACAACTTATGAAGGCTGTAGGACACAACGTTCGAAACGTTGTGATAACAACAACAAATATGAAGATAATTGCATGCATGTGAATAGTGTAAATAATGTTTATGTAAAAACAGGCACTCACAGATGCACATATCCACATATAGTGAAATTAATTTACTCTTTCCTTTATTCGTTGAGCTGGAGCTACCACGTGATAGCATCAGACTTTTCCTTCTTCTATTTGCTCCGTCCTGGGTAAGACGATAAAGTACACCCGCGTCCTGGGTTAGACGATAAACTACATCCGCGTCCTGGGTATGACGATAAACTACATCCGCGTCTTGGGTAAGACGATAAACTACACCCACGTCCTGGGTAAGGCGATAAACTACGTCCAGCAGCAAGGAGGTTTTGAGAAGCGTGGAACCGCCTCTTAATTGCTGGTTTTCCCAGGTTCAACCTGACCCGGAGTGGTAGCACCTGTCAGGGTCCCAGGTATGGTCAAATAGTTAACCCCCTAACTGGTGTCAAAACACTATGAAAGTGTAAAAATAGGTTTTTATACGAGAAATACTTTGTAAAAAAGTTATTACCAGATAAAAAATACAAACGATACCTTTTTGAAGAAAAAATATTACCAGAAATAGATTTTTGAAGAAAAAAAATTACCAACAATACATATGAAAAAAATTATTACCAGCAATAAAAATCTTGTCGGTATTAAATAACCCATTGATTTTGATGTACCGTAAAACACAACAAACTAAACCCAACTTCTATGTGCTGTGTCCTTTCAGGACGTGGGCAATCATGGCTCTTCACAATTTCTTGTCTTTTGTATGTCTTAGTAAAATTCACATAAGCAGATATGTATTAACCCTAGTTTAAAAGCCGCCATATCAGATGGAATTTAAATTAGCTCTTGCGAAACGTTTTTGATTGGGCTTTCGGCTTGTTCAGGAGTTTGAGAGTCCCTAAGTCTTTGCATATTCTCAGCATTGGAAGCTCTCCTGGCTGCCATTTGATCTGGGTTTTCATTTGCACGGGACTTTATTTTCCTAGCTGCAACCTTGGCTCTTTTGATTGCAATCTGGTCCTCAGTTGGCAGAGTTTTTTTTGCGAGGCATACTGCTGGCGTATGCGATAGGCAACAATAAACTACAGAAGAATTGGTCGCCGCATCTAAGTATTGCATTGATAATTAAGTTTACCTTTTAAAAGTTCAACGGTAATTCTTCCGTCGCCACTTAATTTAAAGACAATTTGATGTACGTAGGTCCTTACTTTCCGTACGAACAATTATTTTTATTTCATGGGTGATTTTCGCTGGATTTCGCAATTAATTTCAATTATTCCCAAATTTATTTCCAAGTTATAAAAATTGTTATCGCGCACAAAAAATTTGTTGCAAAAAATCACGTACATAAATCGCAGAAAACAGTCGGAGTAATGAAAACTTGGGAATACAATTTTTCAGGATTGCGGGTCTGGATTCGCCCTATAATGTTTTTAATTTGTTCACGGAGTCGGCCTGATTCCGAAATGATATATATTGGGCTACAACCTCTAGGAGTAAAGTTGAAAAAGTGCGACACACTGACATCCGCATTTATTTATATAGATATACTGATATCAATTTACTTGAATACCGCTTTTTTTATTCGTTGAATTGAATTTACTACATATCATGACATCAGACTTTCTCATCTTCTATGTGCCGCGTCCCTCCAGGACCTGGGCGTTCATGGCTCTCCACAATTTCTTGTCCTTTGTAGGTCTTAGCAAAAATTTGTCTTTTCGTTGTCTCGCCAAATCTCTGTTCTTGCAACTATTTACACAAGCTCGTCAGGTATTTTATGCCCTTCAATATGACTCGTGAGTGTCAAATTTTCCAAGTTTTCGTTCCTCGTTATGTTCCTTAGTCACTTTCTGATTCTAAGTATAAATATCCTTTTTTATTTCCATTGCCTTTAAAACTTCCTTATTGCTCACATGTTCCGTTCATGGTATTCTTAGAATCCCTTTGTAGAACCAGATTTCTGTTGCCTCAAGCTTATTCATATGTGAGGCGATAGTCCAACATTCACCAATAATACATAACATAACAGTTCAGTACTTTGTTTCTAATGAAACTTTCCTGCTTAACTTTTGGAAGACACCCCAATATGTCTTCAGGTATCGGTGTTGCATTTCCCGTCCTCTGTTAAAACACCTAAATATATCTAAATTTTTATACTTGTTTGATTTCGCTGTTTCCAATTGGTAAGTCGCCTCTTGGGCTGTTCCATTTGCTGAAAACCATGCATTCTGTCTTCTTGTAATTGATGTTAGTCCTTTCTTCTCGCTTTCCTTCACTACCTTCTCTAAGAGTTCCTGTAGTTGTCTTTCTATGTCTGCTGTCAGTACTAAGTCATCTGCATATCTTATGTTGTTAAGATTGTGACTGCCAATAATGAATCCTGGGAGAACTAATTCTGTTCTTTCTTTTATTTTTATGTGCCATGTCCTTTCAGGACGTAGGCGATCATGGTTCTCCACCTCCCTCTATCCCTTGCAGCTTTCACCAATGTAATATATATTGTAATATTAAATATTAAAAAAAGGGAAACGGGATTATATATCATAAGTCATCAAATATGGTACAGTAATAACAAAACACATTTTACAGACTCTTACCGCGGGAAGTGATCCGACAGTTAAATAGCCGCAAGACATGTAAATTAAACATCATGTAATTGATATCGAATACGCAACATTTTTTTTTATATTTAACTATATAGATCAGTACACACACACACACACACACACACACACATATATATATATATATATATATATATATATATATATATATATATATATATATATATATATATATTTACGCTCACTATTGGACTGGTCGCTTCAGCCGTTTCCATAGTAATTAATTCTACGAATGAATATGCTTATAAATATGAGTAAACTTCAAGATTAGTTATTCAAAAAAATTCGCTTTAGGATGAAACAGAACATTTGTCTCTTGTTTTTGAAACATGAAAACTCTTATGTAGCGAAGGAATCATATTTTTTTAAAAAATAATTATAATTATAATGTAGTCACTACTTTTGTATTGAGCATTGTTTTTTTTTTAAATTAAAACAAAAATAATAAAGAATTTCGGATTATTTACCTAACGTCTTCTTTACAATTTTTCTATATATTTGCACACACACACACACATATATATATATATATATATATATATATATATATATATATATATATATATATATATATGCACGTTTCATTGAATACGACAGTTAAGGTTTGATTTAGTTTTCTTCTCATGTGATCTAATACTTTTTTTTCTTTTCGGTAGATAAATTATATAAAAACTGTCCAATTGTTCTTTTCTGTCTAACGCTTTCGGCTATACATTTAGCCATTTTCAATGTTGAAATATATTAACTGTTAGCAAGAAATACATTGTTTTATGTCTGTATTCATATAATGTTTTCATTTTGAAATCAAAGCACCTTGTCTGTCGTATTCAATGAAACGTGCATGAAAGAAGGATTGCTGCCTAAATACACACACGTATATATATATATATATATATATATATATATATATATATATATATATATATATATTAAGGTATGCTATATTTCTGGGATAAAGTGCTCAATATCAGGGATAGAGCGTATGTAAATATAAAAGTGATCACTGAATTCAACACTCAGAGTCTACAAACCGTTTCATGCTAAAAGCAATAATCAGGCCTGTCTGTCACTTTTGTGTTGGCTTCAATATTCACTTTTATACATGCCCATAAATACAGTCGTGAATACTATATGTGTAGGTCAGCCGGCCGGCCTGCAGTTGGAACTTCGTCTTCAGCTTGGCTGGTTAAACTCTCTGCCTCCGGGCAGAGAAGATCCTCAAACGAGGCTATGTCGAAGAGTTTCGTCCCGGGAAACACTTGTCCGACCACGTTTTATACGGGGAACCCTACATTAAATTCGACCTTGTGCCACATCGGACTTGTGCGTGGGACATTTGGTAGATATTGTCGGCCGGCCTGCAGTTGGAGTTTCGTCTTCAGCTGGGGTGGTTAAACTCTGACGGGGCAATATCAGTGTCGTCTCGGGAAGCACCTAACTGACTCTTTTTTTTTATGGGGCCTACGGGGAATTTTTTGCTGAGCCTACGAGCTCAGGAACCACACATTAAATTCGGCCTTGTGCCACATCTGATTGCGTGAGGCATTTGGTAGATACCGTCTTCGATCTGCAGTTGGAGATTCATTGTGGAATTTGACTCGCTTCTAGCAGTTGACTACATCTTCTACACGCCGCTTGTGAATCTTATATGTGTTGTTCTTGTCCTAAGTATTATCGCTCATTACCAATCTTCGTGTGATTATTCTATTCACTAACCTTTCCTTGGATACAACTATATATATATATATATATATATATATATATATATATATATATATATATATATAGTGAGAGAGAGAGACACAGACAGACAGAATTAATGAATTAATACAAGTAAAAGGCTTGTCACTTAGTCGATTCAGCATCCCGACTACAAAACTTCATAAATGGACGCTGCAAGAATCATACACTCCACTCCGTAAGGGACGAGGTACATTCCAGAAGTTACGAGACTATTTCTGGAGAGACATTTATTCATTTCAAAGAAATCCAAAATTCTAATAGCCTTCAAAGTAGGATCCTCTAACTTCAATGTACTTGTTGTAGAGCTCCAGCCGTTCGAAGGACCCCGTGGAAGTCAGCCAAAGTTGACGGTATTCAGGAACCTTGTCATAGCCTCATTCACTTCTCATTGTCTTCAAAACGACTGCCTCTGACGTTCTCTTTTTTTGCATAGCGAGCTTCCAAATTGTTTTTATGTTCCCACTGCATATTCTGCAAGGTAGTCAGCTGTGACAAGCAGAGGATTTGGTTTGCATGTCAGTGTATTGGATATATTAATAATTATATCCTAAAACTGCAATAATCCAGGTAAGTTATTCATTACTAAGATGTCTCGAATGCACAGGCCCATGGATGTAATACACACATGTTAATAAATAAAAATGGGAGGGTATATTTTTAAAAAAGTGCTCGTTATAATAACGAATAAATGAAGTACTAACACACACTCACACACACACTGACATATATATATATATATTGTCATCCACAGACAGACTGTTTCGCTGTATCATAGTTCATCAGTGTGACTAGACGCCCTGTTGTCTATAGCTAGGATCGAAACCCAGCTGAATTGGCGTCAGTCGGAAAATCTACCACTAAACCGTTTTTAGATAAACATGCCAATGAATGAGAGAACTCGATTCGTTTTATCGAAGTGCATTGCATTAGTAGCAGTAATAGGCGTTGTTTACAAACTCACACTTTTCCCCCAGAAAGCTCAGCCGAAATCATTTTTCAGGAGCATATATATATATATATATATTTTAAAAATCTGTTTGGTGGAACCAAGGGACAGCTTGCCAAAACGTAAGACTCTAATCCAGAAACAGTTGGTATATATATATATATATATATATATATATATATATATATATATATATATATATATATGTTTTGAACAATAAAAAATATTAAAAAAATAAAATCTTCAGACACACTGGGTTGTATATTAATATTCTTTCGTTTTTATTATTATTTCATTTAGACTCCTCGACTAGTTTCGGCCAACATGGCCATCATCAGGAAAAAAAATCTGCTCGTTAGTAGCAGTGAACTACAGAAATGAATGACTTGATGGGGAGGCAGGTAAATACCGTCGAGCTGAGATCTGCGAGAACGAGCAGCCTCCCGATAACATCAACGCACACAACTCTGTACTGACTTGCGACAACCGTGCGCATAACAGTTACTTCCTGTTGTACTGGTTTCTATAATAAACGTGTTACTATTTCTCCAACGTGTTTGTCCGTTCCATGTTTCCATTAGCACGGAACATAACACGATGTAAGTCATGACTATAATTTTTTACCGGGGTTGTTTGATGTGTCTAAAAATGTTAGGCAAACAATTTATATTATCCGATACCGTTTATTGTAGTACATTTCATTTGCTCCACAATTTTTTAAACTTAAAATACTCAATTCTCATCAGACGACACGAAACATTTTCCTTAATCTTAAATAGAAAATCTCCTACTGAAATATAATCTGAAGGTAATCGGGGGTGGGGATCCTTTACCCACCTTATCCAATGTGGAAGGCGCAATTCAAAGCGACTAATATATAATATGATTTGAAGCGGCTGATTTGAATATTTACATACAGTTCGCTATAACTTGCCTCAGTAAACATTGATTATTGTTAGGCAATAGCTTCATTGGATCGTTACGATCTTCAACTGATGTATCCGACGGTGGAGCATCGTTCAGTGAGGAATTTCCAGCATTAAACTGTATATATATATATATATATATATATATATATATATATATATATATATATATATATATATATATATATATATTCATATATATATATATTCATATATATATATATATATATATATATATATATATATATATATATATATTCATATATATATATATTCATATATATTCATATATATATATATTCATATATATATATATATATATATATATATAGAGAGAGAGAGAGAGAGAGATAGATAGATAGATAGATTAATAGATGGTTAATATACACATACATATATATATATACATATATCTAAAATATATAAATATATATACATACATACACACACACACACACACATATATATATATATATATATATATATATATATATATATATATATATATATATATATATAATAGAGGATAGAATCCAGGTAGAACTCAATGTCCATGACAGAGTAAGGATATAATAAAAATGCTTAAACACAAATTTGGAGGTCTGATGAATTGGATTTGTATTTACGATTCCAATGGAATAAATTATGACCATGGAATATTAGTGTTTAAGCCTTCTTATGATATATATATATATATATATATATATATATATATATATATATATATATATATGAATTTCTCTCTGTTCTCGCTTTTTTCTCTCTCATTCTATATATAAACACATAATCACATACTCACATATATAAGAATGTTTGAGAATATTTGAAGAAATTTGCGTTTATAAGGCACTGTTCAGCTTTGGCGTTTTCTTACAAGTAATTACCCCGGCAATTAGACGAAAATAAATATACTGTGTAATAAAGTAAAGTTTGTCTACTCGATATGAGTATCCACTAAAAATAACGTTTAAAGTTTTAAAAAAGTCGGAAAAAAATATAAAGGAGAGACAGGCCGCCCCCTTAACGTGAGGCTTCAAGAAAACCAGAAAGCTGTAACACGAGGGGAAGTGGAAAAATCAGGCGTGGCTGACCACATATGGAGAGAGAAGTGAGATCACCGCCCTCTGTGGGATCAGGTTGAGATCATTGACAAGGAACACCATTGGAAAATTTGTAAACTTAAGGAATCAGCACATATGCTAGGCCACAAAAATCTCCTGAGCCGACCAAGCATAAGAATGAATACAATATGGGAACAAGTAATAAGGAGTGCCAGAGAAAAGCGATAATAAGAACAAAATGATAACAGCAAAAAATGCAATATGAGTACTGGTAAAAATGGTTGCTGAAGACATTAGGTTTATAATATATATAATTCATACAAAGATGTCCTCATGGCACAGCGGATAAAGGCGTAGGTTAGATCCAGTGACAGGACCCAAAGAGTGTGAGTTCAATACCCAATTAAGGCGGTGGGGAACTTTCAGAGGGAAAAATTAATAAATATATATATATATATATAAATATATATATATATATTTATATATATATATATATATAAATATATATATATATATATATATATATATATAATATATATATATATATATATATATATATATATATATATATATATATTTATATATATATATATATATAAATATATATATATATATATATATATATATATATTTATATATATATATATATATAAATATATATATATATATATATATATATATATATATATATATATATATATTTATATATATATATATATATAAATATATATATATATATATATATATATATATACATACATGTATATAAATATATATATATATATATATATATTTATATACATGTATGTATATATATATATATATATAATATATTTGTATATATATATATACGTATGTATGTATGCATATATATATATATGTATGCATATATATATATATATATATATATATATATATATCTCGATCCTAGCTAGAGGCAACCGGACGTCTAGCCACACTGATGAGCTGTGAAACAGCCAAACAGTCTGCCTGTGGATGACAATATATATATATATATATATATATATACATGTATGTATATATATATATATATAATATATTTATATATATATATATACGTATGTATGTATGCATATATATATATATGTATGCATATATATATATATATATATATATATATATATATATATAATGAAATGGACAAAGTGCGACAATTATATTTTAAGAAGAACGTATAAACATAAAAAATGTCTTAATGCATATATATATATATATATATATATATATATATATATATATATATATCCGTTTGCGACAATATTATCGCACTACCATTTTACTAGATATTTTTGTTCCCTTTTTGTTTTTCGTCTCTAATTTATTTTTTAACTTCTTCAAATTTCTTTATTCTCTTCAACCATTTTTTCTTTTTTTGTTTCTCGTTTTCTCTTTTATCTCTTTCTTTTTCTTCTACTTTTTCTCCTTCTTCTTTTTCTTCTCTGGTTTTTCTCTTTCCTTTCCATGCTCTTTTTCTTCTTTACCTTTTCTTTTCACTTTTCTTTGAAATTACCTCTTACCATTTTTATAATTTCTACATCTCCTTCATTGAAGTTGTTTTTTTCCACTTTCTTTTAATTTTGTATTTTTCTTCTTCTTTTCCTGCCTCCGTCAGTTTCTTCTTCTCTCTAAAAACCTTTCACCACACTCTGTCGTGAAATTCTCCTTCTTCTCCATTCCCCATATAGAACCTAATACAATTAGGTAATGACGTCATCCTTGAAATGGCGCAATGGATGACACTAGACTAAAGATGTTCACAAAGACTAAGTCAGAAAGTTGATGAGTCGCTGTTCAGGGTATGGCCGATTCGAATGAAGCTGCTACATTTGAGGATGATGCTGATGCCATAGGTGATAATGGTAATAGTGTCTGAACCTTTTAAAAGCGATGTGCCCAAGCATCTGCTGACGAGTCGTGTTCTACTCACCATCGCTAGAGTTAAAGGGGCACTAGTCTATAAAAGGGGGTCCCTCTTCTTTGGAAGAACGGGCTTCGTATCCTGAACAGCTTTCTTTTCTTTTTCTTTTTAGGTCTCTTTGGAACATGAGCCAAGAGAATTCGCTCGGTCTCTCTCTCTCTCTTTCTCTCCTTCTCTCCTTCTCTCTCTCTCTCACACACACACACACATACACACATACTCCCTTCTGACACACGCACGTACGCGCGTAAACACACGCATAGAAACATACGCGCTTACATGTATGCCAATGCATGCACTGTCTCATCCACACATTCATATTTGCATACTCAAGCACAGATCATATAATAATTGTATATTTATATATATAGGTCTTTCTGTTTATGCACACACACACACATACATACATACATACATATATATATATATATATATATATATATATATATATATATAAACTTAAAACGTTTTATATCTGTCGCTACGGTATGAGCGCTATATTTAGTGGGTAGACGATTTTGAGCAGACATCCCTGTGTTATTTGAAAGTGAAATCCCTGTTCACTGAGATGTAATAGACATCGAGAGACGTACACAAGAAAATTATCTCTCGATATTCTTTCTTTTTACCTAGACTCTCGATCTCTAGGCCGGTAGACTTCAATTTCAGAGTTTCAAAATGGATGTCCATTAAACTTGTGTACGCACTAAATATAACGCCTCAAGTAATAAGAAATAATTTCGGATCAAAAAATTCCATTATTTGCTTATATATTTATATATGCAAGCTTCATTAAATGTGAAGTTTTTTATATAATTTCTCATATGTTCTTATAATTTTTTCTTTTCCGCAAATTAATAATACACAAACTGTCCAAATGTTTTACTTTTACAAGCGCTTTCGGCTATACTTTTAGCCGTTATCAAGAATGAATTATATTTAACTGCAAATAGATTGTTGTATGTATGTATTAGCATTATAGAATGAATGATTTTTCAAAACACGGTCAACGTATTGTGTCCATGTTCTTAGCTGATATTATTGTGTGTTTTTTTTTGCTTTTATTAATAAGGATTATGAGAAATTATATAAAAACTTAATCGAAGCACCTTGTCTGTCATATTTAAAGAAGCTTGCATGAAAGTAGGATTGCTGCCTAAACACACACACAATATATATATATATATAAAAGTGAACAGTGAAGTCAACACTTAGAGGCGACAGGCTGTTTTATGCTAGACGCGTGGCCTGACGACTGCGTCTAGCATGAAACAGCCTGTCGCCTCTAAGTATTGACTTCAAAGTTCACTTTTATATTGACACGCTCTATCTCTGATATTGAGCACTTTATCCCATAAATATAGCACAAATTAAGAGTATATTTCTTCATATATATATATATATATATATAAGTATATATTAAGAGTATATTTCTTCATATATATATATATATATATATATATATATATATATATATATATATATAAGTATATATGCGTGGTACTTAGTGGAAAGTGCTCAATATCTGTGATAGAGCTAACATATACAATTGTATGGATATTAATTTATAACCCTGGTTTTCACACTTTTGTGATTATCAGACAAACTGGTTTATTATTTAAAAGTCGATCTATTTATGTTTATTTGTGTGTCGTGGAGGTGGGAAAATTTTCATATTTACCATTGTCATTATTGTCATTTTTTGTCATTATTATATTATCGTTTCAATCATCATTAAGGCTAACTTTAGCGTTTCTCATAACCAATAACATATCAGTAAGAATTATATATATATATATATATATATATATATATATATATATATATATATATATATAGTCTTAAAGTGTGCTATATTTATGGGATAAAGTGATCAATATCAGAGATAGAGCGTGTGTAAATATAAAAGTGAACATAGAAGTGAACACTTAGAGGCGACAGTCTGTTTCATGCTAGATGCAATCGTCAGGCCACGAGTGCTGTTATTTTTCTGTTATATATGTCAATAATAATATCACAGTTATTATTACCATTAACATAATCACAATCGTCAATGATAAAGCAACTATTAGCGTTGCTTAATATACAAACATCATCATCATCATGTCCACAGAAAGAACACAACCAACGTGGTGGTAGTGGACCCAGACCAATGAGTGTGGGTACGCGTCTACATATGTGTATGTATGTGTGAGGAAATGTGAGTTTATCTGACGGCAAAACGTGAAGACCACCCCCACCTATTCACTGTTAAGAGAACATTGCTACATACGTAAGACTACAGTCTCGACACCGAAATAGAAAGACAATTGCGTATATATATATATATATATATATATATATATATATATATGTGTGTGTGTGTGTGTGTGTGTGTGTGTGCTCGAAAGCATGGATGTATATCTGCGCCTAGTCTCAGATTATTTATATGGGCGTGTTTGTACGAACTAAAATGCATGCACCTATATGTATGTGCGTCTGTGTATGTAAGAGTGTCACCCCAAACAAACACAGTAGAAAATTCCCCTACCTCCACCACACAAAA
>OZ038478.1:128281578-128431578 GCA_964036315.1 Acanthosepion esculentum | reverse complement strand
GAATAAGCGACGAGATTTGAAACGAGAACAAACATGTGAGTGTCAACCGCATCTTCACGAATTACTGGTTTAAAAGAAAACTACAGGATGGGTCTAAGATTCCGCATAATTGTTTGTCGTACTCTATTAAATAGGATTCAGTCCATCTGTTGTTACCTAGAAAAGGTTACTGAATGAGGAATAATCAAAACGGAGGTTGAAAATATAATGGTAATCTTTATAACATCAACAAAATAAAATACTCGCCAGCAGCGTAAAGTAGGTAAATCACTGTTAGTGGATGGATAGCATATTACTCCCATTTACAATAGCGTCCAATGTATTTATGAGGATTGGGACATAACCATTTGTGTTCATAGGTACGGGTATATAACAGTATTGTTTTTGAATATTTATGGCTTTCAACAGCCTCAGTCAACTAAAGCACGGTATTCGAAAAAATATTGTGGATTTCGAAAATGGAAAAAATGTAACGAAAGAATACCAGAACAAGAACAGCTCACTCATCACCGTGCATCATTTCTTGCATGGAAAGACTTTGAGAGACACATGTCGGAAAAGTTAACGATTAACAGATTAAGACTGGAGCATATAAAGGAAAAGAAGCAATTGTGGAAGGATCTGCTCATGCCTTTTGTGGACTGTATTAAGTTTTTGGTGACTCAACATCTGGCATTTCGTTGTCATCGAGAAGTCATTGCATCAAGTAATAATCCCAATAATTTCCTTGAATTAATTAAACTATTTAACAAGTATGACCGTTTGTTGCAGCATCACTTGGATTATGTCAAGTCGCATCTACATTCTGCAACATTTTTGTCTGGCAAGATATAGAATGTGTTCATTGAGCAACTGGGCAACGAAGTATGTCAGTCAGAGCGCCAAAAGAAACAGATACTATAGGATTATGTTCGAAACTACCTCAAAATTGGAACGAGATGGTCTTGATTTGAACGACTGTCGTGGACAGTGGTTGGGAAGATCTCCACTGTCCAGAAATGCATATCATAGAGAAAAAAAACGTATAAGTATTTTCACGGTAACTGTTCCAACGAGCTACTTTCGCTGGTTCCCAGACTACGTGAATTTAAGCGTATTACTAGGCTGGCATCCCGTTTCCAACCTTTCACTCTCGAAAAAGGTTAATCGGAACAGTTTCTTCTGCTCAAAAAGCTTCTTCTCCCGAACTTCCCGTCTGTGGAACTCCTTTCCTCTTTTTTGCTTCCCTGGCAGAATTTGACTCGTGGAAGTTGTCAGATATATGCCCTGCTTTGAAGAATATGGATGAGCACTTATTCACGTCTCAGTATCGGCCCATCAGCCTCCTTAATGCCCTCAGTAAACTCTTTGGGGTGATAATCAACAAGAAGGTTGTTGATCACCTCAGTAGGGATAAGTCCTTGTGCGACAAACAATGGGTTTCGTTCTGTTCAGTCTACTACTGATTTCCTAGTTGCCATTACTCAGAGAATCAGTGAGGCATTAGACAATAAATACATTTCAAGGACGACCACATAAGGTATATCGAAGCCCTTTGGCAAGCTGTCGTATAGAGGGTTGTTATATAAACTCTCCTGCTATGGAAACATCAGACGAGTATTCACAATTGTCAACTCTTTGCTAACGGATACGTTCCTGAAGGTAGTTTTTAACGGCCAGTCCTCCGCCTCAATCAACACAGGCGGCCTCAAGGTTCGCTTCTCGGTTTTATCTCTCTCTCACGGCCGCGTATATATATATATATTTATATATTACTCCCTACCTTCTTAGTAAATATAGGGTTAAGTCAAAATGAGGAATAATCCAAATACTAAAAAGTGAAAAACCCAACAATGAAATCATAGCTTCACTTGATGTTGAAAACTTATTTACCAATCTCCCTGTTAGTGAAACTATTGACATAATTATAAGAAATATATACAGTAACTCATCTTTACCCCCACTTAAAATTAATCCTAATATATTACGGGAACTACTATTAGCTTGTACTACATTCTTTGATCATAATAATAATATATATATATATACAATGTGATGGTGTCTCCATGGGTCCAGTACTGGGTCCAACATTTAGTAATTTCTACATGTGGAACCTCGAAAAAAGCTATTTACAGAATTTAAAAAAACATCCATCTACCTAAGATACGTTGATGATATTCTTATGTTACTTAAAAATACAGATGAAATACTTCAACTTCAAAAACTTTTCCAAAATAATTCTATCCTTAAATTCACTTATGAACTCAATACTAATAATAAAATTCCCTTCTTTGACATATTGATAAACACAACTAATAACAAATTGACTATTTCGCCATACAAAAAACCTATCAGCATAAATTCATGTACACTTAACTACAAAAGCAAATGCCCATATTACTACAAAATAACAATTATAAAAAATCTAATAAATCGTGCAGAAACTAATTCATCCACAAAACAGATTTTTTACAGTGAACTGAAGAATATAAAACAAACACTTATTAATAATAGCTTTCCCAACTATATAGTTGATGAACAAATAAGATGCTTTCTTAGAAATCTCAATACCAAGCAAATAGTATATAATACTGCTTCTACTAATCTCAAACATATTAATTCGGCTCCAAGGATTATTGGCGATTCGGCTCCAAGGATTATTGACGCTTCTGCAAGAGCGTTCTGAACAATAGCAAACCCTCCATTCCTCCACTGTTCAATCAGTTTGAAGTCCTGACCACCTCTGCCGACAACGCTGAATGCTTTTCTCTGAAGTTTTCTTCCAATTCAACGTTTGACTCTTCCGGGGTACCCATGCCCGATTTCCCTCCCAGAACCGAGGCCCTTTTGAGCGAATTGCACATATCCCCGTCATTGGTATTGGGCATTATCTCTAACTTAGATCACCACAAGACTACTGGTGGTGATGGGATACCATCCATTGTCCTGGAGAAATGCGCGCCTGAACTGGCGCCTGCCCTCTCTAAATTATACAACTACTGCCTCAAGGAGTCTTGTTTTCCTGACTGCTGGAAGTCCTCATCCATTGTTCCTGTCTTTAAGAACTCTGGTGACTCCTCCGACCCTTCTAATTACCGTCCTATCAGTCTCATACCCCTCTTCGGCAAAGTCTTCGAAGCCCTTATCAACACCGAAGTGATTAATCACCTGATATCCCATGATCTGCTCTCAGACAAGCAGTATGGTTTCCGCTTTGCCCGATCTACAGCCGATGTGCTTACGGCCATCACTGAATTTGTCTACCAAGCTATTCATAATAACGGTGAAGCTCGTGCCGTGGCCCTAGACATCTCCAAAGCGTTTGATAGAGTTTGGCATGCCGGCCTTCTTCGCAAGCTCCAGGGTTATGGTATCACAGGTCGATTGTTTGACCTAATACAATCATTCCTGTCAAACCGTGAATTGAAGGTCGTTCTCAATGGATTCATCTCCAGCTCCTATCCCACTAACGCAGGTGTTCCTCAAGGCTCCATCCTAGGCCCTACTCTGTTCCTCATATTCATAAACGATCTTCCTGACGCCATGGATTCCCAAGTCGGCATCTATGCGGATGACATCACAATTTACTCCTGCCTCAAACACACATCTAGTGATGCTGACAAAGTTAACCTGGCAGTTCGACTCGAAAAGGACCTACAATCGGTTTAACCTGGGGCAAGAAATGGTTGGCTAACTTTAACGCCTCTAAAACAAAACTGCTCTCTATTAACCACCACAGGGATCCATCCCTGCATCCCATTAGAATGTCCGAAGACCAACTTCTCGAGAGCTACTCTCTGCGGCTGCTCGGTCTCACGCTGTCCGCTGATCTGAGATGGAACAAATACATCGAGTCAATTGCTTCATCCACCGCAAGGAAAGTTGGCTCCCTGTGCCGAGCCAGGAATTTTCTCTCCCCGGAATCGATCCTCCAAATCTATAAATCAACCATTCGCCCTTGCATGGAGTATTGCTGCCATATATGGTCTGGAGCTCCTGCTGTTTGCCTCAGGGTTCTTGATAAGATCCAGAGACGGATATGCAATGTAATTGGCCCTGATCTGTCATCTCGTCTGCAGTCGCTCTTTCACAGACGCGATGTTGCCTCGCTCTGTCTTTTTTACAAATACTTTCACGGTAATTGCTCCGAGCTGCTGCTTTCGCTGGTTCCCAGGCCTCATGAATTTAAGCGTCCTACAAGGCTGGCATCTCGTTCCCACCCCTTCACCGTTGAAACTGTTAGATGTAGACGTCTCTTCTACTCCAATAGCTTCATGTTTCGCACATCTCGCCTGTGGAACTCCCTTCCTTATTCCTGTTTCACTGACAAATATAATCTCCAACTATTTAAGTGTAACGTCAATTGACATCTCCAGTTGCCTTGATCTATCCCTTCTCCACATCCTTTTACCTTTAATTCCTATCTGCTCTCGCTCCAAATCTTCTGTAACCCCATTGCCTTGATCGATCCACTATCTTTCTCCACATCCCTTCCTTTACCACTCCTATCTGCTCTTCCTCCAAACCTTCTGTAACTCCTTGCATGCAAGTGGCTTCCAGCATTGCTTGGGGTGATAAGCTTAAAAAAAATATCATTATCAAATGCTTACTAATTATAAACAAGATGAAAATATGCTAAACAATTAGTAAATACTAATATATCTGCAACATCTCCTAGCAAAAAAATTAAGTTAATCATATACTACACTAAATCTAGAATATCCAACTCAATTATTCGCAATGATTCTTCTCTCCTGGTTAGCGATTTGCAAAAAAACAACATAGTTTAGAAATTCAAGTGCCCTTTGGGAGATTGTATCTCCAACGATTTAAATAATAATTATGCTGGTCACACCACAAACTCGCTTTCACGACGCTTGACACTACATTTGAATGATAATTCTAACATTTTTAGACATTTATAACAACATGCCTGGCCGCATACACAATTCCGGAAAATCCTTGTTGAAAACACAACTATATTAAACAAGAAAACAATAAACAAAAACTAAAAAATCTTGAAGCTATATGCATAAAACAGTTGAAATCTAACCTGAACAAAATAAACTACGAAATCTTCACAAATATTCTTAAATGCCTATAATTGATAACAGAAGCCATTGGTTTATACCAACGGCTTCCCATACTTAATACTTCTCGAATTCACTTTATGTGTGACGTTATGAGCTGCGATTTTTGCTTCCAGCGTCTTTATGTGCACGGATTTGTCGTTGCTTGGAAATCTTCCATGTAAACAGAAACAGACTATCATCACTGTCTTGTTCGTGTATTGCTTAATATATTGTAATGTAATTGTCATTTTTGATAATGACTTATGTAAGCCGAAAGCTTAGATAGGATTAAAAAATATGTATCAATATTGTGATTTTCTTTCCTTCGTTTAATGATAATGTTATTAAGCTTATCAGACGATATGAAAAAAATTTACATAAAATAAATAGACAACACTTGTCTATATTATTTAATGAAACATTTATCAATCAGAGGCAACCGAACGTCTAGCCACACTGATGAGCTGTGATACAGCGAAACAGTCTGTCTGTGGATGACAATATATATGCTCCTGAAAAATTTATTTCGGTTGAGCTCTGTGGGGAGGAAGTGTGGGTTTGTAAACAGTGACTATTACGGCTAATAATGCAAGACTCTTCGGTAAATCGAATCGAGTTCTCTCAGTCACTGTGTGTTTATCGAAAAATAAATACGCTTAAATTCACCTTCTTCTCTGTCGTGAGCCAACGGCTTCAGGGTAGAATTTCCGACTGACGCGAATTCATCCGGTTTTCGATTCTGGCCAGAGGCAACCGGACGTCGAGCCACACTGATGAGCTGTGATACAGCGAAACAGTCTGTCTGTGGATGACAATATATATATATATATATATATATATATATATGCCATCTCCTTATAACTGTTATTCATAATCTTTTTACTGCTGCTCTTCTTCATAGACTCTCTTCAGCAGTCTTCTTCATTTATGTGTCGTGTCGTGTCAGAACACTGGCGACCATGGCTCTCCACAATTTTCTGTCCGTTGTATCTTTTAATAACTTTTGTCCTTTTGCCATCTTCCCTAAACCCTGCTCTGCCATCCATTCGCTCAAGCCAGCCACGTAGTTTGTACGTTGATTTCCTCTGGCCCACTCACCTTCATTCTGTCCTGTGAGTATCAAATTTTCCAAGCTCTCTTTCCTCATTATGTGCCCCAGAAATGTTAACTGTCTCTTCCTGATGTTAAGCATAAATATCCTTTTTGTTTAGAACTTCGTCGTTGCTCACATGTTCGGTCCATGTTTTTCTCAGCATCCTTCGGTAGAACCACATTTCTGTTGCTTCAAGTCTCTTCTTCATGTGTCAAGAAATTGTCCAGCATGCACTTCTGTGTAGAAGGACTACATAATAGTTCAGTACTTTTATTTTGTTTCTAACGAAATTTTCCTGTTTCTTAATACTTTCATTAGCTTTTAAAAGGCATCTTTCGCTACCCAAATGCGCCTCCGGGTGCCAGTTTCGCACTTTCCGTCCTCAGTTGAAACACTTCTCAGATATTTAAATTTTTGTACTTATTTGATTTTGGTATCTCCAATTTGTAATGTACATGTCGGGCTCATCCTTTTATCGACAACTATGGATTATATCTTCTTCAGTACCTTCGCTTTTCTTTCACTGCCTTCCGTAGAAAAAAAACAGACGAAAAATAGACGAAAAAAAAAACAGATGAAAAAATATACGAGAAAAATAAACGAAAAAAAAAACAGACGAAAAAATAGACGAAAAAATAAACGAAAAAAATAGACAGAAAAAGCCACGATAAAAAAGAAGCAGAGAAAGTGAGAAAATGATTTTCAATAAGGTGAAATGAAAAAAGAATGAAATTTTAAAAATAGCAGTAAGAACAATTGAAGAAGAAAATATAGAGACAAAGGTACAAAGAAAAATGAAAAAAAAGTAACACAGAATATAATGAAGTGACAAATTATATAAATGGAGGAAAACAATTGGGAAAATATTTGTTAAAATGGTTATGAAAATCATTATGTCCAAGTTAAAAAGACAAAAAATAATTTTAAAGAAGAAAATCATGCGGGAAAAGATTTAAGATTAATTTGTTTTTACGCATTCTCAAACTTTTGCATGTTATTTAAAGCCAGAAAATAATTTTAAATTTTAAGAAATTTGAGGATATAATAATAATTTACTGATACAACTTCTTCCAATTAACAAATAGGTGGGGGAAGAAGAGATGGATTTATGCACTTCCCAAGAGTATTTACGTGTAATTGAATATTACGAAAATGACTCGAAATGAAACCCAGCTCACCGATTTTCAAATTTTCCTTGATACTGGCCAGATTTAATTAATTTATCTTAGATTTACAAGTTATTCTGTGAGAAAATCATTTACAATGGATTTACATTATTTGTCGTGATGAAAATGAATTAGCTTATTTTCTCTGAACTGAATTCTGTGAGTATAATGAACCCGACTGGAATTTCAACCCGGCTCTACGATTTGCAATTACAAGCCGTTATCCGTTACACCGCCAGCACATCCAAGCTTACAGCACCTGATACTCCCTTACGGCCACCCATCTAGTTAATGACCAAGCTCAACTCAACGTTCTTTATCTTCAGTAATCCTATGAGAACCAGTGTTTCCACGTGATATGGCCGTGAGCACCCCCATCAAAAAAAAAAAATGGGAAAAATGTAGGTGAAGGTAAAGTTGGAAAGGAGAAGCAAACAATAAAAAAAAAAAGAAAGAGTACGAAAAAGTATAAGAAAGAAAAGAGGGAATCGAGCAAGAAGGAAAGTAAAATATTAACAACAAAAATACGGATACGGGTGGCTAAATTAAAAATAAAAAGTGAAAGGCTAGTGAAGATTTAAGAAGAAAAAAAAAGGAATAATGAAGACATGCTGTCAAGAGACTGAAAAAAATGTCGACTGTGAATAGATTCCCAGTAAAAAAAAAAAATAATATAAACGGACCTTATAAATTAAAGATATTGCTAACGTTGAAGGCCTTATTGTTATTTATTTTCATGCCGGGTAACATATGCCGTCTGAAGTGACTACTGAGAGTCGACATTAAGCCGATATTGGCAAAACCTGGAATAAGCGAGATAAGGGTTGGACCGTGTTCACTGAATAGAAATAGATACGACGACTGGGGACTGTAAAAAGTATGCAAACATTTGAGCTAGAGGTTAGGGAGGATATTATTTTATTGTTGTTTTAATTGTTTATCATCTTAGGTTTGTGGCCAGAATAAAAATAAATGATTCAAATAAATGCAGTTTCATTAATTACACACCGTCGTCATCATTTATTCATTGACTTTTTTTTAACCTATCCGTCATTTTCTCCGAATTGATCGTCTATCACTTATTTTTGTAAGCACTAACGATGTTATTGACATCATTCTATTAATCAGAAGATATACTAAGATATAAATGAAAATATGCCTCAAACTTAATAATTTATCAAGTTTGAAATCTTTTAAATTTATGTATTAATTTGTACCGGTGAGATGATATTGTTATTAAGTAAAAACTATATTTGCTAGTCATAAATCGAAAAGCGTACTACAATCCCAATATTTTAAAAAAAATTGCTTGTTTTGTGCGTGTATAAACGTGACGATAACTATAGTAAGTTTAAAACCAAAGTCCTTAAAATTCAATAAATTATTAGGTTACGGAGAATATTGTACTAAATTTTTAAGATTACTTAGTAGTTAAAATTGTATAAAAAAGGCGCTCACGTTATATTCATCAAGTAATTTTACAGATATGACCACCGTAGAAAAGTTAGATAAACTCTAATAAACTCTAATCAATCTGTCAAGCTTTTATTTAGTTTTTTATACAATTTCTCGTGCGATCTAATAATTTTTTTCTTCTCGGATGATAAATTATATAAAAACTGTCCAAATGTTCTTTTTATCCGAGCGCTTTCGGCTATACATTTATCCATTTTCAAGGATTAAATATTTTAACTGTTAAATAAAAAGTAGTTTGTTGTATGTATGTTCTATAAAATGTTTTCATTTTTAAACACATGATCCAGATATTGTGTCCATGTTCAAAGTTAATATTATTAAGTGTTGTTTTTTTTGTTTTTATTAATAAGGCTTCCATTATTTTTAATATTTTTGCATGTAGATGATTCTATTATATTTGTGCTGTCAACAAGTATGTTACGAATAGTGTCCCGTTGGTCTCCATGAATATTTAAATGGGATCTAATTGAGCTATGGTCAGGAAGGTGTAGAGTGAGTCTGCGTGTCAAGCATGTTGTAGTGTGGCCTATATAATTATTTAAGAATTTTGATTGATCAGGAATACAATTCCTTAATGGGCATTTAAATTCGTAAATAATATTTGCCCTATTAATTTTGTTCTAGGAAGTGAATTATTATTTTTAACTATAAGGTTATAGGTTTAAAATATTTTGTAAAAAATAATTAATCTAATTTTTTTGCAATTGTCAACTGGTATTATGCATTTTTTTAAAATAATGTTCTTAATTCTGCTTTCATCCTGTTTATAATTTTCGTTCATCTGAATATATATATATATATTTCGTTCATCTGTATATATATATATATATATATATATATATATATATACACACACACACACACACACACACACATATACACACACACACACACACACACACACACACACACACATATATATATATATGAGGAGGCACGGTGGATTAATGGGTATCGGCTTGAATTGAAAAATCAGAGAGCCGAGTTCAAATTCCAGTCGAATCCATTGTGTTCACTTACGTGCTAATACCCTTGGGAAAGGTGTGAATCCTCTTCTTCTCTCTCCATTTACTACCCAGTAAATAGAAGGACAGATTGGGTTCTATAGCCTTGGATGGCAACTGGACTAGGAGAAGGACAACTTTGAATTCAAACCCGGAGTGGAGCCCCGAAGGCGGATTGACGGCACTTTGTGCTACCTTCCGGTACCAAACTGTATTGGTTTATCCTCCGACAATGGATATCCACATGTAATAAAACGAAAAGAATATAAATTCGAACGTTCACTGCATTAATTTGAAAGAGGTCTCAATACCAGGAGTAGAGCAATAATTATTTATTATAAAATTTCTACATACTGACAAAAACAATTACTCACGACTTTTTTGTTTCGATGCATACGAGCATCTCGACGGGTGAAGAACAAAAATGGTTATGACCGATCCTATTTAAAAATGCCGCCTATGGGCCGTCACTTCCCTTTTCTCGTTATTCAAATTGTTTTGGGGAAAAACACATAAGGAGAAATACCATAAAAGGAAAAAGAAATACATAGGAGGGTTTCCATAAAAGGAAAAGAAAAACATAATAATAGTAATAATAAGAAACCAGTAAAAGCAAAGAGAAGAGGGTAAGAAAACAATAGAAGGCAAAAAAAGGGTAGGGGAAGAAGGAAAAAAGAGACGTATAAGAGTTAAGAAAAACCATCTTTGTTTCTCACCCGTCGAAGTGTTCCTATGCATCAAAGCAAAAATACATCTTTGTCGTGAGTAATATATATATATATATATATATATATATATATATATATATATATATATATATATACATTGTTGTGGTAAATCCTCCTACAGTAGAATGAACTCTTCCTCCTCTCATAAATATTAACTGCGAGGCTTCCTAGAAAAGGTCGTATGAGAGTCGTGAGCAGGCGAGACGCAGTGTAACCTGACTGTTCGGACGGACACTTCTAACAGCTTATTACTAACACTCTTGCTTTGTATATATCAGATATTTGAATACACTTATTCAACCTACCTTCGTCTTCCGTGTCTTTCTTTCTGGCCTCTAAACAGGCCACAACATATATATATATATATATATATATATATATATATATATATATATATATAAAATATGTGTGTGTGTGTATACGAAGGAATGTCAAAAATTATCCGCACTTTCACTATAACATATCTTCAGGTTCATACGTGCTTATAGTTGGTACTATTGCGGTCACGTGATCGAAGTTTGACCTTGATATCGCCAGTTTTCTTGCTGCTGTTACAGTGTAAACATGGACGCTCCGCTAGCAGTGTGCACCGAGGAGGAACAGTGCGTTGAATCTGCAGAGAACATGCTTCCTCATCGATTATAATACGCCGGTTCGTCATTACCATTTCACGAATACCCTCGTCGGTTGACTGACTTCCTGCTCCTTCTTCGTGTGGTACGTTTTTTTCGATCACATTTAAACCTCTCGATCCACTCATACACACCTCTATGTGGTTGTTACGAATGCAGATAGCCAAAACACGCATATACTAAGGTTAATCCCCGCTTGACAACCGAAGAGGTCACGTGGGAGTCTCGAGTCATTTTGGGGAAGCAGGTCAATATGTCGACATGACCCAGACCCTTAGTAACAGATATCTAGACAGAATCTAGACAGGGGCCTGGCACGAGGTCACGAAGCAGCAGGAGTTGAAATTCGCGCCAGATGCAGGTCACGTGTGGATTAGAAAAATTCAGTTGCAATCTTGTCTCTGAAGGAGGAAGACACGAAATCAAAGCGCTGATAACTGATGAAGACTCATTTTGTTTGAATTAATGTATATTTTGTTTAAGACAAGAAAGTGAATTTTGAATCAGTCAGTACATTGGCAGACGTTTTGTTCGTGTTTTTACATGAGTCAATACGAATACACACAGGTGTTTTCGTACATGAACCAGTAGACAGACATCAGTTGAGTTTATACGTGAGTCGATACAAGGTCAAAGGTCGTCTTAGATTTTTTTAATCGTTTCTTCCCGAGAAAGGCGATAATGCAACAGAAACGCAAATGGTTACTGTGAGTGAAAGAAGATAAGAAAACATTCAGTCTGTTATGTGCCATGTGTGATACACGCTTAGGTGATCATGTATCTTTCGATGCAGATTTTTTCCCGCAGTAGGATGCGCTTTCTTTCTGCGGTAGGCCAGTTGCCATCAAAGGCTATAGAACCCGGTCTGTCCAGCTATTTACCCATAGCTGGGTGGAAGAAGAGGATTCTTACCTTTTCCAAGGGTATTAGCACTAAGTGAATATAATAGATTCGACTGGAATTCAAACTTGGCATATATACAAGCAATCAGTCAGTTATCTGACATGCGTGATACACGCTTAGGTGATCATGTATCTTTCGATACATGAATTATGAGGCAGATTTTTCCTGCAGTAGGTTGCCATTTCTTTCTGCGGTAGACCAGTTGCCATCCAAGTCTATAGAACCTGGTCTGCCCTTCTATTTACACAGTAGCTGGTGGGGGGAGGGGTAGAAGTATTAGAAGTGTATTAGCACGTAAGTGAATATAATGGATTCGACTGGAACTCGAACTCGGCTCTCCGATTCCTCAGTCCGAGCCGCTATCCATTACCGTAGGATTCAGGAAGATCAAACATGGCGATTGATGTTGCATTTAAAGTTTTGAAGATCGTATGAAATACTAAATTTATATAGTCACCGATCGGTCAATCATCTCTAATAGATGACCGCCATTTTACAACATATCTCTTGGTTAATGTTAGTGATTGGCTGCTCCAGGTCATCATGTTGAAACGAGTGTCGACCGGCGCAATCTAAAGAACCTCTGCGAAAACGTTGACGAATAATTTTTTGACGGGCTCGCTAGGAGAAAATCCCGATCTTCACGCATAATCTGATTCAGGTGAGTTGCTTGAATTTGTGGGACATTGTAAATATGGAGGGACCAATCCAATTTAACGTTAGAAAAAAACCCGCGCAAGAAATGTGAACGCCTAGATATCACGAAGCCGATTGGCAGACAGACTGAGTAGGCTGGTTACAAATGAGCTTTAGAGCCGCACTCATTTCCATAGAATGCCTCCAGCTCTGACAGTGCTCAAAATCGCTTGTGCGACCTTGTGAGTGATGATTTATTCCCATCCAACCGCACAATTCCCACAGACGCAAACTCTCAAGTCTGTTGCTATTCTAACGCTATTTCCATGGCAAATGTTCAGATGCGTTACAGTCTTTAGTCCAACCAGCTCAATGCTTGAGGTCCACGGGGTTTAATTAGTAAGAACGGATTTATACTCAAAAAGCTTCTTCCCAAGAACTACTATTTTGTGGTACAGTCACCCGTTTGTGTGTTTCGACGAACAGTATACTCTTAACTTCTTCAAGTCATTATCTATCCTCCGTCATCTTCAATTGCTATTTCCTCCTTTTACACGCTTCATTCACCTTAGGTGATTTCTGCGTTTTTTATTTGATGAACATTAGTAATAAAGATCGTTGTTAACCGCACAAAAACTAAACGTATATCTCCTATATACCAGAATAAGGTGCTCGTAACACACAGAGACACACAAACACATTATTATCTCATATACGCACAGATCTATTACAAGATATTATGCATATTGAAAGGAGAAGCCTCAAGCCACAAGGCATATAAATAAATGATTATATGACGTCAAAAAGTATCTTTTACAAAAAACACTCAGTGCATTAGTTGCGTACCGTAATGAGTTTGGCGATAATTTTCAATTAAAAATGCTACTCTAATTAAAAGAGAAAGCAATTTTCTGAGACGCAAATATATAGAAAGTGATTTAATCGCCAGATCACCCACAGTATATTTAGGTCCAGGCTCTTAACAACATTTCACCTTTCGTAACAGATCTTCTATTATCTCAATGTGGGATAGTTAATAACGAAAGTGACGGGCACTTGTACAAAAAGAAACTAAATGAAAATCGGTTAGACTATATGAAAAGATTTGAAAATTTTTCCCTTTCAAGGAAAGCAGATGTTAAACACGTGAGAGTTTTATCGCCACCTCCAACTTCTCTTTTTGTTTAAAACTTTTCTCACTGAAACCGCACAGCATTTCTCATATGTCTTTGTCTTCTTTCCGCGCAATCAAACCAGAAAACTCCATTATTTATTAGGTATTGGCAGTGAGTAACCCACGCGCTAACTAACTAATTAAGGAACAAGTATAATAATAATAATAATAATAATAAATAATAATAATAATAACAAAGAAGAAGAATATTTAGAAACTAAAAGGACGAAACAAGGAAAGTCAAGGTTTTATTTGAGGAGCAAATTATTACGTGTATCTCATATAGAAGAATGGAGTGTGTTGGCGGGAAAAGTGACTGAAAGGAAACAAAGATGGCGTTCATTAATCTCAAACATCATAAATCTAAAATTTCAAAGAGAAATTAACCGAGAATTTACGAAAAGTATCCAGGCATCGTTTAGAAACAACCGAAGATAAGCGTTGTTTGTAACTTTCGTGTTGGTCTCAATAACGGCCATTTATAAATGCTCCTAAAGACAGAAGATACTAAGAGAAATAGAAACAGTGTACTCCTTCGATTATCCGTACCTCGATTATTTAGGACTTCTATTATCCGTATATGAAATGAAGTGAAAAAAATCACTTATCCGAACTTAACCATTGTGAGAATTAAGGAAACCATATTCAACATTTGATAAAAACATTGACAAGAACCAATTCAGTTGACTTGTTAATTTCCTCTTTGTTTTAGACAAAGAGTATACGTTTGAATATTCGTACCACGATCAAGCCGGAGATTATAGTTATCTGAACGATGAGCGTGACGCCCATTAGAGGTTACTCAAAGATGACCGTGACTCACGTGAACCATGCTTCAGTGAGAAATCAGGAAGAGTATGGAATATTTTTTGATTGCCCAGCACGTAGCCAAAGCATTGAACACCTGTTGGTAGAAATAAACTGAAGATCATCAGCCTTGATACCCCATTTCAAACACCAAATCAACGATTACGTTTGACAAATGTTCGTTTCGGTTTCAACCAAAAAATCTACTCTTACAAATAAAACTAATTTAATCCAGCTTCGGGAATTAGCCGGAAGAAAAACGCGAAGGCAAGCTGTATTTGATCCCTCTTCCTCGGAGCAAACATTTATGGCTTATTTAAAGTTGAAACATATTTTCGACATTATTTACATTATTCGGACTATTGTCCTCATCATTGTCGCCATATTTCTTACAACGTTTCGGTCGTTGTACACTCTGGCCTTCTTCAGGTGGTTGAAATGTACAACTGAACCCTTTATTTCGCACACTGGCGTAGGCTGGTCTTGTTAAACGTGCCATGTTTAATGGATGTCAGTTATCAGTTATCTCCTTTTAATTCGCCTCTCCAATTTCTCCACTGCCTTAACCGGGTATTGAACTCACACTCTTTGGGTCCTGTCACTGGATCTAACTAACTCCTTTATCCACTGTGCCATGTGTCCTTGAAACTTTGTAAAAAAATGGCGACAAAGATGAGGATAATAGTCCGAATAATGTAAATAATGTACATAATACCTCATCTCAGAAATATAGACACAAACATATTTTGGGTTGTAACGATTATTAGTATTTTTGTGAGAGAATATTACATTAACAATTTTTTTAAAAGTAAGAATGATTTTTGTCCAGATACAAGTCCTACTATTTTGTCCATAGCTAGAGGGAGGCTATGGATTCATACATTTACCAAAGGTGTCTGCCCGTAAGTGAATGTAACGAACTCGACTGGAATTCGAACTTAGCTCTTCAAAAGATCATTCTAGGAACGGAAAGCACCACATAGGATTTCGTCCATATTTTATTTCATGGTAATTCCAGTATTAATAAAATAACGTTTTTTTTGTTTTTGTTTTTTGTTTTTTTCAGGGTGGGGTTACGATTAGAGTATATTTAAATTTTAAATTAATCGTTCCTAAAATTGCCAATATGAAGCTAATAAAAAGTTTTCCTTTTCTGTATGTTACTAACAATATTCTTTTTGTTCCCGATAATGACAGGAGATGGTAAAAAATAATACTCGAATAAATAAATGAACATTAGAACGTATCTTCTCAAATTTGATCAGACCTATTTGTTATTGCAAAATATAATTTTAAAAAAAAATAAGTAAACAGATTTGATCGGTTCAGTTTAAAAAAATGTCACCGTCTTCTCACTTCACACGTGCCTGTTCAGTAGTTATAGCCTACATGAAGCACTTTTCTGAGTATAACAATATGATAACTTCTACCAACCGGTGCATCTATGTGTCCGCTCGTTATAGTTGCAGTCCTAACTCGTTGTTCACTGATAGAATGATGTACCGTATAGCCTCTCATATGCTTGCTTCTCGTGAATGGTAGCGGTTCTGTAAGTGTGTGTTAAATAACAGTAAGTACCCAATCCCTCCTGTCTTAAATCAATTTGAAGACCTATGATCTGTCGACTCTTCAGGAGTAACTTTGCTGGCTTTCCAATTATAACTGAGACTCAAATGCGTAATATGCCCCGTTCATGATTTCCGCTATCATCTCCAAATTTGATCTCAACAAAGCCCGTGGACTCGATGCAATCCACGTAAGAAATAATCTTAAGAAATATGCCCCTGAACTGGCCCTTGTGCTCCACAATAGGTATCGTGCTACTTCTTGCTTTCCAGATTATTGGAAATTGTCTTCTGTAGTTCGATTTTATCATGATTTTTCTGTTAAGCTTGGAAAGTAATTATACATCCTTATTGCTCAAAGTAGAGTCAAATAGTGTTATAAAAAAACCCAGGGAATTCCAGTAAGATATCTTTAATCATTTCCAAGATACAATGCTTCAGACCTTAATAACAATTCAAAAATGTTGCTTTTACACGATTTGGACGATTTTGCTGTTACACTCGGTATATAACAAAGGACAATCCAAGTCATTAATCAGCTTTCATGCTTTCGTGGCC
Source organism: Acanthosepion esculentum (assembly GCA_964036315.1). NCBI lineage: Eukaryota > Metazoa > Mollusca > Cephalopoda > Sepiida > Sepiidae > Acanthosepion > Acanthosepion esculentum. The sequence goes on along the minus strand of OZ038478.1, from coordinate 128,414,785 downwards.
TTCAAAAGACTAGATGGCTCAGGCTGACCTCCAATAGAGCAACTCACCGAGCTTTCTTTGTCTCGCTTTTTCCTCTGACATGAAGTAAAACGATTATATGAAATGAATTGTTAAGTCTACCACTAGGAAACTCGGTTGATTATGTCGTCTTAAACAATTTTATTCTTGCATATCTATAATTCTACCGTTCGTCACAAGCAGAGCAATAAAAGAGACTAGGATGCAAGGTCATATTGAGAGTGACGGCAGTAACCACTTAACTGACCACTTAACTACATTGCCCATGATCGCGAATCTCATGACCCATCAGGGTCGTAGGTGTAACACATGTATTGCAGCCGCAGTAGAAGTGGTGCTTCTTGGGCAAGATAGCCTGACAGAGCATAACCATCTCCAGGCCGGTTTGGAATTCAGTGTCACCTTCTCCTAGACCGGTCACCACCCAAGTCTATAGAACCCAGTCTGTCTTGCTATTTACCCATATCTGGTGGGAGAACAAGAGGATTCATACCTTTCCCAACGGTATTAGCATGTAAGTGAATATAATGGATTCAACTGGAATTCGAACTCGGCATATACACAAGGAATCAGTCAGTTATGTGTCATGTGTGATACACCGTTAGGCGATCATGTATCTTTCGATACATGACTGACGAGGCAGATTTTTTTCCTGCAGTAGGTTACCATTTCTTTTTGCGGTGGACCAGTTGCCATCCAATACTATATATGTTCTGGGGTGAGAAGAAGAGGATTCTTACCTTTCCCAAGGGTATTAGCACGTAAGTGAATATAATGGATTCAACTGGAATTCGAACTCGGCATATATACAAGGAATCAGTCAGTTATGTGCCATACGTGATACACGCTTAGGCTAACATGTATCTCTTGATACATGACTGACGAGGCAGATTATTTTCCCGTAGTTGGTTGTCATTTCTTTCTGCGGTAGACCAATTGCTATCCAAGGCTATAGAACCCGGTCTGTCCTGCTATTTACCCATAGCTGAGGGGAGAAGAAAATGATCCATATCTTTCCCAAGGGTATTAGCACGACTGGAATTCGAACTCGGCCTATATACAAGGAATCATCAGTTATGTGCCATGTGTGTGTGATACACGCTTAGGCGATCATGTATCTTTCGATACATGACTGACGAGGCAGATTTTTTCCCGCAGTAGGTTGCCATTTCTTTCTGCGGTAGACCAGTTGCCATCCAAGGCTATAGAACCAAGTCTGTCTTGCTATTTACCCATAGCCGAGGAGAGAAGAAGAGTATTCATACCTTTCCCAAGGGTATTAGTACGTAAGTGAATGTAATGGATCCGATTATACAATCCGAGCCACGATCCATTACTTCCTCCTACTTTGGCCGTTGGTGTCAAATGGGAGGTTTGAGCATTTTTAAAAATTCAAACTACTAGGATTTTCATGAGCCACCGTATCTAGGTTTTATACAGAATGGCCAGAAAAAGGAAAAAAACATCCAGGGATTGGTAATTCTATGAGAAGAAATCCTTTGTTAATGAAAAGGGCTTGATAAGAATGGCCTGACTGGAAGAAGCTGATAGTAAAATTGGCTGAAATAACTACTTTGTTCATAAGTGAGATACAAAGAAGTGTATCTCTAAACACAAAACACGCAGACACGTGAAGCAGATGGGCTGCAGTAGCAGAAGGCTCCGCCGATTGCCACAGCTGTCAGATGATAACAAGAAACGAGGATACAATTCGCTAACGATCATAAAAATATCGGACAAAAGAAGATAGGGAAACGTAGTTTGGTGTGATGAGGCTGTGTTTTTATAGCAGCATGCGAATGGATGGCGATGATGGATAAACGGTTCAGAAAGTTTGTTAGCTCGCATCATTAGAAAAGTTGATTTTAAAATCCGTTCTTCAGATAACGCCTGTTCATCGGCGAAACATTCCAAAATAATATAGGGTGCGATGGGTAAATTGTCGAGCAGGGTAGTTTGTAATTTATTTATTTATGCTCAGTTGAGAAAAAAGAGCACAAAACGCAAGTCAAGCCGCCATAAATTTGGAAACGGCATACTCTACTGCTTGGCATTCAAGCCGGAAGCTCCAATACGAACATTTCAGAGTGTTTTGGTGTCAATTTGAGGGCAGTGCAGGGGATACGGATGAGTCTAATGGTGATTACGAAGGTGTTTGGAGTGATCACTAATGATGGTAACGTTATGTCTCCATTCATCATCCCAAAGCACCTCAGACTCAACACAGTGCCTTGAGGAGGTATTGCTTCCCTGGGTCATGAGTGTGGCTTCATGCCACAAGCAGAAGAAACCAGTCATGGCCGTCAGACAATTTCTGCGACCACATCACCCTTTACAATAGGCCACCTATCTCCCCAGACTGCAACCACATTGATTATTATGTGCGGGGTCCAGTTGAGCAAGAGACCAACAAATCTCCCTGTAACACCAACGATGAACCGAAGGCAAGGATTAGACAACCAATGCCTTTGTCCACTGTGCCATGTGTCCTACAGTACAGCTTTTCAAGAGCCGATTACGAATTCCAGCCGAGTTCGTTACATTCACTTACGCGCAAACACCTTTGGTAAATGTATGAATCCATATTCTCCCTCTAGGCGGTCGGAATATTGCGTTTAGCATGAAACAGCCTGTCTCCTCCTCCTAGTGTTGACTTCTATGTTAACTTTTATATTTACATACGCTCTATCTCTGATATTGTCCCTTTATCCTATAAATATAGCACACCCTAAAACTATATTCCTTCATATATATATATATATATATATAGTATCAAAATTGGTGTTTCTTTTCCCGGGTGGAAAATCCTTTTGGTCAGGCAGGTTTTTCTCATAAAGTGCTCGATATCAAAAGTTAGGATAGAGCGTTAATAAAATTTGAAGCAGTTTATCACTTAGCTGAGTGGTGTTGGTTCAGTCATGCCTACTACATAGATTCGTTAGCACATCAATATAACATGTTTACTCTTCAGGGCTTGTTGTCTAGCTCTCTTTCTTTCTCTCTCTCTCTCTATACACACACACACACACACACACACACACATATATATATATATATATATATATATATATGTGTGTGTGTGTGTGTGTGTGTGTGTGTTTGTGAAGAGAGAGAGAGAATTTGAGGTTAGTTTAGCACAACAAAAAAGGGTGCATTGAATGAGAAATATGAATACAACGTTGAGCCAATATTTTCACCAGATAGTTTTGGCAGGTTCGAAAAGCAACCACTGGAAGAGAAAAAATCTAACCCAATTACCTCAGCCACTGTAACAGGTAGCCGAATTTATTTGCTGGAGATAAAAATGATGGAAAGTTTGACAGACAGAACGATCATCAGGTGAAATAAAATTTACAGTCGTGTTATTTTTTTCGACTGGTGAGAAAATGATGACTGAGTCACATTTGGCTTCTAGATACCATCTTTAGAGTAAAAAATATAGTATAAATCTTAACTAAATAACACACACACATACATACATACATATATATATATATATATATATATATATATATATATATATATATATATATATATATATATATATATATATGCGTGTTTTTATTGGAATTGTAGTGGTTTTCTGCTGATGGAGTTAAAATAAAATGATCCGGCCCGAAGAAAAACTTAAATAATATACATATTTTTTGTTTAATTTGTGAAAACCATATATTCATTTGCAAACGCAACCTTTCTATAAATATGGTTCTTTAATCCAGATTTTAAATTTGTCTGGACTTATAAATTAAGTAAATCAATTTCTAAAATGTTTTTCTTCGTATCGCTTGATAATGAAACGGAACTTTAAATTTTAAGTTTAATTTGGACTTAAATTGAAGTTTGAGTTTTGGAACATGGGAATTTCGGTGTTGCGATGATTATATATTTAAAAAAGACAATTATATATATATATATATATATATATATATATATATATATATATATATATATATATATATATATATATATATATATATACTAGCAGCATGGCCCGGCGTTGCCCGTGCTTGATTCAAAAATCGTACAAATCATACAGCAATCGCTATCACTTGACTTAAAATATTTTTGCCCTTCCTTGCCTTAAAAGGAGGACTCCTTGCCGTGCTGATGTTGCTACATGCCTTACTTCTTGCCTATCTCACACTGCGAATTTTTTCTAAGCTCTATACTAAACATTAAATCTGTTACAAAAAAGAACTAAACAAAATGAACACAAAACGATCAGCTTTAAAAAAGGACTCGTAACTGGAAAAACCGAATGAAAAAAGAATGTTAACAACAAATACATTTTCACACCCAACCCATTTCTGAGGAATCAGAATCAACGTTGAGTTTAAGCAAGCGAATGAGCCAATTGGAGTAAAGTGCCATTCAGATTTAAATTTTCCCACTTGTGAAGAATGCAGCTATCGATTTTTTTTGCATGCTAGCATGCTAGTTAAAATTCGTGTCAGTCAGCTGTTGGCTCTCACGCTGGCCAATAGAATCTTCCTGCCTATTAGTGGCAGCCAGCTATAGGCTCTCACTCTGGCCAGTAGAAAATGGACGCAAACTACATGAAAACTACAGCAGATGCATGAAAAAATCGATTATTTCCACTATCGATGGGAGTTGAGAAATGCAATGTCGGCCTTGGCCTTCTCGCTAACTTGGAGCATGTAAATTTTGGTGCAAATCCGTCGGAATTTGCGGCCGTGCATTCGTTACACACACACACACACACACACACACACGCGCACGTGCGCACACACACACACATCCTGCCTTTTATATATATATATATATATATATATATATATATATATATATATATATATATATATAATCCTTTCGTCCCATGCTAGGCAATAGTGTCACTAAGATGCAAGGAGTTACCGGGAGTGAAAGAGAATGAAAAAGATATTAAGGAACCGGAAACCCAATCCTAAATAGGGAACAAGAGATAAACCTCCATTCCTATTCAAAAGATCGAGGAAGAGTATGGATCGAACGATATGCAAACTTATCTACTAATTTCTGGATGATAAGAATGATAGAAGCCATTAAAGAAATGCTATCCCATCTGTTTATTCTAAGTTGGCCGCATCAGTCACATGAAACTTCACACAGGGAAACCGTGCTGTAATTACCAAGATTATCAAATTAAAAGCGATCTAACCGATGCAATCTATGGTAAGTCGTGTTTAAGTCAACATGGACTGACCAGTAATCTGAAAAGCCATAACCAGGGAACCCAGAACGAAAAAAACACTCCAATGATCTGTGGCTTTCAGTTGCAGTATGTGGATTGAATCCTTTAAAGAGCTTGCTTGCTTCAAGGACAATTGTCGGTGATTTGACAGTTAATATATGTTAGTGATAGTAATACAGTGGTGGAAATAAATATAACACACTCCATGAAATTGTTAATAATTTTCTTATTATTGCACAAATTCCTCTGAAAATTTATGTGTGGTACCTAGATGCAATGGGTATTAGTATACATATTCGATTTTATAACAAATTTCCACCAAAAAAGAAGTTATTAAGAAAAATACGTTTTCGAGGATGGAATTAATTATAAGACAGTTTTGAAAATTTGTATTTGACAACAAAATTGTGCAAAATTCAATATTTACATTTATTCCCTGTTTTGCATTGAATCAATAAATTTTCTGAGAATTTCAAATGGAATTTCATTCCAATACTGATTAATGCAAGTTTTTAAAATTTCTCTATCTTCAAATTAACGTTTATTTTTGTATACTCTTCTTGACAAAATTCACCACAAATTTTCTATTAGGTTTAAATCTGGAGTCTTAGTTGGCCAGTCCAAAACTTCAATATTCTTTGTTTTAAACCAGTCTTTCATGAACTTAAAAGTGTGTATGGCTGCATTGTCTTGTTGGAAAATGTTGTAGAGTTATTTCATCAGTGGAAACTGTATTTGGACTAAATTCGGTCCTAAGTAGGTTCAACGTACAAAGACGTTAGGAACTTGTTATAATAAGTATTACGCAAAGTAATCTAGTTGTGGTAGCTGACTACTTTCGTATTCGACAATATTTATTGCTGAAAAATACAACAAATGTGGCACAAGGCCAAAAGAGGGGATGGGAAAAATGACGGTCATCATTTGTCTTAATTTTAGCTAGCCACAACCACTGACCCAATCAAACCAAACAATATCCCTACCACCAAAACAACACATTCATACTTACCTTTCTTACTACAGCCAGCTTACTTTAACTTGCGAAGGAAAGGTTCCAACGCAAGAACGTAAAGCAAAGGCGAAAGCGGACAACCTTGACGAAAGGAGCGAGACAATACGAAAGGCTTCGATCTTACCCCATTCACCTCCACCAGCGCACCGGGGGTCACATACAAAAGTCGGTTCCAGCAGGGAAAGTCGGTTCCAGGAGGGAAAGTCGGCTCCGAAACCGGCCACCGAAAGGACAGCCTCCAGAAAGCGATGGTCAACCCTATCGAAGGCCTTGGACTGATTTAAATTGATTAGCGCGGTTTCACTGTCGGCTTTTTCTATGATCAAGCGTACCATATGCAGGTTAGCCTGAATAGTCCTGCCCTTCACAGCACAAGCCTGTTCGGAGCCAGTCAGACTAGACAGGACAAGCTGCAAACGGTTGGCTAAGATCTTCACCAGAATCTTTAACTCTGTGTTTAACATAGTCAAAGGGCGAAAGTTATTTATCCCATCCCCACCGTTCTTGTCCTTACGCAGCAACTTGATCACACCCCTGGTGAAGCTTTGGGGTATAGACCCCTGCTTCGTCCAGTTGTTGAAGATCCGTTCCAGCAAAGGAATAAAAACGGGCGACTGCCTCAAGTAAACTTCGTAGGGAAGACCATCTAGTCCCGGAGATTTATCCAAGCCAACCTGCTTTAACGCTTCCCAGATTTCCGACTTTGTAATGGGACCTTCGCACCCAGCCGCTTCAGCTGCCACAAGGCAGGGAAAATCGGCCAAATAGGCGTCGAACCGAGCAGGGCTCAGACCGAACTCCCCGGTGAAAAGATCCTGAAAGTAATCTCGAAAAGCCTCGCATATTCCCACGTTTGTAGTCATGGTCCGATTATCCGGCAATGTGACGCACGCGATATGTCGCCTAGTAGCGCTCCGATTTTCCTCTGCACGCAATTCAGCGGCCATATTCGTCGCCTCAGAGGACATTCTTTTTAACCTAGCCCTAACTACCAGAGCTTGATCCTTCTTGATAAGCAAGGAGGACAACTCTGCCTTAGCTAAGGCTATTTCCCCACTATTACGGGATTTCACTGCCCGATCAACCTTTCCTTCTAAAGCCGTTTGCGCCGCTAATCTATCTAGATTGTGTCGACGACTAAAATTGGCAGCAAACGTTCTAATTTTAGATTTTAATTTATCCCACCAGGCATTCCATAAACCGCCTCCGTCAATTCCCTCTATATCATTAGTAGCAGTTGGTCCCGGAAACCCTGCTCACCAAATAGTGAGCAGTTTAATTTCCAGTACCCAGCCAACTTAACCTTAGGATTATCTAATTTTACACGGACCCGGACAAGCCTATGATCCCTATAAACTATATAATGGAAGCTTGGACACCCTAAGAGCCCTTCATCGACTATCCTAAATAAGATTCGATCGAGGTAGCTCGCAAGCGTCCCAGGAGCCGAGTTTTATAAAAAAAAGTTAATTTTTCCGTTTAAAATTCTGCCAAGAAATAGTTACACTTTTTAAAAAAATTTATTTTTACAAAATTTAAAATTTAAATGTTTATTTAACATATTTTAAAAGAAAACATTACTTACTTTACGCGCTGAAAAGTGTACTTAAAAAAAAAAAGACAGCGGGTCTGAACAGCTGTGACACATTCGAGGTGTTGATTGATGCTGTCATCAAGTATTGACAGCTTACGCGACCTAATTTCATCGTACGGATGGACAAAAGGGAAATAATTTAGCTTTTTATTGAACCAAATTAAGTAACCAGTTATGAAGGGAAAATTACAGCGTTTTAATTTTTAATTGTTTCTTAGCGTTCCATCTTTACGTGTACGATGCTTTATGAAATTTTTTTAACTAAGACTGTTGACAGAAAAAATTTCATAAGGTGCATACAAATTAATTTGATTACAGTGTAACCCAGATATAAGAGACCCGGGTATAAGAGAAACACGGATATAAGAGATTTTATGTGGTCCCAAATTAGAGCCATACTTACCTAAACAAAATAGATCAAACCCGGATATAAGAGAAACCTGGATATAAGAGACTTCGTCTCCGGGCCCCGCCAACTCTCTTATGTCAGGGTTACACTGTATTTTAATTACTTTAATTAGGTACCTTTCTTATGAAAGGCTAAGTGTAGAATATATTTTATTTCATGGTATTATTTGTATTTCCCTTCATTTTATTAATTTTGAAATGAAAAGGCTGACTGACAGTGGCGAACAACATTTAGCCATGCAAACCACGTGGCTTTCTTTTGTTTTCATGATATTTCGTTTCCGGTCTTCAGTATATTTGAATTTAAGCTATTTTTGAACACAAAAAAAAAAACATGTTATATTTTTACCTAAAGGCAACTTTCTGATTGTAACCAGGATTATTTTATAATCTGTAAATGATATTTATCTACTTAATAATACCATTGACTAACTGAAAATCGATTTTTAATCAATTTTAAAATATTTAACAACTTTAAGCAATAAACATAAATTTAACAATAAGAAATAACAAATAATTGTTGTAAAAATTTATTTTTCATCGAAAATGTTTTTTGCTTTCAGGAAATGTTATCCATAGTCATACAAATATGTAAAAGCAACTAAAAGTTTTTCAAATTAAATAATATCTTTGTTTTAGTGAGTTTTGTATGTTACAATTCAGAGCTGATTTTAAGGTAGACGGGTCCGAAAAAAATAAAAAAAGTAAATATGATTTGCTTTGGTCAAAGCCTTGTGCTTTTAACTAATTAATCGCTAAATCATAACACTTAGAATTTCATGAGATTTCATGAAATTACTTATGGGGGGTGTAATAAATAAAATAAAAGATTACCATGACTTAAAAAAAAACAACATATTTATACTAATTTACATCATTTGTGAATAGTTTCTGAAAGTTTCATGAAAATCCTTATTTTTACAAGATTTTCAAAATTAATGGTTCCCATTAAAAAGAAAATTTTAAAAAAATACACGCGCTCATGAAGGTACCTAATTTAAACATTTCCACCTTTTGTGGATTAGTGAAGTGTCCGGACTAAATAATTCCGTTAAAAGTTTCACGGCTTCCTTGAAAGTCAATTCATTCATTTTCCTCGGTAGGATGTTGTCTACGAATTTAGTGTATTCGCTTGACCCTAGTTTCCTTAGTAGTAGACGTACTTTTTTCGCGTCTGACTATTTCTCGCAATCAAATTCATATGAATCTTCATATCTTCTGAAGTAAGCCGCGAAGGTTTTGTCTTCGTCCGGTGCATAAGTGAAGTCTTTGATAGAGCTCCATATAGAATTTTGCGAGTATGTCGCTTCATTTCCAGAATTTAGTCCTTTATTTGTTACTGCCCGTAGTAGTAATTCTTGTAGTTCGAGTTGCTTCTCTTCGTTTTTCTGTTGAATTTCCAATAGTTTTTCTTCGTTTTTCTGTTGAATTTCTAATTGTTTTTCTTCGAGCCTAGTCTGTATTTCCTCATTTTTTCATCGGAAAGTCCGAAAGTTTTGAAAAACAAAACAAAGGCTTTTATACAAAACGAGTTCGTAGTTTGAGGGGATCATTTTTTGTTGCTGCTCGAATTGCATTTTCATTAGTTCCAATATGGTTGCCGTCCATGCTTACACTGTAATTTTGTGTAACGATTTTTCCTTTTTTTCTCATTGTAGATTCAGGTCTTTGTCGCCTGTTGTTCTGGAACCTTAGTACGAAAAAATTACCCTGCGTAGAATTTGATTCTGTTTTGACTGACAGGTAAAATTCGTGTCTTCGTTACCACTGTTAAGGTTGGTGTCCAAAATTTTTTTTTTTATCTTCGCGTAGAACTTTTGTTTCTCAATACCGCCGTCGCCTCGACCGATAGCAAAAAGGGTTGTTTTTTTTTTAGATTCTCCGCGTAGAATTTGTTTCTTCAATATCCTCGTCGCCACCGTTATGGTCCAGGTTAGGACCAAGTAAGAACAACACGAACACAAGAGAAAGGGAGAAACCATGAAAATATAATGAAAGAAAGAAAGAAAGAAAAAAGAAAGAGAGAGTAAGAAATATAGATAGAAGCAAAAAAGAAAAGCAGCAAGAAGGATCGGAAGAATGAATGAAGAGAATGAAGTTAAAAACAAAAAGAAAGAACTGAGGTAGGCACAAAATGGAAAACATCGGAATAAACAATAAAAATCAAAAAGGAAGCTGTAAACATAAAAAGCTTAAAAGAGAAAAACCAGGAAAATAGAGAGAAAGCAAGAAAGAAAGAACGAAAGAACGGAGGACGCAAGACAGAACGATTAGGAGATAAATAAAAGGAAAGATAAATGGTTACAGAGTGATAAAGAGAAAGATAAGCAAAGGAAGAAAGAGAAAAATTTGGCAAATATTCATAGACACTGAAGAAAGAAAGAAAGAAAGAAAAAAGAAAGAAAGAAAGAAAGAAATACCTAAAAAAAGGAGGGGAAAAACTTAAAAAAGAAAAACTAACAAGAAAGAAAGAAGAAAAGAAATAGAAAGGATACGATATAGGAGAAATAAAAAAATGAGTAAAAAGAAAGGAAGGAAAGAAATGAAAGAAAAGAGAGACAAAATAAATGTAGTTAATATAGAATAAAGGTGAAAAATAACAAAAATTTAACCAGGCCTTCATAAAGAATACGAAGAAAAAGGAAAGAAAAAAAATTAAATCTAAATTTTCTAACAGAAAATACACACACATATATATATATATATATATATATATATATATATATATATATATATATATATATATATATATATATATACGCGTAAGCAATATAATTGATTATCTTTACCAAGTAAAAGATTGTGAAGAAAATTTAAAATCAAAAAACAAAACACAATCGCTTTCAAAAATATTTTCCCATGATACACCGCAGTTGCCATTTTTTTAGTTTTACTTAAAGTTTATACAGGAAAGGTAAGAACAGATTTGCAACAAAAATAAAAAAATGTCTTTACAAATCTCATTCTCATTCTTTCTCACTTTAGTGAATATCAAACAACGTAACTGCTGCATACAAAATAGTAAATATATGTGTATTCATATAAAACGACAGAACCCATTGTAGATAGATAGATAGATAGATAGATAGATAGATAGATAGGAAAAAGACATAGAGAATAGATTTTACCCCGAGATGAGAAATAAATAATTAAACAATTCTTGTGTTTTCCTAATATTTCTACAAAAAACAGAAAAACATGTGAATCAATACTGATAAACATTTTCATCCGAAAAAAATCGGAAATAATTTGCATTGAGATTTTAAAAATGGTGCATTTTTCTATTTTAATTGAACTCGTCTCCTTCCATATCTATCTATCTATCTATCTATCTATCTATCTATCTATCTATCTATCTATCTATCTCATTTTCTTATTTGTTTTCGTGGCAATTTTTTGTAGCTCTAGATACGCCAGAACAAAATTTTGACGCGTTTTTATATTTTCAGCTACTTTTAAAAAATTTCTTATTTCATCATGTCATGATTTTTCTTCAACATTCCCACGAGGATTCTGGTGACTTGCCAGCAAGTGATATTTTTGATCAATCAGACAGATTGAATCTATTCTACCTTGCACCTACAAATACATTACACTTGATCATTATTAATGAATATGTGGCATACATACATACATATATATATATATATATATATATATATATATATATATATATATATAGATAGATAGATAGATAGATAGATAGATAGATGGATAGATAGATAGATAGGCAAAAATCTTATGAATATAAAAATCCACAAAAGAGCTCAATATATTTATTATAGAACATAGAAATGAATTACATAAAAATGAAACTCAATTGTACCCCGTTCTATTTCGATCCTCGGGTTAAATACCCTGGAGCTTGTCAATACTAAAACATTTGATCAAACGTTTTAGCATTGACCAAGCTTCAAGAAATTAATCACGAGAAGCGAAATGGTCATAATATATATATATATATATATATATATATATATATATATATATATATATGATGAAAATGTGGAAAAGACAAAGCAAAATCCGAATATGTGAGTTTACTGGGTTTTTTTTATTTTGTTTTTGTTTTTTATTTTTTGTTTTTCTGTCGACGTCAGACGTTTCGGTCAAATAGACCTTCTTCAGGACATGGTTAATGGAGACATATTTATATTAAATTTAAGTTAAATGAAGAGACGATATATGCAGGACTAGTCAGAAACAGAAAAACTGAAATTCTAAAGTCAGAGTATTCTTTCTTGGATTCGGATACGCTGGCGCCGCGTAGGCGGCGCTGCGAAAACCTGCTCCCAGGGAAGAGATTTTATCCTAAGTGGAAAGGGGGGGACCTATTTAAAACTATAGCTTATCGGTACGTTTGTCAAGCATCAATCTTGCTAGGAATATATTACATATTACATCCGATGCTTGTGTCTATCAGGTACCGTGCAGGCGAGACAGGTAGGTCCATAAAATCTCGCATTTCCGAACATAAACGTGATATTCGCCTAGGTAATTTAAGTAGTGCTTTGTTTGTACACATAGCCAAATCTGATCACAATTTTGATTTCGACTCTGTGAATATTTTAAAATATATACACAATAAAAACCTTAGGCAGATTTACGAGGCTGGCATGATATCCACTTCACGTACAATAAACACCAGACTGGGTTCCTTTAATATATCAACATTCCTAGCAAGATTAATACTTGACAAACGTACCGATAAGCTATAGTTTTAAATAGGTCCCCCCCTTTCCACTTAGGATAAAATCTCTTCCCTGGGAGCAGGTTTTCGCAGCGCCACCCACGCGGCGCCAGCGTATCCGAATCCAAGAAAGAATACTCTGACTTTAGAATTTCAGTTTTTCTGTTTCTGACTAGTCCTGTATATATCGTCTCTTCATTTAACTTAAATTTAATATAAATATGTCTCCATTAAGCATGTCTTGAAGAAGGTCTATTAGACCGAAACGTCTGACGTCGACAGAAAAACAAAAAACAAAAACAAAATAAAAAAAAAACAGTAAACTCACATATTCGGATTTTGCTTTGTCTTTTCCACATTTTCATCATACCGTCGGATCTACATCCACATATTTTCTTACATATATATATATATATATATATATATATATATATATATATATATATATGTGTGTGTGTGTGTGTGTGTGTGTGTGTGTGTGTGTGTGATTACGAAAGGATATTGTTGAAAATAAACAAACACAACATGTCTAAATTGTTTAATCAGACATGCTTAAATGTAAGTATGCTGTCAAAATATACGGGATTTGAATTAAGCTAATCTCTAGTTGTAAAGAAGTAAAAGTAAATTTTCTTTTCTTTCCTTTCCCAATTTTTTCTTTTTTGTCTGTATTTTTTCTTTCTTTCTTTCATTCCCTACATACATTTTTAAAAATTGTTCTTAGGTTTCATCTTTTTACCTCACCTTTCTTTAGTTTTTCTTTCTCACCGCTTCTCTTTTTCTTTCTCTTTTTTTCTTTCTCTTTCTTTCTTTCTTTCTTTCTTACGTTTACTCATTTTTGCTCTCTTCTCTTACTTTTGTTTTATCGTTTCCTTTTTCTATTTCTACTTTGTTCCCTTATTCCTAGGCTTTCTTTCTTTCTTTTGTGTTTTCTCTTTTTCTTACTTTATATTTTACTATTTTCCTTTCTTTTTTTTTCTTTCTTTCTTTCTTTGGATATTTTCTTGTTTGCTATTTTTATTTTCGCCTTTCTTTACTCCGCCTATTTTCGTTAAATACTTTCTTTGCTTTTCCTCCTTTCTTGTATTTTCTCTTATTTCTTTCTTTCTTTCTTTCTTTTATTTTTTCTTTCTCCCTTTCTTTTTCCTTTTTGTTTTCTCTTTTTCTTACTTTCTCTTTTTCTTATTTTCCCTTCTTTCTTTCTTTCTTTCTTTCTTTTAATAGTTGCTTTTCTTTTCCTCTTTTTATTCTCTCTCTTTTCTTGCAATCTTCTTTTTCTCGCAGTTCTTTGCCTTCGTTTTTGTTCCTGTATGTGTCCGTTAACCTTGGCCAAATATAACTGTTCATTACCTTCTCTCTTAATATTTAACGCCATCCCTAACGCGACTTAAAAGACCTTCCTCATCATTTCATCGGAATATGGCTGGAAATCCTCTCATCAAGCGCTATTGACGTCATTCATTTCGATCCCGTTATTAATTAATTCATCTCATGTCGCGCCAAGTGCGCTGCGGGTAGTGGGTGAATGTCGCTGTCTGTGAGTACACCGTCGCCAAGTAAGGACCCTCCCGAAGAACAGAAAGACGTATGAAGCTAAATTTGAAAGTGTTGGTGGAGAGTATGCTCACCGTAGAAATAGGACCACCATCATTACTCTTGATTTCATTAACATGCGGAATAATTACAGATATATCTGAAGAGTTTGAAAAGAAACAGGAGACACAGTTTACCTTTGCAATTGCCACCATCGCAACTGAGATTTTCAAAGTCTCCATTTCTAAAATCATCAGCATCAAAGTAGTTTGCATTAAGATTATATTATAATTACCCTCTCTTGATATTCTTCTCGACAAACTTTTCCTGTCTTATATAGTTACATCTTCTCAATTATCCATTCACAATGTTTATAATTAATAACGAATGTATTTTTGACTAAGATTCATCTGGAAGAAACAAACTGCTGTTCTGACAAGAACAAAAGTCAGCAATTCCTTTTGCCAAGAGGAATATATCGTAATTTAAAACCACCCTACAAATGAGGCTTCTTATAAGTTTAAATTCGTTTTTTACTGTTTGTCAGCCCTTTACAAGCTATTTAACCAAGGAAATTATTTAGATTGTAGTATTTTTGCGGTGGGGGGAGATAATAACGATTTAATGATACAAGTTTTATTAATTAACCCATAGGTGGGGGTAGAAGTGGTGGATTCATAAATAATGATAATTTAATATACAAACAAGAAATTGCAATGGGAATATAAAGTGGGGGATCAATTCTATATTACGATCAATATATAAATCGAATCCTCATTTGTAGCATTTCTAGGAATTTATATTCCAGTGAATGTAAATAAATCTAAAATCCATTCCTGTGTAGCTAATCAGGATTTCATTAATTGATTGTTTCATTTTTAAGGCTTATCAAACCTACATAGATTATTTATAGCCAGAAAATATTTTTAGCTTGTTTTTTTTTTTTTTGTAAGCTGGTGAGATAATAATGATTTAATGATAAAAGTCTTACCAATTAACCCATAGTTGGGGGAGAAGAATAGGATTCATACCTTTCCCAATGGTATTTGCACGTAATTGAATATAACGAACGCGACTGGAATTGGAACTCGGCTTTCCGAATAAAAATTCCGAGCCGTTATCCATGACACCACCCAAGCTTACGCCACCGGTTATTCCCAAGCGGTCACCCATCTAGGTACTGACCAGGCTCAAACTTGCTTAACTTCATTGATTATATGGGAACCGGTGTTTAACCCGGTGTTGATGTGTTCGTAAGCCAGCATTTCGCGAGGTGGGTAATAAGAATATGTAGTAGTAATATTAATGTGTACAGAAAGTAATTACGTTTTGTAAATTAAATTTAATTATATTCGGTAATTAATTATCTTTTTTTATTATTTACCGGTAGTTCACCTAATACAAGGCACAAGGGCCACTCAAGGTAGAGTGTTATTAAGTGAGATTGTTGTAAGGTGGGGTGAAGGGGGGAAATAAGGAAATGCATATTATAAGGACATGTATAACAGATATCGATTGATCCTGGACTTGAAGAGACCGAGGTTATAATTCTCAGTGAATCGTGCTCCCTGGGATTCTCTTCCGCAATGCAATAGTTATGGGAAAGAAGTTGTCTCAGTGGAGCTTGCTTCTTATCAAAGGAACACGAAGGGAATGGCTTTTACAAAAATGTATATGAATAATGTAGCGATTGGAAGAAATGAAAATCTGTATGTCCTGAATCAAGTGAGTGTAGGAGTTGTAAACCTCAGTCAGTCAGTTATGTGCCATGCTTGATATACGCTTAGGCGATCATGTATCTTTCGATACATGACTGACGAGGCAGATTTTTCTCACAATAGGATGTCATTTCTTTCTTCGGTAGACCAGTTGCCATCCAAGGCTATAGAACCCGGTCTGTCCTGGTATTTACCCATAGCTGAGGGGAGAAACAGCGGATTCATGCTTTTTCCCAAGGGTATTAACACATAAGTAAATGTAATAGATTCGACTGGAATTCGAACTCGGCATATATACAAGGAATCGGTCAGTTATGTGCCATGCGTGATACACGCGTAGGTGATCATGTATCTTTCGATACATGACTGACGAGGCAGATTTTATTCTCGCAGCCGAACATAAAGAACAACCGCCACGAAATTAGTTTGAGAAAATGCACAGTGAAGCTATGTTACAGCGCTGGGAAAAGCATTGAAGCTGAGATACTTGCAGTCTCCTGAGTTCCTGATTTTTATTGGCCTCTCATTAATAATGCTTGCTTATATATATATATATATATATATATATATATATATATATATATGAAGAAATATAGTCTTAAGATGTGCTATATTTATGGGATAAAGTGATCAATATGAGAGATAGAGCGTGTGTAAATATAAAAGTGAGCATATAGAACACTTAGAAGCCTGACGATTGCATCTAGCATGAAAGAGACTGTCGCCTCTAAGTGTTGACTTCTATGTTCACTTTTATATTTATATATACATATATATATATATACATACACACACACACACACACACACACACACACACACACATATATATATATATTTTCTAGCATGAAACATCCTGTCGCCTCTAAGTGTTGACTTCAAAGTTCACTTTTATATTTACACACGCTCTATCTCTGATATTGAGCACTTTATCCCATAAATATAGCACTCCTTAAGACTATATTTCTTCATATATATATATATATATATATATATATATATATATATATATATATATATGTGTGTGTGTATGTTATGGTGAAACACACCTATTCTAGAGTTATTAGACTCTCCCGCCTAATATAAGTAGGAGTAGTAAGAGGAACGAGGGTCAGTCGATGTCGGACGGCAGTAGTCGACAGTTAGTCGAATACCAAAGTAGTCAACGACCACAACAAGATTACTCTTCGTAATACCTATTATATGAAGTTCCTAACGTTTGGTACGTCGAAATTATTTAGGACCGATTTTAGTACAAATACAAGCCTCCACTGCGAAATAACTCCACAACAATATATACGTTGGACTCTCTTGTCGCAGACGACAAATGAGGGTTTAGTAAAATAGTTCTCAACCTCTCTGGACACACATGTCTACCAAGGCCTGCGCGTGTTTTGTAAACTTTTAAACAGATGGAGCATATGGTCGGCTACACCCCCCACAACATATCGATAGTGTGTTTAGGGATCAACTGTCACATGTTTCCGTGAGTTGACAGCAATGCCTGTTTTACTGCGACATAGCCACAGTGGCAAGTAAGACTATCATTAGGATGTACAGCATGCTGCCAACTTGCATTAATATTTGCACGCAGTTGACACCGATGTTCAAGTTGGCCTCGCTCAAACCTTTGCTTAGATGAGAAGCAGGACAGGCGCCCAGCTCCTTCGCTCTGACACTTTCTTTTCCCAGGAACAAAATGGGACGTTTCATCGCTTCAAATTGTCTTGGAGTTTGTCTTTGTAACGCCAGATGTGAACGGCCAAAAGGAGTTATTTTGGACCTGAGTTCAATTTTCATTAAGATGGCTTCAATATCTGTTATGTTGCATTTCGTCAGAACTTCAGTGTTTGTAATGTGACCATCTATGCAAAAAAAGTGACTCACTTATTTCCTGCAACTAGTAATCAATAGAAACATAACCAAACAGCTTTAAATAAAGAATAATACAGGTAAAATTTATTTATAATAGGTAATATAGTTCGAAATATTTAATAATCTATGGGTCCTCCTTTATTTTGAATAACCTTTTCAACCCTTTTTGGCATTGACTTGATTAGGTTCTGGCAAATCTCATCTCCAAGCATTAAATTCCATTTGGATATGAAATTCCCAATCAAACCTTGTTTGTTGTTCAACTGCTTTCTCGAGAGCCTGTACTTTATAATGCTCCATAAGCTTTCTATAGGGTTGAGGTCAGGAGATTAGGGCGCCCATGTCATAACACTCACCTGGTTCTCATCAAAGTATTCCTTCATCAATTTTGATTTGTGACAGGGAGCTTTATCCTGCATAAAAATGAGCTTGGTGGGGTCGATTTGCACCCTTTCAGCAGAAGGGAGCAGACAAGACTCTAAAATTCTCTTGTACTGCTCGCTCTTGAGGGTCTTTTCAATAGGTTTTAAGAAACCAGTTCCATGAAAAGAAAAGCATCCCCAGAACATTATACTGAACGGATACTTGACAGTACTTACTGCTAAATTCAAAGAGCTTTCAAAGCTTCTTCTTGGGATTTTAGATCGCTTATCCTTTGAATTTAGCTCAACTTTCGTTTCATCGGAGAAGAGAATATTTAGTAAAAAAATCAGGTGAGTCACTTTTATCGAACAGCACTGTATATATAAAACTTGCTCTATAGTTCCAGAAAATAAGACAGATTCAGTGACAATTCTTATTATTCTCATGCTCTGTGACTCTCTTCCTTGCATGGCCTTTGTGATGTAATGTACCAAGTTTATTAAATATCCGAAACACGTTTTTCTTTTATTCTTCAAGCAGTTATTTTCCTTTCCCCGTGTCTTGCCAGTCTACTTTGTTTGCCATTTTTCTTTCTCCCTCCTGTTTTATTTATACGAGAATAATGATTATTTTGCCGATGAGATCCCGCCCCATCGTCAAACCAGTATCCCGTCCATACACGTTTTTTCTCACGCTTCCCTGGTCTCTCCACCATCCACTTCACGCGAAATGTTCGTTCTACATCTCTTGTCAGGCCAATCGAACACTGTTCAATTTGATGACTGTATTGATACGTCAGTCTAGGAAAAGCGACATTTACACATATACCTTCGCCTGCCCCAGTCTAAAATTCTTATCGTATTAGTCTTCATCTCTTTTTTTTCTCATCGTTTCTCGCGAGACTTTAGTCTTTACACAATTGGATATATAAACTGAAGCGCCAAAAAATTAGTGACTGCTGCCTAATGACTTGTACATATTATGGAGTTTACGAAATACAGGAATCGTTAATTGGATATATCTATTCAGCGATCTTCCGGAGTTGTAGATAATTGAGCTGTGGTTGTATTGTGGTTTATTACAATGAATTTCGAGTGGATTACAACATGAATCAAACGACGTACGTTCGAAAAGTATCCGACTTTATTTTTTCCCGCCAAAACTAATGCTGTCTGCGAAAAATACCTTCCAGCGCATGGATGAAGATTTTCACGCCGGTAGGCCGCTTCAGTTCCCGGCTGTTAAACCTAGAGTACAGACGAGAAATGCGCGCTCGTCTGATTTCCGTTTTCATGCAAGATGGCCACATCAAGCAGATATTGCACCAAGTTTTGCCAAATACTCAAACAATCCAGAAGATTCAGCAGGCTTTTAGTACAACCACTTTCAACATAGCCCCACCTCACTTATATATTTGCATTTTAGTACGATATAGAATCCATACGTAGGAGACCTGTCGAGGGAGAAGGGCGTTCTCGATAAAGGTTTTCCAAATTGTCTGATTTCTCCTCTTTTGTACGGATTCTATATTCAAATATACAAACATATATATATATATATATATATATATATATATATATATATATATATATATAATATAATATGAGCGATGTTAGACTGATAAATACCTCCTACCCTTTCACACACACACACACACACACACATATATATATATATATATATATATATATATATATATATATATATAGTAGGAGGTATTTATCAATCTAACATTGAAGTCAACACTCAGAGGGGCCAGGCTGTTTCATGCTAGAAGCAACGTCAGGCCTGACGATTGCGTCTAGCATGAAACAGCCTGTCGCCTCTGAGTGTTGACTTCAATGTTCACTTTTATATATATACATATATATATATATATATATATATATATATATATATATATATGAAAGGAAGAGGAACGGGTAGGAGGTATTTATCAGTCTAACCTGTTTCACTCTTGTTGGACCTTCGTTAGAGAGTGAGATTTGGAGAGGGGAAGGGTAAACTGCAGTAGGTTCACTTTCTCCATGTTTCTGGTGGATGTGCTGCTCTGGGTGGGAAATTGGAGAGCCGTGTTGAATTTCAGTGAAATTCATTGCATTCACTTAATGGCAAGTACCACCGTCAAAGTTATGTATCTGATAAGGATGGATCAGTTTGCGCGACCAATATATAAAATAACAATCTGTTTTATATCCTAGAAAAGATGAGCATCCACATTAAGAGGTCAGTAATTCTCTTTAGTTTTAACTAGATGCTTTCATATTAGAAGACAGAATGAATGGTCATTAGCAAAAGGGGCAGCCATGAGTGCAAGCTACATATGGGGGATGTCAGATTCAAGCAAGTATAGAAATTTAACAGAGAAGTGTTGTACAATACGACGGGAAAATGGGACACAGGAAACCGAAAGAGTATTAGGAAGGCGAAATGTGCCTTCTAGAAGATAAAATAAAGTATTAAGGAACAGTAGAAATTCGTTTGAAGGAAAGAAAAGGTCGCTGAACTCAATCCTCTTATATGACAGTGAATGCTGTACAATTTCTTTATAGTGGTAGCAGAGATGTCGTTCTACAGAAAGATGCCATGGACTGAATACGTGAAAAACGAAGAAGTTTCACGAAAAATGAGAGCAAAAAGAACACTGAAAACCAAACAGTTGACATTTCCACGACGCGTAATAAGGGAAGAGTGTTTGGAGAATTAAACACTCACAACACATAATAATGGCAAGAAAGACAGAGGAAAACCGCGAGTAACCTAATGAGTTTTTGTAAATGGATCACAGATCAAGTATTGGAAGGGTTAATAAGGGTGAAAAACGTTGCTTCGAGCTACAAAGCATAGGATGTTTTGGAGAACTATAATCACCCATACCCAAAACCAGTGTTTCTTAACTGTTTTTGCTCAACGAAGCCTTTTCATCATATTATTCCCCCTTTCCATGCTTGAACGACTCAAAAAGTGCATTCTAAATAATATGCATATATTATTGAAAATCTTCATTCTTTTCCATATTCGTACATATGCATTTACATAGAGGAGTTTTACAGATTTAATAGCAATAGAAAATGTTGATAGATTTTTAAACATGAATACATGTTCAGTATTTTGTTTTAATTCATAACTAATTATTAAATAAATAAACTGAACCATACTTCAATCAACAAAAAGTTCAATAGAATGCCAGCGTATCTGTCTTTCTATGTGTCGTGTCCTTTTATGATGAAGGCAATCATAGCTGTCCACCCCCTCTATCCCTCAACAGCTCTCAACAAGCTCCTTCCCTCTGCTACCTCCCCTAGACCACGTTCTGTCATCCACTTAAGGACGCTTGGTATGTCATGCATTGTTTTCCCTTGTCTCTCTTTCTCTCTCTTCGACCCGTGAGTATCAGATTCTCCAGGCCCTCCTACCTCTTTATGTGTCCCAAAAACTTCAGCTGCATCTTCCTGATGTTAAGTAAAAGCTTCCTCCTTGTTTGCATACTCTCTAAAACTTCATCGTTGCTCATACGCTCGGTCCATGATATACTTAGCAGCCTTCTGTAGAACCACATCTCCGTCGTCTCGAGTCTCTACTTCATCTTTGAGGAGACCGTCCAACATTCGCTGCCGTAAAGAAGGACAGATGTCACGTAAGAGATCAGTATTCTTTTCTTTGTTACCAAAAAAACCCTCCTGTCTAGCAATACTCTACCCAACTTTTGGAATGCGTCCTTGGCCATCCCAATACGTCTCCGGATCTCAGTGTTGCACTTACCGTCCTCTGTCAAAACGCTTCCCAGATATTTGAACTTCCGCGTCTGTTTGATTCTAGTGTTCCCGACCTGCAAATCTCATTTCGGGCTCCTCCTCTTACTGATGATCATGCACTCCGCTTTCTTGTAGTTTATGCTTAGTCCCTTCTTCTCACTCTTCGCCGCTACCCTCTGTAGGAGATTTTGTAGTTTCTTTTCCGTGTCATAGTAATTCAATAAACAAAATTCTGCAAATAAAAAGAAAAATTAAAAGCGCCCGGAAGGCTGTCTTGAAGAGATACGCGGTGCATAAAACAATATAATTTTAATTTAAATGCATATAAAACTCTTTTTTTTCTCCTCAGCAATGACTCTAAAATGCCTCTCGGCTTATATAGGTTAATGTTCAAACAGGCGCCGTACACTACAAATACGTCGTGCCGTGCCCTTTCAGGACGTAGGCGATCGTGGCTATCCCTTGTAGTTCTCAACATATTTTGCCCTTTTGCTACTTCTCCCAAACCCTGTTCTGTCATCCACTTGCTTAAGCCCGCTAGGTATGTCACACGTTGCATTCCATTGTCTCTCTTTCCCTCTATCTGAGTATCAGATTCTGCAAACCCCCTTTCCCAGAAAATTCAGCTGCCTCTTCCTGATGTTAAGTATAAACTTCCTCCTTGTTTGCACCCTCTCCAAAACTTCATCTTTGCTCACATGTTCGGTCTATGGTATTCTTAGCATCCTTCTATAGAACAATACCTTCCCTGCCTTAAAGGTGGTCAGATATCACCTAGCAGTTCAGTTCACTTTTCTTTGTTACCGACGAAATACTCCTTTATATTTCAATAATACTGTCATATTAAAGGTAAAACATAGAGTATTATAGCCTATCAAATACTATTGGTTTAGATCAGAATAGTTTGTTTCTTCCGCTAATTTTTATCTTTGAAATATTTTTAATAACAACAATAATAAAAAAAATGTTCTCATATATTTGATGATGATTTTGTACTTATATTATTTTCTTATTTATTTCTTGGATTCTAAATTAATGATAATAATATGGTACATTTGATGACAAACTCTTTACTTCGAAATCCAGTGTAATACACACACACACATACATATATATATATGTATATATATATATATATATATATATATATATAAATATATATATAAAGTATTTATATATGAATATGCATAGGTATCTGTGCATTTCGATACATATGTGTGTGCTTATGTGTGTAATTGCACATATAAATGGACGTATGTATATGGGAGATTTACATCAGTGTATATGTGGTATATATATATATATATGAAAAATCAAAATTTCTTTAATATTACCTTCAAATATTACTCCATCTTAATTTGAAACCTAAACTTTAAGTAAGAAAGATTACCCATCTAAAAAGAGTTACAAATGAACCGCTACTTTATGGAATATACACCAAATAGCATGTATTCCTGATCTTTATAAGCTCCACTTCAAGTCTATTTGTATATCAGATCCTGTCGGCATTCCCTTTGTAAACAGAGGGAATGATTACTGGGTCTGAATGTTATTGGACTCTAGGTTTCTTGAAATTGATATTTATTTTCTTTTTCATTCGTTATCATTAATATTAATTAAATTTACACGCTTTTTCATATCCCAGAAATAAACTTGATAAGGCTGGGGTGAAACCAGTTGTTTTTTTAGCTTTTTAAAAATCCCATATAAATTATATATATATATATATATATATATATATATATATATATATATATATATATATATATATATATATCCTAAAGAGTCACGTACTACCTATCTAGGTCTCAACACATGGGGTCATCCGTTAACTCTGATGATCCCATGTGGTGAAACCTAGGTAGGTAGTATCTGGCTCAATAGGATTTATTTATTTTACTTTTGCTTTACTTAGTGTATTGAGCACTCTTTGTTTCAACTTATTACTCGGTGGGTTATTTTCTTTGTACCAGAGATTTAAGGTACTGCACGATTTCTTTTTTTTTTATTTTTCCATTTTCCCCTGATGGTAATTTATTAGAAAATTATGCTATCCCGATTTTTTTCACCCACTGAGTTTAAATAGATTTACATTATATATATATATATATATATATATATATATATATATATATATATATATATATATATATATATATATATATATATAAGTCTGTCTCCCTTTTATTTCCTTTAGAAGAAAAAGGCCAGTTTACATCCTGGACAGAAAATTGAGGAAGCTTTTATTACTAATTTTCTAGCTAAGCTTTCTTAGGTAGCCCGTTTTTCATTTTTACTTTTTATTATCATGAATGGTAATATTAAAACTAATTTTTGTCTGTTCATGGCAGTGATAAAATTTTGTACCACCAAGCATATCTTTATATATATATATATATATATATATATATATATATATATATATATATATATATATATATATATAATACTATAAATGTGGAGACACTGGAGTACATTTGAAAAGCTTCGATAGATAGATAGATAGATAGATAGATAGATAGATAGATAGATAGCAAACTTAAGCATATGTATGAGAAAAGTGTGATAGGATTGAACATACTGACAAATACAGATATGAGCAGACTGCAATTGGGCCTAACCCTATGTTAGTTACGATGTTTTTCGTCTTGCTAGAAGAACACAAGTGTCCCTCTCCACCAAAATCCGAAGTGAATAATTGACGCGAGCAAAATCCTTCTACTTTTCTGTCTATCGGCTTGTCTGTCTGTCTATGTGCTCCTCCTTTATTTGCCTGTCCAGAAAGCAGGTCATTTATTGTCCATGGCACCTGCAAAATTCCGCTATGATCACACGTCACTCGATAATACATTATATCTTTACGTCTCTTGTTCAGAACAGCACAAAGCCTTCGTACATCCTAACCATCTTCAAGATGGCCGGACAGGAGCCCAGCGTTCTAGAGATGACACATTTCAATGAACGACACTGATGCGGACGCGTACGGACGCCCCAGCTAATAGATTTTGTATCTCTTTACACAGAGGGGAACGATCAGAATGTATGTGCATGATTTGCGCACGCGCGCCATACGCGCATAGACAGATGCATAGGCATCATGAGTAGAGAGAAAGAAAAACTAAGATACAATTAGATACACACACACACACCACACACACACATATATATATATATATATATATGTATATATATATATATATATATGTGTGTGTGTGTGTGTGTGTGTGTGTGTGTGTGTGTGTGTGTATTCTTGCAGTACGTTTTCATTTTGCATATTGAATTAAAGACCACGGGAACATTCTTCTGAGAATGTACTTAATTACTTCTCATTTTAGCTCTTCATCTATTGATATTACATCTTTAAGACTTTAATTCATTCTCTATTATAGAATACATCAGGTATTTTATAATTATCCATCAATTATTCACTGTTGATTTTTATTATTACATTTACTTCTATGTAAATAAATGCGAACGTCAGTGTGTCAGTATGTCACACTAATTCAACTTCACTCCTAGAGGTCGTAGCCGATCATATCACACAATTTTAAAATCAGGCTGACTCCGCGAGCAAATTTATTACACTGAAGATGGGATCCAGACCCCCAATCCTGAAATTTGAAATTACCAAGTTTTCAATACTGTGAGAGTTATCGGCGATTTTTTTTTACATAGGAGGAATTTTTGGTATGATAACAATTTTTGTAACTTGGTAATAAATTTTGGATTATTGAAATTAATTGCGAAGTACAGCGAAAGTCACCCATAAAATTAAAAATAATTGTATGGAAAGTAACGACCTCTAACCGTCTTTAAATTAAGAGAAAAGTTATCGTTGAACTTTTGAAAGGTAAGCTTAAATATTAATGCAATACATAAATGCAGCGATCAAATTGAGTTCTTCTGTAGTTAATTAGTTGTCTATCGCATACGGCAGCAGTATGCCTCGCAAAAAGAAATCTCCGCCAACAGAGGACCAGATTGCAATAAAAAGAGCCAAGGCTGCAGCCAGAAAAAGAATGTGTCACATGCAACTGAATCCCAGATCAAACGGCCGAAAGGAGAGCATCCAGATCCTGAGAATATGCAAAAAAGAGCCAAGGCTGCAGAGAGGAAAAGAATGTCCCATGCAATTGAATCACAGTACAATTGGCAGAAAGGAGAGATTTCAAATGTTGAGGATATGCAAAAAGAGCCAAAGCTGCAGCGAAGACAAGAATCTCCCATGCAATTGAATCCCAGATTAAACGGAAGTAAGAAGAGCTTCCAAATGCTGAGGATATGCAAAAGAGAGCAAATACTTCAGTGAGGAAAACATCTCCCATGCAATTGAATCCCAGATCAAACGACAGAAAGGAGAGCATCTAGATGCTGAGGATATGCAAAAAATTGCCAAGGCTGCAGCAAGGAAAAGAATGTTCCATGCAATTGAATACCCGATAAAACGGCAGAAAGGAGAGCTTCTAAATGCTGAGGATATGCAAAAAAAGCCAAGCTGCAGCTAGGAAAAGAATGTCCCATGCAATTGAATACCAGATTAAACGGCATATATAGAGATTCCAACTGCTGAGGATATGCAAAAAAGTGCCTAGGCTGCAGCAATGAAAAGAATGCCCCATGAAATTGAATACCAGATCAAACGGCAGAAAGGAGATCTTAAAAAAGGTGATGATATGCAAAATAAGAAACAAGGCTGCAGCGAGGAAATGAATCTGCCATGCATTTGAATCCCAGATTAAAAGGAAAAATGAGAACTTCCAAATGCTTAGGATATGCACAAAAGAGCCAAGTCTTCAGCGACGAAAAAATGTCCCATTCATTTGAATCCAAATCAAACTGCAGAAAGGAGAGGTTCCAAATGCTGAGGATATGCAAAAAAGAACCAATTCTGTCTCTAGGAATGGAATGTCCCATGCAATAGAATACCAGCTCAAACGGCATAAAGGAGACATTCCAAATGTTGAGGATATGCAAAAGAAGAGAGAAGGCTACAGCGAGGTAAATAATGTACCATGTAATTGAATCCCAGATCAAATGGGAGAAAGGAGAGCTTCCGAATGCTGCGGATATCCAAAAAAAAGAACAAAGGTTGCAGCGAGGAAGTGAATATCCAAAGCTATTGAATCCCAGATTAAACGTCAAAAGCGAGAGCTTCCAAAAGCTGATGATATGCAAAAAAAGTGCCAAGACTTCAGCGAGGAAAAGAATGTCCAATTCCATTGAATCGTAGATAGAACGCTGGAAAGAAGAGCTTCCAAATGCTGAGGATATGCAAAAAAAGTGCCAAGGCTTCAGCGAGGAAAAGAATGTCCAATTCCTTTGAATCGTAGATCGAACGCTGGAAAGAAGAGCTTCCAAATGCTGAGGATATGCAAAAAAGTGCCAAGGCTTCAGCGAGGAAAAGAATGTCCCATTCGTTTGAATCGTAGATCAAACGCTGGAAACAAGAGCTTCCAAATGCTGAGGATATGCAAAAAAATTGCCAAGGCTTCAGCGAGGAAAAGAATATCCAATTCGTTTTAATCGTAGATCGAACGCTGGAAAGAAGAGCTTCCAAATGCTGAGGATATGCAAAAAAATTGCCAAGGCTTCAGCGAGGAAAAGAATATCCAATTCCTTTGAATCGTAGATCGAACGCTGGAAAGAAGAGCTTCCAAATGCTGAGGATATGCAAAATAAGTGCCAAGGCTTCAGCGAGGAAAAGAATGTCCAATTCGTTTGAATCGTAGATCGAACGCTGGAAAGAAGAGCTTCCAAATGCTGAGGATATGCAAAAAAAGTGCCAAGGGTTCAGCGAGGAAAAGAATGACCAATTCGTTTGAATCGTAGATCGAACGCTGGAAAGAAGAGCTTCCAAATGCTGAGGATATGCAAAAAAAGTGCCAAGGCTTCAGCGAGGAAAAGAATGTCCAATTCGTTTGAATCGTAGATCGAACGCTGGAAAGAAGAGATTCCAAATGCTGAGGATATGCAAAAAAAATGCCAAGGCTTCAGCGAGGAAAAGAATGTCCAATTCCTTTGAATCGTAGATCAAACGCTGGAAAGAAGAGCTTCCAAATGCTGAGGATATGCAAAAAGAGTGCCAAGGCTTCAGCGAGGAAAAGAATGACCAATTCCTTTGAATCGTAGATCGAACGCTGGAAAGAAGAGCTTCCAAATGCTGAGGATATGCAAAAAAAGTGCCAAGGCTTCATCGAGGAAAAGAATGCCCAATTCCTTTGAATCGTAGATCGAAAGCTGGAAAGAAGAGCTTCCAAACGCTGAGGATATGCAAAAAAAGTGCCAAGGCTTCAGCGAGGAAAAGAATGTCCAATTCATTTGAATCGTAGATCGAACGCAGGAAAGAAGAGCTTCCAAATGCTGAGGATATGCAAAAAAAGTGCCAAGGCTTCAGCGAGGAAAAGAATGTCCAATTCCTTGGAATCGTAGATCGAACGCTGGAAAGAAGAGCTTCCAAATGCTGAGGATATGCAAAAAAAAGTGCCAAGGCTTCAGCGAGGAAAAGAATGTCCAATTCGTTTGAATCGTAGATCGAACTCTGGAAAGAAGAGCTTTCAAATGCTGAGGATATGCAAAAAAAGTGCCAAGGCTTCAGCGAGGAAAAGAATGTCCAATTCGTTTGAATCGTAGATCGAACGCTGGAAAGAAGAGCTTCCAAATGCTGAGGATATGCAAAAAAACTGCCAAGGCTTCAGCGATGAAAAGAATGTCCAATTCCTGGGAATCGTAGATCGAACGCTGGAAAGAAGAGCTTCCAAATGCTGAGGATATGCAAAAGAAGTGCCAAGGCTTCAGCGATGAAAAGAATGTCCAATTCGTTTGAATCGTAGATCGAAAGCTGGAAAGAAGAGCTTCCAAATGCTGAGGATATGCAAAAAAAATGCCAAGGCTTCAGCGAGGAAAAGAATGTCCAATTCCTTTGAATCGTAGATCAAACGCTGGAAAGAAGAGCTTCCAAATGCTGAGGATATGCAAAAAAAGTGCCAAGGCTTCAGCGAGGAAAAGAATGACCAATTCCTTTGAATCGTAGATCGAACGCTGGAAAGAAGAGCTTCCAAATGCTGAGGATATGCAAAAAAAGTGCCAAGGCTTCAGCGAGGAAAAGAATGCCCAATTCGTTTGAATCGTAGATCGAAAGCTGGAAAGAAAAGCTTCCAAATGCTGAGGATATGCAAAAAAAGTGCCAAGGCTTCAGCGAGGAAAAGAATGTCCAATTCCTTTGAATCGTAGATCGAACGCAGGAAAGAAGAGCTTCCAAATGCTGAGGATATGCAAAAAAAGTGCCAAGGCTTCAGCGAGGAAAAGAATGTCCAATTCCTTGGAATCGTAGATCGAACGCTGGAAAGAAGAGCTTCCAAATGCTGAGGATATGCAAAAAAAAGTGCCAAGGCTTCAGCGAGGAAAAGAATGTCCAATTCGTTTGAATCGTAGATCGAACTCTGGAAAGAAGAGCTTCCAAATGCTGAGGATATGCAAAAAAAGTGCCAAGGCTTCAGCGAGGAAAAGAATGTCCAATTCGTTTGAATCGTAGATCGAACGCTGGAAAGAAGAGCTTCCAAATGATGAGGATATGCAAAAAAAAAGTGCCAAGGCTGCAGCGATGAAAAGAATGTCCAATTCCTGGGAATCGTAGATCGAACGCTGGAAAGAAGAGCTTCCAAATGCTGAGGATATGCAAAAGAAGTGCCAAGGCTTCAGCGATGAAAAGAATGTCCAATTCGTTTGCATCGTAGATCGAACGCTGGAAAGAAGAGCTTCCAAATGCTGAGGATATGCAAAAAAAATGCCAAGGCTTCAGCGAGGAAAAGAATGTCCAATTCGTTTGAATCGTAGATCGAAAGCTGGAAAGAAGAGCTTCCAAATGCTGAGGATACGCAAAAAAGTGCCAAGGCTTCAGCGATGAAAAGAATGTCCAATTCCTTGGAATCGTAGATCGAACGCTGGTAAGAAGAGCTTCCAAATGCTGAGGATATGCAAAAAAAGTGCCAAGGGTTCAGCGAGGAAAAGAATGACCAATTCGTTTGAATCGTAGATCGAACGCTGGAAAGAAGAGCTTCCAAATGCTGAGGATATCCAAAAAAAGTGCCAAGGCTTCAGCGAGGAAAAGAATGTCCAATTCCTTTGAATCGTAGATCGAACGCTGGAAAGAAGAGATTCCAAATGCTGAGGATATGCAAAAAAAATGCCAAGGCTTCAGCGAGGAAAAGAATGACCAATTCCTTTGAATCGTAGATCGACCGCTGGAAAGGAGAGCTTCCAAATGCTGAGGATATGCAAAAAAAGTGCCAAGGCTTCAGCGAGGAAAAGAATGCCCAATTCGTTTGAATCGTAGATCGAAAGCTGGAAAGAAAAGCTTCCAAATGCTGAGGATATGCAAAAAAGTGCCAAGGCTTCAGCGAGGAAAAGAATGTCCAATTCCTTTGAATCGTAGATCGAACGCAGGAAAGAAGAGCTTACAAATGCTGAGGATATGCAAAAAAAGTGCCAAGGCTTCAGCGAGGAAAAGAATGTCCAATTCCTAGGAATCGTAGATCGAACGCTGGAAAGAAGAGCTTCCAAATGCTGAGGATATGCAAAAAAAAGTGCCAAGGCTTCAGCGAGGAAAAGAATGTCCAATTCGTTTGAATCGTAGATCGAACTCTGGAAAGAAGAGCTTCCAAATGCTGAGGATATGCAAAAAAAGTGCCAAGGCTTCAGCGAGGAAAAGAATGTCCAATTCGTTTGAATCGTAGATCGAACGCTGGAAAGAAGAACTTCCAAATGATGAGGATATGCAAAAAAAACGTGCCAAGGCTGCAGCGATGAAAAGAATGTCCAATTCCTGGGAATCGTAGATCGAACGCTGGAAAGAAGAGCTTCCAAATGCTGAGGATATGCAAAAGAAGTGCCAAGGCTTCAGCGATGAAAAGAATGTCCAATTCGTTTGAATCGTAGATCGAACGCTGGAAAGAAGAGCTTCCAAATGCTGAGGATATGCAAAAAAAATGCCAAGGCTTCAGCGAGGAAAAGAATGTCCAATTCGTTTGAATCGTAGATCGAAAGCTGGAAAGAAGAGCTTCCAAATGCTGAGGATACGCAAAAAAATTGCCAAGGCTTCAGCGAGGAAAAGAATATCCAATTCCTTTGAATCGTAGATCGAACGCTGGAAAGAAGAGCTTCCAAATGCTGAGGATATGCAAAATAAGTGCCAAGGCTTCAGCGAGGAAAAGAATGTCCAATTCGTTTGAATCGTAGATCGAACGCTGGAAAGAAGAGCTTCCAAATGCTGAGGATATGCAAAAAAAGTGCCAAGGGTTCAGCGAGGAAAAGAATGTCCAATTCGTTTGAATCGTAGATCGAAAGCTGGAAAGAAGAGCTTCCAAATGCTGAGGATACGCAAAAAAAGTGCCAAGGCTTCAGCGATGAAAAGAATGTCCAATTCCTTGGAATCGTAGATCGAACGCTGGAAAGAAAAGCTTCCAAATGCTGAGGATATGCAAAAAAAGTGCCAAGGCTTCAGCGAGGAAAAGAATGTCCCATTCGTTTGAATCGTAGAACAAACGCTGGAAACAAGAGCTTCCAAATGCTGAGGATATGCAAAAAAATTGCCAAGGCTTCAGCGAGGAAAAGAATATCCAATTCGTTTTAATTGTAGATCGAACGCTGGAAAGAAGAGCTTCCAAATGCTGAGGATATGCAAAAAAATTGCCAAGGCTTCAGCGAGGAAAAGAATATCCAATTCCTTTGAATCGTAGATCGAACGCTGGAAAGAAGAGCTTCCAAATGCTGAGGATATGCAAAATAAGTGCCAAGGCTTCAGCGAGGAAAAGAATGTCCAATTCGTTTGAATCGTAGATCGAACGCTGGAAAGAAGAGCTTCCAAATGCTGAGGATATGCAAAAAAAGTGCCAAGGCTTCAGCGAGGAAAAGAATGTCCAATTCGTTTGAATCGTAGATCGAACGCTGGAAGAAGAGCTTCCAAATGCTGAGGATATGCAAAAAAAAAGTGCCAAGGCTTCAGCGATGAAAAGAATGTCCAATTCCTGGGAATCGTAGATCGAACGCTGGAAAGAAGAGCT
Source organism: Acanthosepion esculentum (assembly GCA_964036315.1). Taxonomy (NCBI): domain Eukaryota; kingdom Metazoa; phylum Mollusca; class Cephalopoda; order Sepiida; family Sepiidae; genus Acanthosepion; species Acanthosepion esculentum. Next base: position 128,382,571 of record OZ038478.1, on the reverse strand, counting down.
TCCAAATGCTGAGGATATGCAAAAGAAGTGCCAAGGCTTCAGCGATGAAAAGAATGTCCAATTCGTTTGAATCGTAGATCGAACGCTGGAAAGAAGAGCTTCCAAATGCTGAGGATATGCAAAAAAAATGCCAAGGCTTCAGCGAGGAAAAGAATGTCCAATTCGTTTGAATCGTAGATCGAAAGCTGGAAAGAAGAGCTTCCAAATGCTGAGGATATGCAAAAAAAGTGCCAAGGCTTCAGCGATGAAAAGAATGTCCAATTCCTTGGAATCGTAGATCGAACGCTGGAAAGAAAAGCTTCCAAATGCTGAGGATATGCAAAAAAAGTGCCGAGGCTTCAGCAATGAAAAGAATATCCAATTCGTTTGAATCGTAGATCGAACGCTGGAAAGAAGAGCTTCCAAATGCTGAGGATATGCAAAAAAAATGCCAAAGCTTCAGCGAGGAAAAGAATGTCCAATTCGTTTGAATCGTAGATCGAAAGCTGTAAAGAAGAGCTTCCAAATGCTGAGGATATGCAAAAAAAGTGCCACGGCTTCAGCGAGGAAAAGAATGTCCAATTCGTTTGAATCGTAGATCGAACGCTGGAAAGAAGAGCTTCCAAATGCTGAGGATATGCAAAAAAAGTGCCAAGGCTTCAGCGAGGAAAAGAATGTCCAATTCCTTTGAATCGTAGATCGAACGCTGGAAAGAAGAGCTTCCAAATGCTGAGGATATGCAAAAAAAGTGCCAAGGCTTCAGCGAAGAAAAGAATGTCCAATTCCTTTGAATCGTAGATCGAACGCTGGAAAGAAGAGCTTCCAAATTCTGAGGATATGCAAAAAAAGTGTCAAGGCTTCACCGAGGAAAAGAATGTCCAATTCGTTTGAATCGTACATCGAACGATAGAAAGAAGAGCTTCCAAATTCTGAGGATATGCAAAAAAAGTGCCAAGGCTTCAGCGAGGAAAAGAATGTCCAATTCGTTTGAATCGGAGATCAAACGCTGGAAAGAAGAGCTTGCAAATGCTGAGGATATGCAAAAAAAGTGCCAAGGCTTCAGCGAGGAAAAGAATGTCCAATTCGTTTGAATCGTAGATCGAACGCTGGAAACAAGAGCTTCCAAATGCTGAGGATATGCAAAAAAAGTGCCAAGGCTTCAGCGAGGAAAAGAATGTCCAATTCGTTTGAATCGTAGATCGAACGCTGGAAAGAAGAGCTTCCAAATGCTGAGGATATGCAAAAAAAATGCCAAGGCTTCAGCGAGGAAAAGAATGTCCAATTCGTTTGAATCGTAGATCGAAAGCTGGAAAGAAGAGCTTCCAAATGCTGAGGATATGCAAAAAAAGTGCCAAGGCTTCAGCGATGAAAAGAATGTCCAATTCCTTGGAATCGTAGATCGAACGCTGGAAAGAAAAGCTTCCAAATGCTGAGGATATGCAAAAAAAGTGCCGAGGCTTCAGCAATGAAAAGAATATCCAATTCGTTTGAATCGTAGATCGAACGCTGGAAAGAAGAGCTTCCAAATGCTGAGGATATGCAAAAAAAATGCCAAAGCTTCAGCGAGGAAAAGAATGTCCAATTCGTTTGAATCGTAGATCGAAAGCTGTAAAGAAGAGCTTCCAAATGCTGAGGATATGCAAAAAAAGTGCCACGGCTTCAGCGAGGAAAAGAATGTCCAATTCGTTTGAATCGTAGATCGAACGCTGGAAAGAAGAGCTTCCAAATGCTGAGGATATGCAAAAAAAGTGCCAAGGCTTCAGCGAGGAAAAGAATGTCCAATTCCTTTGAATCGTAGATCGAACGCTGGAAAGAAGAGCTTCCAAATGCTGAGGATATGCAAAAAAAGTGCCAAGGCTTCAGCGAAGAAAAGAATGTCCAATTCCTTTGAATCGTAGATCGAACGCTGGAAAGAAGAGCTTCCAAATTCTGAGGATATGCAAAAAAAGTGTCAAGGCTTCACCGAGGAAAAGAATGTCCAATTCGTTTGAATCGTACATCGAACGATAGAAAGAAGAGCTTCCAAATTCTGAGGATATGCAAAAAAAGTGCCAAGGCTTCAGCGAGGAAAAGAATGTCCAATTCGTTTGAATCGGAGATCAAACGCTGGAAAGAAGAGCTTGCAAATGCTGAGGATATGCAAAAAAAGTGCCAAGGCTTCAGCGAGGAAAAGAATGTCCAATTCGTTTGAATCGTAGATCGAACGCTGGAAACAAGAGCTTCCAAATGCTGAGGATATGCAAAAAAAGTGCCAAGGCTTCAGCGAGGAAAAGAATGTCCAATTCCTTTGAATCGTAGATCGAACGCTGGAAAGAAGAGCTTCCAAATTCTGAGGATATGCAAAAAAAGTGCCAAGGCTTCAGCGAGGAAAAGAATGTCCAATTCGTTTGAATCGGAGATCAAACGCTGGAAAGAAGAGCTTGCAAATGCTGAGGATATGCAAAAAAAGTGCCAAGGCTTCAGCGAGGAAAAGAATGTCCAATTCGTTTGAATCGTAGATCGAACGCTGGAAACAAGAGCTTCCAAATGCTGAGGATATGCAAAAAAAGTGCCAAGGCTTCAGCGAGGAAAAGAATGTCCTATTCCTTTGAATCGTAGATCGAACGCTGGAAAGAAGAGCTTCCAAATGCTGAGGATATGCAAAAAAAATGCCAAGGCTTCAGCGAGGAAAAGAATGTCCAATTCGTTTGAATCGTAGATCGAACGCTGGAAAGAAGAGCTTCCAAATGCTGAGGATATGCAAAAAAAGTGCCAAGGCTTCAGCGAGGAAAAGAATGTCAAATTCCTTTGAATCGTAGATCGAACGCTGGAAAGAAGAGCTTCCAAATGCTGAGGATATGCAAAAAAAGTGCCAAGGCTTCAGCGAGGAAAAGAATGTCCAATTCTTTTGAATCTTAGATCGAACTCTGGAAAGAAGAGCTTCCAAATGCTGAGTATATGCAAAAATAGTGCCAAGGCTTCAGCGAGGAAAAGAATGTCCAATTCGTTTTAATTGTAGATCGAACGCTGGAAAGAAGAGCTTCCAAATGCTGAGGTTATGCAAAAACATTGCCAAGGCTTCAGCGAGGTAAAGAATATCCAATTCGTTTGAATCGTAGATCGAACTCTGGAAAGTAGAGCTTCCAAATTCTGAGGATATGCAAAAAAAGTGCCAAGGCTTCAGCGATGAAAAGAATGTCCAATTCCTGGGAATCGTAGATCGAACGCTGGAAAGAAGAGCTTCCAAATGCTCAGGATATGCAAAAGAAGTGCCAAGGCTTCAGCGATGAAAAGAATGTCCAATTCGTTTGAATCGTAGATCGAACGCTGGAAAGAAGAGCTTCCAAATGCTGAGGATATGCAAAAAAAATGCCAAGGCTTCAGCGAGGAAAAGAATGTCCAATTCGTTTGAATCGTAGATCGAAAGCTGGAAAGAAGAGCTTCCAAATGCTGAGGATGTGCAAAAAAAGTGCCAAGGCTTCAGCGATGAAAAGAATGTCCAATTCCTTGGAATCGTAGATCGAACGCTGGAAAGAAAAGCTTCCAAATGCTGAGGATATGCAAAAAAAGTGCCAAGGCTTCAGCAATGAAAAGAATATCCAATTAGTTTGAATCGTAGATCGAACGCTGGAAAGAAGAGCTTCCAAATGCTGAGGATATGCAAAAAAAATGCCAAGGCTTCAGCGAGGAAAAGAATGTCCAATTCGTTTGAATCGTAGATCGAAAGCTGTAAAGAAGAGCTTCCAAATGCTGAGGATATGCAAAAAAAGTGCCACGGCTTCAGCGAGGAAAAAAATGTCCAATTCGTTTGAATCGTAGATCGAACGCTGGAAAGAAGAGCTTCCAAATGCTGAGGATATGCAAAAAAAGTGCCAAGGCTTCAGCGAGGAAAAGAATGTCCAATTCCTTTGAATCGTAGATCGAACGCTGGAAAGAAGAGCTTGCAAATGCTGAGGATATGCAAAAAAAGTGCCAAGGCTTCAGCGAGGAAAAGAATGTCTAATTCGTTTGAATCGTAGATCGAACGCTGGAAACAAGAGCTTCCAAATGCTGAGGATATGCAAAAAAAGTGCCAAGGCTTCAGCGAGGAAAAGAATGTCCAATTCCTTTGAATCGTAGATCGAACGCTGGAAAGAAGAGCTTCCAAATGCTGAGGATATGAAAAAAAAATGCCAAGGCTTCAGCGTGGAAAAGAATGTCCAATTCGTTTGAATCGTAGATCGAACGCTGGAAAGAAGAGCTTCCAAATGCTGAGGATATGCAAAAAAAGTGCCAAGGCTTCAGCGAGGAAAAGAATGTCCAAATCCTTTGAATCGTAGATCGAACGCTGGAAAGAAGAGCTTCCAAATGCTGAGGATATGCAAAAAAAGTGCCAAGGCTTCAGTGAGGAAAAGAATGTCCAATTCTTTTGAATCTTAGATCGAACTCTGGAAAGAAGAGCTTCCAAATCCTGAGGATATGCAAAAATAGTGCCAAGGCTTCAGCGAGGAAAAGAATGTCCAATTCGTTTTAATCGTAGATCGAACGCAGCAAAGAAGAGCTTCCAAATGCTGAGGTTATGCAAAAACATTGCCAAGGCTTCAGCGAGGAAAAGAATATCCAATTCGTTTGAATCGTAGATCGAACGCTGGAAAGAAGAGCTTCCAAATGCTGAGGATATGCAAAAAAAATGCCAAGGCTTCAGCGATGAAAAGAATGTCCAATTCCTTGGAATCGTAGATCGAACGCTGGAAAGAAAAGCTTCCAAATGCTGAGGATATGCAAAAAAAGTGCCAAGGCTTCAGCAATGAAAAGAATATCCAATTCGTTTGAATCGTAGATCGAACGCTGGAAAGAAGAGCTTCCAAATGCTGAGGATATGCAAAAAAAATGCCAAGGCTTCAGCGAGGAAAAGAATGTCCAATTCGTTTGAATCGTAGATCGAAAGCTGGAAAGAAGAGCTTCCAAATGCTGAGGATGTGCAAAAAAAGTGCCAAGGCTTCAGCGATGAAAAGAATGTCCAATTCCTTGGAATCGTAGATCGAACGCTGGAAAGAAAAGCTTCCAAATGCTGAGGATATGCAAAAAAAGTGCCAAGGCTTCAGCAATGAAAAGAATATCCAATTAGTTTGAATCGTAGATCGAACGCTGGAAAGAAGAGCTTCCAAATGCTGAGGATATGCAAAAAAAATGCCAAGGCTTCAGCGAGGAAAAGAATGTCCAATTCGTTTGAATCGTAGATCGAAAGCTGTAAAGAAGAGCTTCCAAATGCTGAGGATATGCAAAAAAAGTGCCACGGCTTCAGCGAGGAAAAAAATGTCCAATTCGTTTGAATCGTAGATCGAACGCTGGAAAGAAGAGCTTCCAAATGCTGAGGATATGCAAAAAAAGTGCCAAGGCTTCAGCGAGGAAAAGAATGTCCAATTCCTTTGAATCGTAGATCGAACGCTGGAAAGAAGAGCTTGCAAATGCTGAGGATATGCAAAAAAAGTGCCAAGGCTTCAGCGAGGAAAAGAATGTCTAATTCGTTTGAATCGTAGATCGAACGCTGGAAACAAGAGCTTCCAAATGCTGAGGATATGCAAAAAAAGTGCCAAGGCTTCAGCGAGGAAAAGAATGTCCAATTCCTTTGAATCGTAGATCGAACGCTGGAAAGAAGAGCTTCCAAATGCTGAGGATATGCAAAAAAAGTGCCAAGGCTTCAGCGAGGAAAAGAATGTCTAATTCGTTTGAATCGTAGATCGAACGCTGGAAACAAGAGCTTCCAAATGCTGAGGATATGCAAAAAAAGTGCCAAGGCTTCAGCGAGGAAAAGAATGTCCAATTCCTTTGAATCGTAGATCGAACGCTGGAAAGAAGAGCTTCCAAATGCTGAGGATATGAAAAAAAAATGCCAAGGCTTCAGCGTGGAAAAGAATGTCCAATTCGTTTGAATCGTAGATCGAACGCTGGAAAGAAGAGCTTCCAAATGCTGAGGATATGCAAAAAAAGTGCCAAGGCTTCAGCGAGGAAAAGAATGTCCAAATCCTTTGAATCGTAGATCGAACGCTGGAAAGAAGAGCTTCCAAATGCTGAGGATATGCAAAAAAAGTGCCAAGGCTTCAGTGAGGAAAAGAATGTCCAATTCTTTTGAATCTTAGATCGAACTCTGGAAAGAAGAGCTTCCAAATCCTGAGGATATGCAAAAATAGTGCCAAGGCTTCAGCGAGGAAAAGAATGTCCAATTCGTTTTAATCGTAGATCGAACGCAGCAAAGAAGAGCTTCCAAATGCTGAGGTTATGCAAAAACATTGCCAAGGCTTCAGCGAGGAAAAGAATATCCAATTCGTTTGAATCGTAGATCGAACGCTGGAAAGAAGAGCTTCCAAATGCTGAGGATATGCAAAAAAAATGCCAAGGCTTCAGCGATGAAAAGAATGTCCAATTCCTTGGAATCGTAGATCGAACGCTGGAAAGAAAAGCTTCCAAATGCTGAGGATATGCAAAAAAAGTGCCAAGGCTTCAGCAATGAAAAGAATATCCAATTCGTTTGAATCGTAGATCGAACGCTGGAAAGAAGAGCTTCCAAATGCTGAGGATATGCAAAAAAAATGCCAAGGCTTCAGCGAGGAAAAGAATGTCCAATTCGTTTGAATCGTAGATCGAAAGCTGGAAAGAAGAGCTTCCAAATGCTGAGGATGTGCAAAAAAAGTGCCAAGGCTTCAGCGATGAAAAGAATGTCCAATTCCTTGGAATCGTAGATCGAACGCTGGAAAGAAAAGCTTCCAAATGCTGAGGATATGCAAAAAAAGTGCCAAGGCTTCAGCAATGAAAAGAATATCCAATTAGTTTGAATCGTAGATCGAACGCTGGAAAGAAGAGCTTCCAAATGCTGAGGATATGCAAAAAAAATGCCAAGGCTTCAGCGAGGAAAAGAATGTCCAATTCGTTTGAATCGTAGATCGAAAGCTGTAAAGAAGAGCTTCCAAATGCTGAGGATATGCAAAAAAAGTGCCACGGCTTCAGCGAGGAAAAAAATGTCCAATTCGTTTGAATCGTAGATCGAACGCTGGAAAGAAGAGCTTCCAAATGCTGAGGATATGCAAAGAAAGTGCCAAGGCTTCAGCGAGGAAAAGAATGTCCAATTCCTTTGAATCGTAGATCGAACGCTGGAAAGAAGAGCTTGCAAATGCTGAGGATATGCAAAAAAAGTGCCAAGGCTTCAGCGAGGAAAAGAATGTCTAATTCGTTTGAATCGTAGATCGAACGCTGGAAACAAGAGCTTCCAAATGCTGAGGATATGCAAAAAAAGTGCCAAGGCTTCAGCGAGGAAAAGAATGTCCAATTCCTTTGAATCGTAGATCGAACGCTGGAAAGAAGAGCTTCCAAATGCTGAGGATATGAAAAAAAAATGCCAAGGCTTCAGCGTGGAAAAGAATGTCCAATTCGTTTGAATCGTAGATCGAACGCTGGAAAGAAGAGCTTCCAAATGCTGAGGATATGCAAAAAAAGTGCCAAGGCTTCAGCGAGGAAAAGAATGTCCAAATCCTTTGAATCGTAGATCGAACGCTGGAAAGAAGAGCTTCCAAATGCTGAGGATATGCAAAAAAAGTGCCAAGGCTTCAGTGAGGAAAAGAATGTCCAATTCTTTTGAATCTTAGATCGAACTCTGGAAAGAAGAGCTTCCAAATCCTGAGGATATGCAAAAATAGTGCCAAGGCTTCAGCGAGGAAAAGAATGTCCAATTCGTTTTAATCGTAGATCGAACGCAGCAAAGAAGAGCTTCCAAATGCTGAGGTTATGCAAAAACATTGCCAAGGCTTCAGCGAGGAAAAGAATATCCAATTCGTTTGAATCGTAGATCGAACGCTGGAAAGAAGAGCTTCCAAATGCTGAGGATATGCAAAAAAAATGCCAAGGCTTCAGCGATGAAAAGAATGTCCAATTCCTTGGAATCGTAGATCGAACGCTGGAAAGAAAAGCTTCCAAATGCTGAGGATATGCAAAAAAAGTGCCAAGGCTTCAGCAATGAAAAGAATATCCAATTCGTTTGAATCGTAGATCGAACGCTGGAAAGAAGAGCTTCCAAATGCTGAGGATATGCAAAAAAAATGCCAAGGCTTCAGCGAGGAAAAGAATGTCCAATTCGTTTGAATCGTAGATCGAAAGCTGTAAAGAAGAGCTTCCAAATGCTGAGGATATGCAAAAAAAGTGCCACGGCTTCAGCGAGGAAAAGAATGTCCAATTCGTTTGAATCGTAGATCGAACGCTGGAAAGAAGAGCTTCCAAATGCTGAGGATATGCAAAAAAAGTGCCAAGGCTTCAGCGAGGAAAAGAATGTCCAAATCCTTTGAATCGTAGATCGAACGCTGGAAAGAAGAGCTTCCCAATTGCTGAGGATATGCAAAGAAAGTGCCAAGGCTTCAGCGAGGAAAAAAATGTCCAATTCTTTTGAATCTTAGATCGAACTCTGGAAAGAAGAGCTTCCAAATGCTGAGGATATGCAAAAATAGTGCCAAGGCTTCAGCGAGGAAAAGAATGTCCAATTCGTTTTAATCGTAGATCGAACGCTGGAAAGAAGAGCTTCCAAATGCTGAGGTTATGCAAAAACATTGCCAAGGCTTCAGCGAGGAAAAGAATATCCAATTCCTTTGCATCGTAGATCGAACGCTGGAAAGAAGAGATTCCAAATGCTGAGGATATGCAAAATAAGTGCCAAGGCTTCAGCGAGGCAAAGAATGTCCAATTCGTTTGAATCGTAGATCGAACGCTGGAAACAAGAGCTTCCAAATGCTGAGGATATGCAAAAAAATTGCCAAGGCTTCAGCGAGGAAAAGAATATCCAATTCGTTTTAATCGTAGATCGAACGCTGGAAAGAAGAGCTTCCAAATGGTGAGGATATGCAAAAAAATTGCCAAGGCTTCAGCGAGGGAAAGAATATCCAATTCCTTTGAATCGTAGATCGAACGCTGGAAAGAATAGCTTCCAAATGCTGAGGATATGCAAAAAAAGTGCCAAGGCTTCAGCGATGAAAAGAATGTCCAATTCCTGGGAATCGTAGATCGAACGCTGGAAAGAAGAGCTTCCAAATGCTCAGGATATGCAAAAGAAGTGCCAAGGCTTCAGCGATGAAAAGAATGTCCAATTCGTTTTAATCGTAGATCGAACGCTGGAAAGAAGAGCTTCCAAATGCTGAGGATATGCAAAAAAAATGCCAAGGCTTCAGCGAGGAAAAGAATGTCCAATTCGTTTGAATCGTAGATCGAAAGCTGGAAAGAAGAGATTCCAAATGCTGAGGATATGCAAAAAAAGTGCCAAGGCTTCAGCGATGAAAAGAATGTCCAATTCCTTGGAATCGTAGATCGAACGCTGGAAAGAAAAGCTTCCAAATGCTGAGGATATGCAAAAAAAGTGCCAAGGCTTCAGCAATGAAAAGAATATCCAATTAGTTTGAATCGTAGATCGAACGCTGGAAAGAAGAGCTTCCAAATGCTGAGGATATGCAAAAAAAATGCCAAGGCTTCAGCGAGGAAAAGAATGTCCAATTCGTTTGAATCGTAGATCGAAAGCTGTAAAGAAGAGCTTCCAAATGCTGAGGATATGCAAAAAAAGTGCCACGGCTTCAGCGAGGAAAAAAATGTCCAATTCGTTTGAATCGTAGATCGAACGCTGGAAAGAAGAGCTTCCAAATGCTGAGGATATGCAAAAAAAGTGCCAAGGCTTCAGCGAGGAAAAGAATGTCCAATTCCTTTGAATCGTAGATCGAACGCTGGAAAGAAGAGCTTGCAAATGCTGAGGATATGCAAAAAAAGTGCCAAGGCTTCAGCGAGGAAAAGAATGTCTAATTCGTTTGAATCGTAGATCGAACGCTGGAAACAAGAGCTTCCAAATGCTGAGGATATGCAAAAAAAGTGCCAAGGCTTCAGCGAGGAAAAGAATGTCCAATTCCTTTGAATCGTAGATCGAACGCTGGAAAGAAGAGCTTCCAAATGCTGAGGAATAAAAAAAAAATGCCAAGGCTTCAGCGTGGAAAAGAATGTCCAATTCGTTTGAATCGTAGATCGAACGCTGGAAAGAAGAGCTTCCAAATACTGAGGATATGCAAAAAAAGTGCCAAGGCTTCAGCGAGGAAAAGAATGTCCAAATCCTTTGAATCGTAGATCGAACGCTGGAAAGAAGAGCTTCCAAATGCTGAGGATATGCAAAAAAAGTGCCAAGGCTTCAGTGAGGAAAAGAATGTCCAATTCTTTTGAATCTTAGATCGAACTCTGGAAAGAAGAGCTTCCAAATGCTGAGGATATGCAAAAATAGTGCCAAGGCTTCAGCGAGGAAAAGAATGTCCAATTCGTTTTAATCGTAGATCGAACGCAGCAAAGAAGAGCTTCCAAATGCTGAGGTTATGCAAAAACATTGCCAAGGCTTCAGCGAGGAAAAGAATATCCAATTCGTTTGAATCGTAGATCGAACGCTGGAAAGAAGAGCTTCCAAATGCTGAGGATATGCAAAAAAAATGCCAAGGCTTCAGCGAGGAAAAGAATGTCCAATTCGTTTGAATCGTAGATCGAAAGCTGGAAAGAAGAGCTTCCAAATGCTGAGGATATGCAAAAAAAGTGCCAAGGCTTCAGCGATGAAAAGAATGTCCAATTCCTTGGAATCGTAGATCGAACGCTGGAAAGAAAAGCTTCCAAATGCTGAGGATATGCAAAAAAAGTGCCAAGGCTTCAGCGAGGAAAAGAATGTCCAAATCCTTTGAATCGTAGATCGAACGCTGGAAAGAAGAGCTTCCCAAATGCTGAGGATATGCAAAGAAAGTGCCAAGGCTTCAGCGAGGAAAAAAATGTCCAATTTTTTTTAATCTTAGATCGAACTCTGGAAAGAAGAGCTTCCAAATGCTGAGGATATGCAAAAATAGTGCCAAGGCTTCAGCGAGGAAAAGAATGTCCAATTCGTTTTAATCGTAGATCGAACGCTGGAAAGAAGAGCTTCCAAATGCTGAGGTTATGCAAAAACATTGCCAAGGCTTCAGCGAGGAAAAGAATATCCAATTCCTTTGCATCGTAGATCGAACGCTGGAAAGAAGAGATTCCAAATGCTGAGGATATGCAAAATAAGTGCCAAGGCTTCAGCGAGGCAAAGAATGTCCAATTCGTTTGAATCGTAGATCGAACGCTGGAAACAAGAGCTTCCAAATGCTGAGGATATGCAAAAAAATTGCCAAGGCTTCAGCGAGGAAAAGAATATCCAATTCGTTTTAATCGTAGATCGAACGCTGGAAAGAAGAGCTTCCAAATGGTGAGGATATGCAAAAAAATTGCCAAGGCTTCAGCGAGGGAAAGAATATCCAATTCCTTTGAATCGTAGATCGAACGCTGGAAAGAATAGCTTCCAAATGCTGAGGATATGCAAAATAAGTGTCAAGGCTTCAGCGAGGAAAAGAATGTCCAATTCGTTTGAATCGTAGATCGAACGCTGGAAAGAAGAGCTTCCAAATGCTGAGGATATGCAAAAATGTGCCAAGGGTTCAGCGAGGAAAAGAATGTCCAATTCGTTTGAATCGTAGATCGAACGCTGGAAAGAAGAGCTTCCAAATGCTGAGGATATGCAAAAAAATTGCCAAGGCTTCAGCGAGGGAAAGAATATCCAATCCCTTTGAATCGTAGATCGAACGCTGGAAAGAAGAGCTTCCAAATGCTGAGGATATGCAAAAAAGTGCCAAGGGTTCAGCGAGGAAAAGAATGTCCAATTCCTTTGAATCGTAGATCGAACGCTGGAAAGAAGAGCTTCCAAATGCTGAGGATATGCAAAAAATTTTCCAAGGCTTCAGCGAGGAAAGAATGTCCAATTCCTTTGAATCGTAGATCGAACGCTGGAAAGAAGAGCTTCCAAATGCTGAGGATATGCACAAAAAGTGCCAAGGCTTCAGCGAGGAAAAGAATGTCCAATTCCTTTGAATCGTAGATCGAACGCTGGAAAGAAGAGCTTCCAAATGCTGAGGATATGCAAAAAAAAGTGTCAAAGCTTCAGCGAGGATAAGAATGTCCAATTCCTTTGAATCGTAGATCGAACGCTGGAAAGAAGTGCTTCCAAATGCTGAGGATATGCAAAAAAATTGCCAAGGCTTCAGCGAGGAAAAGAATGTCCAATTCGTTTGAATCGTAGATCGAACGCTGGAAAGAAGAGCTTCCAAATGCTGAGGATATGCAAAATAAGTGCCAAGGCTTCAGCGAGGAAAAGAATATCCAATTCGTTTGAATCGTAGATCGAACGCTGGAAAGAAGAGCTTCCAAATGCTGAGGATATGTAAAAAAAATGCCAAGGGTTCAGCGAGGAAAAGAATGTCCAATTCGTTTGAATCGTAGATCGAACGCTGGAAAGAAGAGCTTCCAAAGGCTGAGGATATGCAAAATAAGTGCCAAGGCTTCAGCGAGGAAAAGAATGTCCAATTCGTTTGAATCGGAGATCAAACACTGGAAAGAAGAGCTTGCTAATGCTGAGGATATCCAAAAAATGTGCCAAGGCTTCAGCGAGGAAAAGAATGTCCAATTCCTTTGAATCGTAGATCAAACGCTGGAAAGAAGAGCTTCCAAATGCTGAGGATATGCAAAAAAAGTGCCAAGGCTTCAGCGAGGAAAAGAATGACCAATTCCTTTGAATCGTAGATCGAACGCTGGAAAGAAGAGCTTCCAAATGCTGAGGATATGCAAAAAAAGTGCCAAGCCTTCAGCGAGGAAAAGAATGCCCAATTCGTTTGAATCGTAGATCGAAAGCTGGAAAGAAAAGCTTCCAAATGCTGAGGATATGCAAAAAAAGTGCCAAGGCTTCAGCGAGGAAAAGAATGTCCAATTCCTTTGAATCGTAGATCGAACGCTGGAAAGAAGAGCTTCCAAATGCTGAGGATATGCAAAAAAAAGTGCCAAAGCTTCAGCGAGGAAAAGATTGTCCAATTCCTTTGAATCGTAGATCGAACGCAGGAAAGAAGAGCTTCCAAATGCTGAGGATATGCAAAAAAAGTGCCAAGACTTCAGCGAGGAAATGAATGTCCAATTCCTTGGAATCGTAGATCGAACGCTGGAAAGAAGAGCTTCAAAATGCTGAGGATATGCAAAAAAAGTGCCAAGGCTTCAGCGAGGAAAAGAATGTCCTATTCGTTTGAATCGTAGATCGAACTCTGGAAAGAAGAGCTTCCAAATGCTGAGGATATGCAAAAAAAGTGCCAAGGCTTCAGCGAGGAAAAGAATGTCCAATTCCTTTGAATCGTAGATCGAAAGCTGGAAAGAAGAGCTACCCAATGCTGAGGATATGCAAAAAAAAAGTGCCAAGGCTTCAGCGATGAAAAGAATGTCCAATTCCTTGGAATCGTAGATCGAACGCTGGAAAGAAGAGCTTCCAAATGCTGAGGATATGCAAAAGAAGTGCCAAGGCTTCAGCGAGGAAAAGAATGTCCAATTCGTTTGAATCGTAGATCGAACGCTGGAAAGAAGAGCTTCCAAATGCTGAGGATATGCAAAAAAAAATGCCAAGGCTTCAGCGAGGAAAAGAATGTCCAATTCGTTTGAATCGTAGATCGAAAGCTGGAAAGAAGAGCTTCCAAATGCTGAGGATATGCAAAAAAAGTGGCAAGGCTTCAGCGAGGAAAAGAATGTCCAATTCGTTTGAATCGTAGATCGAACGCTGGAAAGAAGAGCTTCCAAATGCTGAGGATATGCAAAAAAAGTGCCAAGGCTTCAGCGAGGAAAAGAATGTCCAATTCCTTTGAATCGTAGATCAAACGCTGGAAAGAAGAGCTTCCAAATGCTGAGGATAGGCAAAAAATGTGCCAAGGCTTCAGCGAGGAAAAGAATGACCAATTCCTTTGAATCGTAGATCGAACGCTGGAAAGAAGAGCTTCCAAATGCTGAGGATATGCAAAAAAAGTGCCAAGGCTTCAGCGAGGAAAAGAATGCCCAATTCGTTTGAATCGTAGATCGAAACCTGGAAAGAAAAGCTTCCAAATGCTGAGGATATGCAAAAAAAGTGCCAAGGCTTCAGCGAGGAAAAGAATGTCCAATTCCTTTGAATCGTAGATCGAACGCTGGAAAGAAGAGCTTCCAAATGCTGAGGATATGCAAAAAAAAGTGCCAAAGCTTCAGCGAGGTAAAGAATGTCCAATTCCTTTGAATCGTAGATCGAACGCAGGAAAGAAGAGCTTCCAAATGCTGAGGATATGCAAAAAAAGTGCCAAGGCTTCATCGAGGAAAAGAATGTCCAATTCGTTTGAATCGTAGATCGAACTCTGGAAAGAAGAGCTTCCAAATGCTGAGGATATGCAAAAAAAAGTGCCAAGGCTTCAGCGAGAAAAAGAATGTCCAATTCCTTTGAATCGTAGAACGAAAGCTGGAAAGAAGAGCTTCCAAATGCTGAGGATATGCAAAAAAAAAGTGCCAAGGCTTCAGCGATGAAAAGAATGTCCAATTCCTTGGAATCGTAGATCGAACGCTGGAAAGAAGAGCTTCCAAATGCTGAGGATATGCAAAAGAAGTGCCAAGGCTTCAGCGATGAAAAGAATGTCCAATTCCTTTGAATCGTAGATCGAACGCTGGAAAGAAGAGCTTCCAAATGCTGAGGATATGCAAAAAAAATGCCAAGGCTTCAGCGAGGAAAAGAATGTCCAATTTTTTTGAATCGTAGATCGAAAGCTTGAAAGAAGAGCTTCCAAATGCTGAGGATATGCAAAAAAAATGCCAAGGCTTCAGCGAGGAAAAGAATGTCCAATTCGTTTGAATCGTAGATCGAACGCTGGAAAGAAGAGCTTCCAAATGATGAGGATATGCAAAAAAAATGCCAAGGCTTCAGCGAGGAAAAGAATGTCCAATTCGTTTGAATCGTAGATCGAAAGCTGGAAAGAAGAGCTTCCTAATGCTCAGGATATGCAAAAAAGTTCCAAGGCTTCAGCGAGGAAAAGAATGTCCAATTCGTTTGAATCGTAGATCGAACGCTGGAAAGAAGAGCTTCCAAATGCTGAGGATATGCAAAAAAGTGCCAAGGGTTCAGCGAGGAAAAGAATGTCCAATTCGTTTGAATCGTAGATCGAACGCTGGAAAGAAGAGCTTCCAAATGCTGAGGATATGCAAAATAAGTGCCAAGGCTTCAGCGAGGAAAAGAATGTCCAATTCGTTTGAATCGGAGATCAAACACTGGAAAGAAGAGCTTGCTAATGCTGAGGATATGCAAAAAAAGTGCCAAGGCTTCAGCGAGGAAAAGAATGTCCAATTCCTTTGAATCGTAGATCAAACGCTGGAAAGAAGAGCTTCCAAATGCTGAGGATATGCAAAAAAAGTGCCAAGGCTTCAGCGAGGAAAAGAATGACCAATTCCTTTGAATCGTAGATCGAACGCTGGAAAGAAGAGCTTCCAAATGCTGAGGATATGCAAAAAAAGTGCCAAGGCTTCAGCGAGGAAAAGAATGCCCAATTCGTTTGAATCGTAGATCGAAAGCTGGAAAGAAAAGCTTCCAAATGCTGAGGATATGCAAAAAAAGTGCCAAGGCTTCAGCGAGGAAAAGAATGTCCAATTCCTTTGAATCGTAGATCGAACGCTGTAAAGAAGAGCTTCCAAATGCTGAGGATATGCAAAAGAAAGTGCCAAAGCTTCAGCGAGGATAAGATTGTCCAATTCCTTTGAATCGTAGATCTAACGCAGGAAAGAAGAGCTTCCAAATGCTGAGGATATGCAAAAAAAGTGCCAAGGCTTCAGCGAGGAAAAGAATGTCCAATTCCTTGGAATCGTAGATCGAACGCTGGAAAGAAGAGCTTCAAAATGCTGAGGATATGCAAAAAAAGTGCCAAGGCTTCAGCGAGGAAAAGAATGTCCTATTCGTTAGAATCGTAGATCGAACTCTGGAAAGAAGAGCTTCCAAATGCTGAGGATATGCAAAAAAAGTGCCAAGGCTTCAGCGAGGAAAAGAATGTCCAATTCGTTTGAATCGTAGATCGAACGCTGGAAAGAAGAGCTTCCAAATGCTGAGGATATGCAAAATAAGTGCCAAGGCTTCAGCGAGGAAAAGAATGTCCAATTCGTTTGAATCGGAGATCAAACACTGGAAAGAAGAGCTTGCTAATGCTGAGGATATGCAAAAAAAGTGCCAAGGCTTCAGCGAGGAAAAGAATGTCCAATTCCTTTGAATCGTAGATCAAACGCTGGAAAGAAGAGCTTCCAAATGCTGAGGATATGCAAAAAAAGTGCCAAGGCTTCAGCGAGGAAAAGAATGACCAATTCCTTTGAATCGTAGATCGAACGCTGGAAAGAAGAGCCTCCAAATGCTGAGGATATGCAAAAAAAGTGCCAAGGCTTCAGCGAGGAAAAGAATGCCCAATTCGTTTGAATCGTAGATCGAAAGCTGGAAAGAAAAGCTTCCAAATGCTGAGGATATGCAAGAAAAGTGCCAAGGCTTCAGCGAGGAAAAGAATGTCCAATTCCTTTGAATCGTAGATCGAACGCTGGAAAGAAGAGCTTCCAAATGCTGAGGATATGCAAAAAAAAGTGCCAAAGCTTCAGCGAGGATAAGATTGTCCAATTCCTTTGAATCGTAGATCTAACGCAGGAAAGAAGAGCTTCCAAATGCTGAGGATATGCAAAAAAAGTGCCAAGGCTTCAGCGAGGAAAAGAATGTCCAATTCCTTGGAATCGTAGATCGAACGCTGGAAAGAAGAGCTTCAAAATGCTGAGGATATGCAAAAAAAGTGCCAAGGCTTCAACGAGGAAAAGAATGTCCTATTCGTTTGAATCGTAGATCGAACTCTGGAAAGAAGAGCTTCCAAATGCTGAGGATATGCAAAAAAAGTGCCAAGGCTTCAGCGAGGAAAAGAATGTCCAATTCGTTTGAATCGTAGATCAAAAGCTGGAAAGAAGAGCTTCCAAATGCTGAGGATATGCAAAAAAAAAGTGCCAAGGCTTCAGCGATGAAAAGAATGTCCAATTCCTTGGAATCGTAGATCGAACGCTGGAAAGAAGAGCTTCCAAATGCTGAGGATATGCAAAAGAAGTGCCAAGGCTTCAGCGAGGAAAAGAATGTCCAATTCGTTTGAATCGTAGATCGAACGCTGGAAAGAAGAGCTTCCAAATGCTGAGGATATGCAAAAAAAATGCCAAGGCTTCAGCGAGGAAAGGAATGTCCAATTCGTTTGAATCGTAGATCGAAAGCTGGAAAGAAGAGCTTCCAAATGCTGAGGATATGCAAAAAAAGTGGCAAGGCTTCAGCGAGGAAAATAATGTCCAATTCGTTTGAATCGTAGATCGAACGCTGGAAAGAAGAGCTTCCAAATGCTGAGGATATGCAAAAAAAGTGCCAAGGCTTCAGCGAGGAAAAGAATGTCCAATTCGTTTGAATCGTAGATCGAACTCTGGAAAGAAGAGCTTCCAAATGCTGAGGATATGCAAAAAAAAAGTGCCAAGGCTTCAGCGAGGAAAAGAATGTCCAATTACTTGGAATCGTAGATCGAACGCTGGAAAGAAGAGCTTCCAAATGCTGAGGATATGCAAAAAAAATGCCAAGGCTTCAGCGAGGAAAAGAATGTCCAATTCGTTTGAATCGTAGATCGAACGCTGGAAAGAAGAGCTTCCAAATGCTGAGGATATGCAAAAAAAGTGCCAAGGCTTCAGCGAGGAAAAGAATGTCCAATTCGTTTGAATCGTAGATCGAACGCTGGAAAGAAGAGCTTCCAAATGCTGAGGATATGCAAAAAAAATGCCAAGGCTTCAGCGAGGAAAAGAATGTCCAATTCGTTTGAATCGTAGATCGAAAGCTGGAAAGAAGAGCTTCCAAATGCTGAGGATATGCAAAAAAGTGCCAAGGCTTCAGCGAGGAAAAGAATGCCCAATTCGTTTGGATCGTAGATAGAAAGCTGGAAAGAAGAGCTTCCAAATGCTGAGGATATGCAAAAAAAGTGCCAAGGCTTCAGCGAGGAAAAGAATGTCCAATTCGTTTGAATCGTAGATCGAACGCTGGAAAGAAGAGCTTCCAAATGCTGAGGATATGCAAAAAAATGCCAAGGCTTCAGAGAGGAAAAGAATGTCCAATTCGTTTGAATCGTAGATCGAACGCTGGAAAGAAGAGCTTCCAAATGCTGAGGATATGCAAAATAAGTGCCAAGGCTTCAGCGAGGAAAAGAATGTACAATTCGTTTGAATCGTAGATCGAACGCTGGAAAGAAGAGCTTCCAAATGCTGAGGATATGCAAAAAAAGTGCCAAGGCTTCAGCGAGGAAAAGAATGTCCAATTCGTTTGAATCGTAGATCGAACGCTGGAAAGAAGAGCTTCCAAATGCTGAGGATATGCAAAAAAAATGCCAAGGCTTCAGCGAGGAAAAGAATGTCCAATTCCTTTGAATCGTAGATCGAAAGCTGGAAAGAAGAGCTTCCAAATGCTGAGGATATGCAAAAAAAGTGGCAAGGCTTCAGCGAGGAAAAGAATGTCCAATTCGTTTGAATCGTAAATCTAACGCTGGAAAGAAGAGCTTCCAAATGCTGAGGATATGCAAAAAAAGTGCCAAGGCTTCAGCGAGGAAAAGAATGTCCAATTCCTTTGAATCGTAGATCAAACGCTGGAAAGAAGAGCTTCCAAATGCTGAGGATATGCAAAAAAAGTGCCAAGGCTTCAGCGAGGAAAAGAATGACCAATTCCTTTGAATCGTAGATCGAACGCTGGAAAGAAGAGCTTCCAAATGCTGAGGATATGCAAAAAAAGTGCCAAGGCTTCAGCGAGGAAAAGAATGCCCAATTCGTTTGAATCGTAGATAGAAACCTGGAAAGAAAAGCTTCCAAATGCTGAGGATATGCAAGAAAAGTGCCAAGGCTTCAGCGAGGAAAAGAATGTCCAATTCCTTTGAATCGTAGATCGAACGCTGGAAAGAAGAGCTTCCAAATGCTGAGGATATGCAAGAAAAAAGTGCCAAAGCTTCAGCGAGGTAAAGAATGTCCAATTCCTTTGAATCGTAGATCGAACGCAGGAAAGAAGAGCTTCCAAATGCTGAGGATATGCAAAAAAAGTCCTAAGGCTTCAGCGAGGAAAAGAATGTCCAATTCCTTGGAATCGTAGATCGAACGCTGGAAAGAAGAGCTTCCAAATGCTGAGGATATGCAAAAAAAGTGCCAAGGCTTCAGCGAGGAAAAGAATGTCCAATTCCTTTGAATCGTAGATCGAACGCTGGAATGAAGAGCTTCCAAATGCTGAGGCTATGCAAAAAAAAGTGCCAAAGCTTCAGCGAGGAAAAGAATGACCAATTCCTTTGAATCGTAGATCGAACGCAGGAAAGAAGAGCTTCCAAATGCTGAGGATATGCAAAAAAAGTGCCAAGGCTTCAGCGAGGAAAAGAATGTCCAATTCCTTGGAATCGTAGATCGAACGCTGGAAAGAAGAGCTTCCAAATGCTGAGGATATGCAAAAAAAGTGCCAAGGCTTCAGCGAGGAAAAGAATGTCCAATTCGTTTGAATCGTAGATCGAACGCTGGAAAGAAGAGCTTCCAATTCTGAGAATATGCAAAAAAAGTGCCATAGCTTCAGCGAGGAAAAGAATGTCCAATTCGTTTGAATCGGAGATCAAACACTGGAAAGAAAAGGTTGCAAATGCTGAGGATATGCAAAAAAAGTGCCAAGGCTTCAGCGAGGAAAAGAATGTCCAATTCCTTTGAATCGTAGATCAAACGCTGGAAAGAAGAGCTTCCAAATGCTGAGGATATGCAAAAAAAGTGCCGAGGCTTCAGCGAGGAAAAGAATGACCAATTCCTTTGAATCGTAGATCGAACGCTGGAAAGAAGAGCTTCCAAATGCTGAGGATATGCAAAAAAAGTGCCAAGGCTTCAGCGAGGAAAAGAATGTCCAATTCCTTTGAATCGTAGATCGAATGCTGGAATGAAGAGCTTCCAAATGCTGAGGCTATGCAAAAAAAAGTGCCAAAGCTTCAGCGAGGAAAACAATGACCAATTCCTTTGAATCGTAGATCGAACGCAGGAAAGAAGAGCTTCCAAATGCTGAGGATATGCAAAAAAAGTGCCAAGGCTTCAGCGAGGAAAAGAATGTCCAATTCCTTTGAATCGTAGATCGAACGCTGGAAAGAAGTGCTTCCAAATGCTGAGGATATGCAAAAAAAGTGCCAAGGCTTCAGCGAGGAAAAGAATGTCCAATTCGTTTGAATCGTAGATCGAACGCTGGAAAGAAGAGTTAGCAAATGCTGAGGATATGCAAAAAAAATGCCAAGGCTTCAGCGAGGAAAAGAATGTCCAATTCGTTTGAATCGTAGATCGAAAGCTGTAAAGAAGAGCTTCCAAATGCTGAGGATATGCAAAAAAAGTGACAAGACTTCAGCGAAGAAAAGAATTCCAATTCCTTTGAATCGTAGATCGAACACTGGAAAGAAGAGCTTCCAAATGCTGAGGATATGCAAAAAAAGTGCCAAGGCTTCAGCGAGGAAAAGAATGTCCAATTCGTTTGAATCGTAGATCGAACGCTGGAAAGAAGAGTTAGCAAATGCTGAGGATATGCAAACAAAGTGCCAAGGCTTCACCGAGGAAAAGAATGTCCAATTCGTTTGAATCGTACATCGAAAGATAGAAAGAAGAGCTTCCAAATTCTGAGGATATGCAAAAAAAGTGCCAAGGATTCAGCGAGGAAAAGAATGTCCAATTTCTTTTGAATCGTAGATCGAACGCTGGAAAGAAGAGCTTCCAAATTCTGAGGATATGCAAAAAAAGTGCCAAGGCTTCAGCGAGGAAAAGAATGTCCAATTCGTTTGAATCGGAGATCAAACGCAGAAAAGAAGAGCTTGCAAATGCTGAGGATATGCAAAAAAAGTGCCAAGGCTTCAGCGAGGAAAAGAATGTCCAATTCGTTTGAATCGTAGATCGAACGCTGGAAACAAGAGCTTCCAAATGCTGAGGATATGCAAAAAAAGTGCCAAGGCTTCAGCAAGTAAAAGAACGTCCAATTCCTTTGAATCGTAGATCGAACGCTGGAAAGAAGAGCTTCCAAATGCTGAGGATATGCAAAAAAGTGCCAAGGCTTCAGCGAGGAAAAGAATGTCCAATTCGTTTGAATCGTAGATCGAAAGCTGGAAAGACGAGCTTCCAAATGCTGAGGATATGCAAAAAAAGTGCCAAGGCTTCAGCGATTAAAAGAATGTCCAATTTCTTGGAATCGTATATCGAACGCTGGAAAGAAAAGCTTCCAAACGCTGAGGATATGCAAAAAAAGTGCCAAGGCTTCAGCGATGAAAAGAATGTCCAATTCGTTTGAATCGTAGATCGGAAGCTGTAAAGAAGAGCTTCCAAATGCTGAGGATATGCAAAAAAATTGCCAAGGCTTCAGCGAGGAAAAGAATGTCCAATTCGTTTGAATCGTAGATCGAACGCTGGAAAGAAGAGCTTCCAAATGCTGAGGATATGCAAAAAAAGTGAAAAGGCTTCAGCGAGGAAAAGAATGTCCAATTCCTTTGAATCGTAGATCGAACGCTGGAAAGAAGAGCTTCCAAATGCTGAGGATATGCAAAAAAAGTGCCAAGGCTTCAGCGAGGAAAAGAATGTCCAATTCCTTTGAATCGTAGATCGAACGCTGGAAACAAGAGCTTCCAAATACTGAGGATATGCAAAAAAAGTGCCAAGGCTTCAGCGAGGAAAAGAATGTCCAATTCCTTTGAATCGTAGATCGAACGCTGGAAAGAAGAGCTTCCAAATTCTGAGGATATGCAAAAGAAGTGTCAAGGCTTCACCGAGGAAAAGAATGTCCAATTCGTTTGAATCGTACATCGAACGATAGAAAGAAGAGCTTCCAAGTTCTGAGGATATGCAAAAAACGTGCCAAGGATTCAGCGAGGAAAAGAATGTCCAATTTCTTTTGAATCGTAGATCGAACGCTGGAAAGAAGAGCTTCCAAATTCTGAGGATATGCAAAAAAAGTGACAAGACTTCAGCGAGGAAAAGAATGTCCAATTCGTTTGAATCGTAGATAGAACGCTGGAAAGAAGAGCTTCCAAATGCTGAGGATATGCAAAAAAAGTGGAAAGGCTTCAGCGAAGAAAAGAATTCCAATTCCTTTGAATCGTAGATCGAACGCTGGAAAGAAGAGCTTCCAAATGCTGAGGATATGCAAAAAAAGTGCCAAGGCTTCAGCGAGGAAAAGAATGTCCAATTCGTTTGAATCGTAGATCGAACGCTGGAAAGAAGAGCTTCCAAATGCTGAGGATATGCAAAAAAAGTGCCAAGGCTTCACCGAGGAAAAGAATGTCCAATTCGTTTGAATCGTACATCGAAAGATAGAAAGAAGAGCTTCCAAATTCTGAGGATATGCAAAAAAAGTGCCAAGGATTCAGCGAGGAAAAGAATGTCCAATTTCTTTTGAATCGTAGATCGAACGCTGGAAAGAAGAGCTTCCAAATTCTGAGGATATGCAAAAAAAGTGCCAAGGCTTCAGCGAGGAAAAGAATGTCCAATTCGTTTGAATCGGAGATCAAACGCAGAAAAGAAGAGCTTGCAAATGCTGAGGATATGCAAAAAAAGTGCCAAGGCTTCAGCGAGGAAAAGAATGTCCAATTCGTTTGAATCGTAGATCGAACGCTGGAAACAAGAGCTTCCAAATGCTGAGGATATGCAAAAAAAGTGCCAAGGCTTCAGCGAGTAAAAGAACGTCCAATTCCTTTGAATCGTAGATCAAACGCTGGAAAGAAGAGCTTCCAAATGCTGAGGATATGCAAAAAAAGTGCCAAGGCTTCAGCGAGGAAAAGAATGTCCAATTCGTTTGAATCGTAGATCGAAAGCTGGAAAGAAGAGCTTCCAAATGCTGAGGATATGCAAAAAAAGTGCCAAGGCTTCAGCGATGAAAAGAATGTCCAATTTCTTGGAATCGTAGATCGAACGCTGGAAAGAAAAGCTTCCAAACGCTGAGGATATGCAAAAAAAGTGCCAAGGCTTCAGCGATGAAAAGAATGTCCAATTCGTTTGAATCGTAGATCGAAAGCTGTAAAGAAGAGCTTCCAAATGCTGAGGATATGCAAAAAAAGTGTCAAGGCTTCACCGAGGAAAAGAATGTCCAATTCGTTTGAATCGTACATCGAAAGATAGAAAGAAGAGCTTCCAAATTCTGAGGATATGCAAAAAAAGTGCCAAGGATTCAGCGAGGAAAAGAATGTCCAATTTCTTTTGAATCGTAGATCGAACGCTGGAAAGAAGAGCTTCCAAATTCTGAGGATATGCAAAAAAAGTGCCAAGGCTTCAGCGAGGAAAAGAATGTCCAATTCGTTTGAATCGGAGATCAAACGCAGAAAAGAAGAGCTTGCAAATGCTGAGGATATGCAAAAAAAGTGCCAAGGCTTCAGCGAGGAAAAGAATGTCCAATTCGTTTAAATCGTAGATCGAACGATAGAAAGAAGAGCTTCCAAATTCTGAGGATATGCAAAAAAAGTGCCAAGGATTCAGCGAGGAAAAGAATGTCCAATTTCTTTTGAATCGTAGATCGAACGCTGGAAAGAAGAGCTTCCAAATTCTGAGGATATGCAAAAAAAGTGCCAAGTCTTCAGCGAGGAAAAGAATGTCCAATTCGTTTGAATCGTAGATCGAACGCTGGAAAGAAGAGCTTCCAAATGCTGAGGATATGCAAAAAAAATGCCAAGGCTTCAGCGAGGAAAAGAATGTCCAATTCGTTTGAATCGTAGATCGAAAGCTGTAAAGAAGAGCTTCCAAATGCTGAGGATATGCAAAAAAAGTGACAAGACTTCAGCGAGGAAAAGAATGTCCAATTCGTTTGAATCGTAGATCGAACGCTGGAAAGAAGAGCTTCCAAATGCTGAGGATATGCAAAAAAAGTGGAAAGGCTTCAGCGAAGAAAAGAATTCCAATTCCTTTGAATCGTAGATCGAACGCTGGAAAGAAGAGCTTCCAAATGCTGAGGATATGCAAAAAAAGTGCCAAGGCTTCAGCGAGGAAAAGAATGTCCAATTCGTTTGAATCGTAGATCGAACGCTGGAAAGAAGAGCTTCCAAATGCTGAGGATATGCAAAAAAAATGCCAAGGCTTCACGAGGAAAAGAATGTCCAATTCGTTTGAATCGTAGATCGAAAGCTGTAAAGAAGAGCTTCCAAATGCTGAGGATATGCAAAAAAAGTGACAAGACTTCAGCGAGGAAAAGAATGTCCAATTCGTTTGAATCGTAGATCGAACGCTGGAAAGAAGAGCTTCCAAATGCTGAGGATATGCAAAAAAAGTGGAAAGGCTTCAGCGAAGAAAAGAATTCCAATTCCTTTGAATCGTAGATCGAACGCTGGAAAGAAGAGCTTCCAAATGCTGAGGATATGCAAAAAAAGTGCCAAGGCTTCAGCGATGAAAAGAATGTCCAATTTCTTGGAATCGTAGATCGAACGCTGGAAAGAAAAGCTTCCAAACGATGAGGATATGCAAAAAAAGTGCCAAGGCTTCAGCGATGAAAGGAATGTCCAATTCTTTTGAATCGTAGATCGAAAGCTGTAAAGAAGAGCTTCCAAATGCTGAGGATATGCAAAAAAAGTGCCAAGGCTTCAGCGATGAAAAGAATGTCCAATTCCTTGGAATCGTAGATCGAACGCTGGAAAGAAGAGCTTCCAAATTCTGAGGATATGCAAAAGAAGTGTCAAGGATTCAGCGAGGAAAAGAATGTCCAATTCGTTTGAATCGTAGATCGAACGATAGAAAGAAGAGCTTCCAAATTCTGAGGATATGCAAAAAAAGTGCCAAGGATTCAGCGAGGAAAAGAATGTCCAATTTCTTTTGAATCGTAGATCGAACGCTGGAAAGAAGAGCTTCCAAATTCTGAGGATATGCAAAAAAAGTGCCAAGGCTTCAGCGAGGAAAAGAATGTCCAATTCGTTTGAATCGGAGATCAAACGCAGAAAAGGAGAGCTTGCAAATGCTGAGGATATGCAAAAAAAGTGCCAAGGCTTCAGCGAGGAAAAGAATGTCCAATTCGTTTGAATCGTAGATCGAACGCTGGAAACAAGAGCTTCCAAATGCTGAGGATATGCAAAAAAAGTGCCAAGGCTTCAGCGAGTAAAAGAACGTCCAATTCCTTTGAATCGTAGATCGAACGCTGGAAAGAAGAGCTTCCAAATGCTGAGGATATGCAAAAAAAGTGCCAAGGCTTCAGCGAGGAAAAGAATGTCCAATTCGTTTGAATCGTAGATCGAAAGCTGGAAAGAAGAGCTTCCAAATGCTGAGGATATGCAAAAAAAGTGCCAAGGCTTCAGCGATGAAAAGAATGTCCAATTTCTTGGAATTGTAGATCGAACGCTGGAAAATAAAGCTTCCAAACGCTGAGGATATGCAAAAAAAGTGCCAAGGCTTCAGCGATGAAAAGAATGTCCAATTCGTTTGAATCGTAGATCGAAAGCTGTAAAGAAGAGCTTCCAAATGCTGAGGATATGCAAAAAAAGTGCCAAGGCTTCAGCGAGGAAAAGAATGTCCAATTCCTTTGAATCGTAGATCGAACGCTGGAAAGAAGAGCTTCCAAATTCTGAGGATATGCAAAAGAAGTGTCAAGGCTTCACCGAGGAAAAGAATGTCCAATTCGTTTGAATCGTACATCGAACGATAGAAAGAAGAGCTTCCAAATTCTGAGGATATGCAAAAAAAGTGCCAAGGATTCAGCGAGGAAAAGAATGTCCAATTCGTTTGAATCGTAGATCGAACGCTGGAAACAAGAGCTTCCAAATGCTGAGGATATGCAAAAAAAGTGCCAAGGCTTCAGCGAGTAAAAGAACGTCCAATTCCTTTGAATCGTAGATCGAACGCTGGAAAGAAGAGCTTCCAAATGCTGAGGATATGCAAAAAAAGTGCCAAGGCTTCAGCGAGGAAAAGAATGTCCAATTCGTTTGAATCGTAGATCGAAAGCTGGAAAGAAGAGCTTCCAAATGCTGAGGATATGCAAAAAAAGTGCCAAGGCTTCAGCGATGAAAAGAATGTCCAATTTCTTGGAATTGTAGATCGAACGCTGGAAAATAAAGCTTCCAAACGCTGAGGATATGCAAAAAAAGTGCCAAGGCTTCAGCGATGAAAAGAATGTCCAATTCGTTTGAATCGTAGATCGAAAGCTGTAAAGAAGAGCTTCCAAATGCTGAGGATATGCAAAAAAAGTGCCAAGGCTTCAGCGAGGAAAAGAATGTCCAATTCCTTTGAATCGTAGATCGAACGCTGGAAAGAAGAGCTTCCAAATTCTGAGGATATGCAAAAGAAGTGTCAAGGCTTCACCGAGGAAAAGAATGTCCAATTCGTTTGAATCGTACATCGAACGATAGAAAGAAGAGCTTCCAAATTCTGAGGATATGCAAAAAAAGTGCCAAGGATTCAGCGAGGAAAAGAATGTCCAATTTCTTTTGAATCGTAGATCGAACACTGGAAAGAAGAGCTTCCAAATGCTGAGGATATGCAAAAAAAGTGCCAAGGCTTCAGCGATGAAAAGAATGTCCAATTTCTTGGAATCGTAGATCGAACGCTGGAAAGAAAAGCTTCCAAACGCTGAGGATATGCAAAAAAAGTGCCAAGGCTTCAGCGATGAAAAGAATGTCCAATTCGTTTGAATCGTAGATCGAAAGCTGTAAAGAAGAGCTTCCAAATGCTGAGGATATGCAAAAAAAGTGTCAAGGCTTCACCGAGGAAAAGAATGTCCAATTCGTTTGAATCGTACATCGAAAGATAGAAAGAAGAGCTTCCAAATTCTGAGGATATGCAAAAAAAGTGCCAAGGATTCAGCGAGGAAAAGAATGTCCAATTTCTTTTGAATCGTAGATCGAACGCTGGAAAGAAGAGCTTCCAAATTCTGAGGATATGCAAAAAAAGTGCCAAGGCTTCAGCGAGGAAAAGAATGTCCAATTCGTTTGAATCGGAGATCAAACGCAGGAAAAAAGAGCTTGCAAATGCTGAGGATATGCAAAAAAAGTGCCAAGGCTTCAGCGAGGAAAAGAATGTCCAATTCGTTTGAATCGTAGATTGAACGCTGGAAACAAGAGCTTCGAAATGCTGAGTATATGCAAAAAAAGTGCCAAGGCTTCAGCGAGGAAAAGAACGTCCAATTCCTTTGAATCGTAGATCGAACGCTGGAAAGAAGAGCTTCCAAATGCTGAGGATATGCAAAAAAAGTGCCAAGGCTTCAGCGAGGAAAAGAATGTCCAATTCCTTTGAATCGTAGATCGAACGCTGGAAAGAAGATCTTCCAAATGCTGAGGATATGCAAAAAAAGTGCCAAGGCTTCAGCGAGGAAAAGAATGTCCAATTTCTTGGAATTGTAGATCGAACGCTGGAAAGAAAAGCTTCCAAATGCTGAGGATATGCAAAAAAAGTGCCAAGGCTTCAGCGAGGAAAAGAATGTCCAATTCCTTTGAATCGTAGATCGAACGCTGGAAAGAAGAGCTTCCAAATTCTGAGGATATGCAAAAGAAGTGTCAAGGCTTCACCGAGGAAAAGAATGTCCAATTCGTTTGAATCGTACATCGAACGATAGAAAGAAGAGCTTCCAAATTCTGAGGATATGCAAAAAAAGTGCCAAGGATTCAGCGAGGAAAAGAATGTCCAATTTCTTTTGAATCGTAGATCGAACGCTGGAAAGAAGAGCTTCCAAATTCTGAGGATATGCAAAAAAAGTGCCAAGTCTTCAGCGAGGAAAAGAATGTCCAATTCGTTTGAATCGGAGATCAAACGCAGGAAAAAAGAGCTTGCAAATGCTGAGGATATGCAAAAAAAGTGCCAAGGCTTCAGCGAGGAAAAGAATGTCCAATTCGTTTGAATCGTAGATTGAACGCTGGAAACAAGAGCTTCGAAATGCTGAGTATATGCAAAAAAAGTGCCAAGGCTTCAGCGAGGAAAAGAACGTCCAATTCCTTTGAATCGTAGACCGAACGCTGGAAAGAAGAGCTTCCAAATGCTGAGGATATGCAAAAAAAGTGCCAAGGCTTCAGCGAGGAAAAGAATGTCCAATTCCTTTGAATCGTAGATCGAACGCTGGAAAGAAGATCTTCCAAATGCTGAGGATATGCAAAAAAAGTGCCAAGGCTTCAGCGAGGAAAAGAATGCCCAAGTCCTTTGAATCGTATATCGAACGCTGGAAAGAAGAGCTTCCAAATGCTGAGAATATGCAAAAAAGTGCCATAGCTTCAGCGAGGAAAAGAATGTCCAATTCGTTTGAATCGGAGATCAAACACTGGAAAGAAAAGGTTGCAAATGCTGAGGATATGCAAAAAAAGTGCCAAGGCTTCAGCGAGGAAAAGAATGTCCAATTCCTTTGAATCGTAGATCAAACGCTGGAAAGAAGAGCTTCCAAATGCTGAGGATATGCAAAAAAAGTGCCAAGGCTTCAGCGAGGAAAAGAATGACCAATTCCTTTGAATCGTAGATCGAACGCTGGAAAGAAGAGCTTCCAAATGCTGAGGATATGCAAAAAAAGTGCCAAGGCTTCAGCGAGGAAAAGAATGCCCAATTCGTTTGAATCGTAGATCGAAAGCTGGAAAGAAAAGCTTCCAAATGCTGAGGATATGCAAAAAAAGTGCCAAGGCTTCAGCGAGGAAAAGAATGTCCAATTCCTTTGAATCGTAGATCGAACGCTGGAATGAAGAGCTTCCAAATGCTGAGGCTATGCAAAAAAAAGTGCCAAAGCTTCAGCGAGGAAAAGAATGACCAATTCCTTTGAATCGTAGATCGAACGCAGGAAAGAAGAGCTTCCAAATGCTGAGGATATGCAAAAAAAGTGCCAAGGCTTCAGCGAGGAAAAGAATGTCCAATTCGTTGGAATCGTAGATCGAACGCTGGAAAGAAGAGCTTCCAAATGCTGAGGATATGCAAAAAAGTGCCAAGGCTTCAGCGAGGAAAGGAATGTCCAATTCGTTTGAATCGTAGATCGAACTCTGGAAAGAAGAGCTTCCAAATGCTGAGGATATGCAAAAAAAGTGCCAAGGCTTCAGCGAGGAAAAGAATGTCCAATTCTTTTGAATCGTAGATCGAAAGCTGGAAAGAAGAGCTTCCAAATGCTGAGGATGTGCAAAAAAAAAGTGCCAAGGCTTCAGCGATGAAAAGAATGTCCAATTCCTTTGAATCGTAGATCGAACGCTGGAAATAAGAGCTTCCAAATGCTGAGGATATGCAAAAAAAAGTGCCAAAGCTTCAGCGAGGAAAAGAATGTCCAATTCGTTTGAATCGTAGATCGAACGCTGGAAAGAAGTGCTTCCAAATGCTGAGGATATGCAAAAAAAGTGCCAAGGCTTCAGCGAGGAAAAGAATGTCCAATTCGTTTGAATCGTAGATCGAACGCTGGAAAGAAGAGTTACCAAATGCTGAGGATATGCAAAAAAAGTGCCAAGGCTTCAGCGAGGAAATGAATGTCCAATTCGTTTGAATACGTAGATCGAAAGCTGGAAAGAAGAGCTTCCAAATGCTGAGGATATGCAAAAAAAGTGCCAAGGCTTCAGCGAGGAAAAGAATGTCCAATTCGTTTGAATCGTAGATCGAACGCTGGAAAGAAGAGCTTCCAAATGCTGAGGATATGCAAAAAAAATGCCAAGGCTTCAGCGAGGAAAAGAATGTCCAATTCGTTTGAATCGTAGATCGAAAGCTGTAAAGAAGAGCTTCCAAATGCTGAGGATATGCAAAAAAAGTGACAAGACTTCAGCGAGGAAAAGAATGTCCAATTCGTTTGAATCGTAGATCGAACGCTGGAAAGAAGAGCTTCCAAATGCTGAGTATATGGAAAAAAAGTTCCAAGGCTTCAGCGAGGAAATGAATGTCCAATTCGTTTGAGTCGTAGATCGAACGCTGGAAAGAAGAGCTTCCAAATGCAGAGGATATGCACAAAAAGTGCCAAGGCTTCAGCGAGGAAAAGAATGTCCAATTCGTTTGAATCGTACATCGAACGCTGGAAAGAAGAGCTTCCAAATTCTGAGGATATGCAAAAAAAGTGCCAAGGCTTCAGCGTGGAAAAGAATGTCCAATTCGTTTGAATCGGAGATCAAACGCTGGAAAGAAGAGCTTGCAAATGATGAGGATACGCAAAAAAGTGCCAAGGCTTCAGCGAGGAATAGAATGTCCAATTCGTTTGAATCGTAGATCGAACGCTGGAAACAAGAGCTTCCAAATTCCTGAGGATATGCTAAAAAATTGCCAAGGCTTCAGCGAGGAAAAGAATGTCCAATTCCTTTGAATCGTAGATCGAACGCTGGAAAGAAGAGCTTCCAAATGCTGAGGATATGCAAAAAAGTGCCAAGGCTTCAGCGAGGAAAAGAATGTCCAATTCCTTTGAATCGTAGATCGAACGCTGGAAAGAAGAGCTTCCAAATGCTGTGAATATGAAAAAAAAGTGCCAAGGCTACAGCGAGGAAAAGAATGCCCAATTCGTTTGAGTCGTAGATCAAAAGCTGGAAAGAAGAGCTTCCAAATGCTGAGGATATGCAAAATAAGTGCCAAGGCTTCAGCGAGGAAAAGAATGTCCAAGTCCTTTGAATCGTAGATCGAACGCTGGAAAGAAGAGCTTCCAAATGCTGAGGATATGCAAAAAAGGGCCAAGGCTTCAGCGAGGAAAAGAATGTCCAATTCGTTTGAATCGTAGATCGAACGCTGGAAAGAAGAGCTTCCAAATGCTCAGGATATGCATAAAAGTGCCAAGGCTTCAG
This sequence comes from Acanthosepion esculentum, assembly GCA_964036315.1. Lineage (NCBI taxonomy): Eukaryota > Metazoa > Mollusca > Cephalopoda > Sepiida > Sepiidae > Acanthosepion > Acanthosepion esculentum. The sequence goes on along the minus strand of OZ038478.1, from coordinate 128,352,014 downwards.
CGAGGAAAAGAATGTCCAATTCGTTTGAATCGTACATCGAACGCTGGAAAGAAGAGCTTCAAAATGCTGAGGATATGCAAAAAAAATGCCAAGGCTTCAGCGAGGAAAAGAATGTCCAATACGTTTGAATCGTAGATCGTACGCTGGAAAGAAGAGCTTCCAAATGCTGAGGATATGCAATATAACTGCCAAGGCTTCAGCGAGGAAAAGAATGTCCAATTCCTTTTAATCGTAGATCGTACGCTGGAAAGAAGAGCTTCCAAATGCTGAGGATATGCAAAAAAAGTGCCAAGTCTTCAGCGTGGAAAAGAATGTCCAATTCCTTTTAATCGTAGATCGAACGCTGGAAAGAAGAGCTTCCAAATGCTGAGGATATGCAAAAAAATTGCCAAGGCTAGGCTTAAGCGAGGAAAAGAATGTCCAATTCGTTTGAATAGTAGATCGAACGCTGGAAAGAAGAGCTTCCAAATGCTGAGGATATGCAAAAAATGTGCCAAGGCTTCAGCGAGGAAAAGAATGTCCAATTCCTTTGAATCGTAGATCAAACTCTGGAAAAAAGAGCTTCCAAATGCTGAGGATATGCAAAAAAAGTGCCAAGGCTTCAGCGAAGAAAAGAATGTCCAATTCGTTTGAATCGTAGATCGAACGCTGGAAAGAAGAGCTTCCAAATGCTGAGGATATGCAAAAAAGTGCCAAGGCTTCAGCGAGGAAAAGAATGTCCAATTCCTTTGAATCGTAGATCGAACGCTGGAAAGAAGAGCTTCCAAATTCTGAGGATATGCAAAAAAAGTGTCAAGGCTTCACCGAGGAAAAGAATGTCCAATTCGTTTGAATCGTACATCGAACGATGGAAAGAAGAGCTTCCAAATTCTGAGGATATGCAAAAAAATGCCAAGGATTCAGCGAGGAAAAGAATGTCCAATTTCTTTTGAATCGTAGATCGAACGCTGGAAAGAAGAGCTTCCAAATTCTGAGGATATGCAAAAAAAGTGCCAAGGCTTCAGCGAGGAAAAGAATGTCCAATTCGTTTGAATCGGAGATCAAACGCTGGAAAGAAGAGCTTGCAAATGCTGAGGATACGCAAAAAAAGTGCCAAGGCTTCAGCGAGGAAAATAATGTCCAATTCGTTTGAATCGTAGATCGAACGCTGGAAACAAGAGCTTCCAAATGCTAAGGATATGCTAAAAAATTGCCAAGGCTTCAGCGAGGAAAAGAATGTCCAATTCCTTTGAATCCTAGATCGAACGCTGGAAAGAAGAGCTTTCAAATGCTGAGGAAATGCAAAAAAAGTGCCAAGGCTTCATCGATGAAAAGAATATCCAATTCTTTTGAATCGTAGATCGAACGCTGGAAAGAAGAGCTTCCAAATGCTGAGGATATGCAAAAAGAGTGCCAAGGCTTCAGCGAGGAAAAGAATGTCCAATTCCTTTGAATCGTAGATCGAACGCAGGAAAGAAGAGCTTCCAAATTCGGAGGATATGCAAAAAAGTGCCAAGGCTTCACCGAGGAAAAGAATGTCCAATTCTTTTGAATCGTACATCGAACGCTGGAAAGAAGAGCTTCCAAATGCTGAGGATATGCAAAAAAAGTGCCAAGGCTTCAGCGAGGAAAAGAATGTCCAATTCGTTTGAATCGGAGATCAAATGCTGGAAAGAAGAGCTTCCAAATGCTGAGGATATGCCAAAAATGTGCCAAGGCTTCAGCGAGGAAAAGAATGCCCAATTCGTTTTAATCGTAGATCGAAAGCTGGAAAGAAGAGCTTCCAAATGCTGAGGATATGCAAAACATGTGCCAAGGCTTCAGCGAGGAAAAGAATGTCCAATTCCTTTGAATCGTAGATCGAACGCTGGAAAGAAGAGCTTCCAAATGCTGAGGATATGCAAAAGAAGTGCCATGACTTCAGCGAGGAAAAGAATGTCCAATTCCTTTGAATCGTAGATCGAACGCTGGAAAGAAGAGCTTCCAAATTCTGAGGATATGCAAAAAAAGTGTCAAGGCTTCATCGAGGAAAAGAATGTCCAATTCGTTTGAATCGTACATCGAACGATGGAAAGAAGAGCTTCCAAATTCTGAGGATATGCAAAAAAAGTGCCGAGGCTTCAGCGAGGAAAAGAATGTCCAATTCTTTTGAATCGGAGATCGAACGCTGGAAAGAAGAGCTTGCAAATTCTGAGGATACGCAAAAAAAGTGCCAAGGCTTCAGCGAGGAAAAGAATGTCCAATTCGTTTGAATCGTAGATCGAACGCTGGAAACAAGAGCTTCCAAATGCTGAGGATATGCTAAAAAATTGCCAAGGCTTCAGCGAGGAAAAGAATGTCCAATTCCTTTGAATCGTAGATCGAACGCTGGAAAGAAGAGCTTCCAAATGCTGAGGATATGCAAAAAAAGTGCCAAGGCTTCATCGATGAAAAGAATGTCCAATTCCTTGGAATCGTAGATCGAACGCTGGAAAGAAGAGCTTCCAAATGCTGAGGATATGCAAAAAGAGTGCCAAGGCTTCAGCAAGGAAAAGAATGTCAAATTCCTTTGAATCGTAGATCGAACGCAGGAAAGAAGAGCTTCCAAATTCGGAGGATATGCAAAAGAAGTGACAAGGCTTCACCGAGGAAAAGAATGTCCAATTCTTTTGAATCGTACATCGAACGCTGGAAAGAAGAGCTTCCAAATTCTGAGGATATGCAAAAAAAGTGCCAAGGCTTCAGCGAGGAAAAGAATGTCCAATTCGTTTGAATCGGAGATCAAACGCTGGAAAGAAGAGCATCCAAATGCTGGGGATATGCAAAAAATGTGCCAAGGCTTCAGCGAGGAAAAGAATGCCCAATTCGTTTTAATCGTAGATCGAAAGCTGGAAAGAAGAGCTTCAGAATGCTGAGGATATGCAAAAAAAGTGCCAAGGCTTCAACGAGGAAAAGAATGTCCAATTCCTTTGAATCGTAGATCGAACGCTGGAAATAAGAGCTTCCAAATGCTGAGGATATGCAAAAAAAAGTGCCAAAGCTTCAGCGAGGAAAAGAATGTCCAATTCCTTTGAATCGTAGATCGAACGCTGGAAAGAAGTGCTTCCAAATGCTGAGGATATGCAAAAAAAGTGCCAAGGCTTCAGCGAGGAAAAGAATGTCCAATTCGTTTGAATCGTAGATCGAAAGATGTAAGGAAGAGCTTCCAAATGCTGAGGATATGCAAAAAAAGTGCCAAGGCTTAAGCGAGGAAAAGAATGTCCAATTCATTTGAATCGTAGATCGAACGCTGGAAAGAAGAGCTTCCAAATGCTGAGGATATGCAAAAAAATGTCAAGGCTTCAGCGAGGAAAAGAATGTCCAATACGGTTGAATCGTAGATCGTACGCTGGAAAGAAGAGCTTCCAAATGCTGAGGAAAATGCAATATAAGTTCCAAGGCATCAGCGAGGAAAAGAATGTCCAATTCCTTTTAATCGTAGATCAAACGCTGGAAAGAAGGGCTTCCAAATGTTGAGGATATGCAAAAAAAATGCCAAGGCTTCGGCGAGGAAAAGAATGTCCAATTCCTTTTAATCCTAGATCGAACGCTGGAAAGAAGAGCTTCCAAATGCTGAGGATATGCAAAAAAAGTGCCAAGGCTTCAGCGAGGAAAAGAATGTCCAATTCATTTTAATGGTAGATCGAACGCTGGAAAGAAGAGCTTCCAAATGCTGAGGATATGCAAAAAAAGTGCCAAGGCTTCAGCGAGGAAAAGAATGTCCAATTCCTTTTAATGGTAGATCGAACGCTGGAAATAAGAGCTTCCAAATGCTGAGGATATGCAAAAAAAGTGCCAAGGCTTCAGCGAGGAAAAGAATGTCCAATTTCTTTTAATCGTTGATCGAACGCTGGAAAGAAGAGCTTCCAAATGCTGAGGATATGCAAAAAAAGTGCCAAGGCTTCAGCGAGGAAAACAATGTCCAATTCCTTTTAATCGTAGATCGAACGCTGGAAAGAAGAGCTTCCAAATGCTGAGGATATGCAAAAAAAGTTCCAAGGCTTCAGCGAGGAAAAGAATATCCAATTCGTTTGAATCGTAGATCGAACGCTGGAAAGAAGAGCTTCCAAATGCTCAGGATATGCAAAAAAGTGCCAAGGCTTCAGCGAGGAAAAGAATGTCTAAATCGTTTGAATCGTAGATCGAACGCTGGAAAGAAGAGCTTCCAAATGCTGAGGATATGCAAAAAAAATGCCAAGGCTTCAGCGAGGAAAAGATTGTCCAATTCCTTTTAATCGTAGATCGAACGCTGGAAAGGAGAGCTTCCAAATGCAGAGGATATGCAAAAAAAGTGCCAAGGCTTCAGCGAGGAAAAGAATGTCCAATTCGTTTAAATCGTAGATCGAACGCTGGAAAGAAGAGCTTCCAAATGCTGAGGATATCCAAAAAATGTGCCAAGGCTTCAGCGAGGAAAAGAATGTCCAATTCGTTTGAATCGTAGATCGAACGCTGGAAAGAAGAGCTTCCAAATGCTGAGGTTATGCAAAAAAAGTTCCAAGGCTTCAGCGAGGAAAAGAATGTCCAATTCGTTTGAATCGTAGATCGAAGGCTGGAAAGAAGAGCTTCCAAATGCTGAGAATATGCAAAAAAATTGCCAAGGCTTCAGGGAGGAAAAGAATGTCCAATTCGTTTGAATCGTAGATCGAACGCTGGAAAGAAGAGCTTCCAAATGCTGAGGATATGCAAAAAAATTGCCAATGCTTCAGCGAGGAAAAGATTGTCCAATTCCTTTGAATCGTAGATCGAACGCTGGAAAGAAGAGCTTCCAAATGCTGAGGATATGCAAAAAAAGTGCCAAGGCTTCAGCGAGGAAAAGAATGTCCAATACGTTTGAATCGTAGATCGAACGCTGGAAAGAAGAGCTTCCAAATGCTGAGGATATGCAATAAAAGTGGCAAGGCTTCAGCGAGGAAAAGAATGTCCAATTCCTTTGAATCGTAGATCGAACGCTGGAAAGAAGAGCTTCCAAATGCTCAGGATATGCAAAAAAGTGCCAAGGCTTCAGCGAGGAAAAGAATGTCTAAATCGTTTGAATCGTAGATCGAACGCTGGAAAGAAGAGCTTCCAAATGCTGAGGATATGCAAAAAAAATGCCAAGGCTTCAGCGAGGAAAAGATTGTCCAATTCCTTTTAATCGTAGATCGAACGCTGGAAAGGAGAGCTTCCAAATGCAGAGGATATGCAAAAAAAGTGCCAAGGCTTCAGCGAGGAAAAGAATGTCCAATTCGTTTAAATCGTAGATCGAACGCTGGAAAGAAGAGCTTCCAAATGCTGAGGATATCCAAAAAATGTGCCAAGGCTTCAGCGAGGAAAAGAATGTCCAATTCGTTTGAATCGTAGATCGAACGCTGGAAAGAAGAGCTTCCAAATGCTGAGGTTATGCAAAAAAAGTTCCAAGGCTTCAGCGAGGAAAAGAATGTCCAATTCGTTTGAATCGTAGATCGAAGGCTGGAAAGAAGAGCTTCCAAATGCTGAGAATATGCAAAAAAATTGCCAAGGCTTCAGGGAGGAAAAGAATGTCCAATTCGTTTGAATCGTAGATCGAACGCTGGAAAGAAGAGCTTCCAAATGCTGAGGATATGCAAAAAAATTGCCAATGCTTCAGCGAGGAAAAGATTGTCCAATTCCTTTGAATCGTAGATCGAACGCTGGAAAGAAGAGCTTCCAAATGCTGAGGATATGCAAAAAAAGTGCCAAGGCTTCAGCGAGGAAAAGAATGTCCAATACGTTTGAATCGTAGATCGAACGCTGGAAAGAAGAGCTTCCAAATGCTGAGGATATGCAATAAAAGTGGCAAGGCTTCAGCGAGGAAAAGAATGTCCAATTCCTTTGAATCGTAGATCGAACGCTGGAAAGAAGAGCTTCCAAATGCTGAGGATATGCAAAAAAAGTGCCAAAGCTTCAGCGAGGAAAAGAATGTCCAATTCGTTTGAATCGTAGATCGAACGCTGGAAAGAAGAGCTTCCAAATGCTGAGGATATGCAAAAAAAGTGCCAAGGCTTCAGCGATGAAAAGAATGTCCAATTCGTTTGAATCGTGATCGAACGCTGGAATGAAGAGCTTCCAAAAGCTGAGGATATGCAAAAAAAGTTCCAAGGCTTCAGCGAGGAAAAGAATATCCAATTCGTTTGAATCGTAGATCGAACGCTGGAAAGAAGAACTTCCAAATGCTGAGGATATGCAAAAAAAGTGCTAAGGCTTAGCGAGAAAAAGAATGTCCAATTCCTTTGAATCGTAGATCGAACGCTAGAAAGAAGAGCTTCCTAATGCTGAGTATATGCAAAAAAAGTGCCAAGGCTTCAGCGAGGAAAAGAATGTCCAATTCCTTTTAATCGTAGATCGAACGCTGGAAAGAAGAGCTTCAAAATGCTGAGGATATGCAAAAAAAGTGCCAAGGCTTCAGCGAGGAAAAGAATGTCCAATTCGTTTGAATCGTAGATCGAACGCTGGAAAGAAGAGCTTCAAAATGCTGAGGATATGCAAAAAAAGTGCCAAGGCTTCAGCAAGGAAAAGAATGTCCAATACGTTTGAATCGTAGATCGTACGCTGGAAAGAAGAGCTTCCAAATGCTGAGGATATGCAATATAAGTGCCAAGGCTTCAGCGAGGAAAAGAATGTCCAATTCCTTTTAATCGTAGATCGAACGCTGGAAAGAAGAGCTTCCAAATGCTGAGGATATGCAAAAAAAGTGCCAAGGCTTCAGGGAGGAAAAGAATGTCTAATTCGTTTGAATCGTAGATCGAACGCTGGAAAGAAGAGCTTCCAAATGCTGAGGATATGCAAAAAATTGCCAAGGCTTCAGCGAGGAAAAGAATGTCCAATTCGTTTGAATCGTAGATCAAACGCTGGAAAGAAGAGCTTCCAAATGCTGAGGATATGCAAAAAATGGGCCAAGGCTTCAGCGAGGAAAAGAATGTCCAATTCCTTTGAATCGTAGATCAAACTCTGGAAAAAAGAGCTTCCAAATGCTGAGGATATGCAAAAAAAGTGCCAAGGCTTCAGCGAAGAAAAGAAGGTCCAATTCGTTTGAATCGTAGATCGAACGCTGGAAAAAAGAGCTTCCAAATGCTGAGGATATGCAAAAAAAGTGCCAAGGCTTCAGCGAGGAAAAGAATGTCCAATTCCTTTGAATCGTAGATCGAACGCTGGAAAGAAGAGATTCCAAATGCTGAGGATATGCAAAATAAGTGCCAAGGCTTCAGCGAGGAAAAGAATGTCCAATTCGTTTAATCGTAGATCAAACGCTGGAAAGAAGAGCTTCCAAATGCTGAGGATATGCAATATATGTGCCAAGGCTTCAGCAAGGAAAAGAATGTCCAATTCCTTTGAATCGTAGATCGAACGCTGGAAAGAAGAGCTTCCAAATGCTGAGGATATGCAAAAAAAGTGCCAAGGCTTTAGCGAGGAAAAGAATGTCCAATTCGTTTGAATCGTAGATCGAACGCTGGAAAGAAGAGCTTCCAAATGCTGAGGATATGCAAAAAAAGTTCGAAGGCTTCAGCGAGGAAAAGAATGTCCAACTCGTTTGAATCGTAGATCGAACGCTGGAAAGAAGAGATTCCAAATGCTGAGGATATGCAAAAGAAGTTCCAAGGTTTCAGCGAGGAAAAGAATGTCCAATTCCTTTGAATCGTAGATCGAACGCTGGAAAAAAGAGCTTCCAAATGCTGAGGATATGCAAAAAATGTGCCAAGGCTTCAGCGGAGAAAAGAATGTCCAATACGTTTGAATCGTAGAGCGAACGCTGGAAAGAAGAACTTCCAAATGCTGAGGATATGCAAAAAAATAGCCACGGCTTCAGCGAGGAAAAGAATGTCCAATTCCTTTGAATCGTAGATCGAACGCTGGAAAGAAGAGCTTCCAAATGCTGAGGATATGCAAAATAAGTGCCAAGGCTTCAGCGAGGAAAAGAATGTCCAATTCGTTTGAATCGTAGATCGAACGCTGGAAACAAGAGCTTCCAAATGCTGAGGATATGCAAAAAAATTGCCAATGCTTCAGCGAGGAAAAGAATGTCCAATCGTAGATTGAAAGCTGCTAAGAAGAACTTCCAAATGCTGAGGATATGCAAAAAAATAGCCAAGGCTTCAGCGAGGAAAAGAATGTCCAATTCCTTTGAATCGTAGATCGTACGCTGGAAAGAAGAGCTTCCAAATGCTGAGGATATGCAATATAAGTGCCAAGGCTTCAGCGAGGAAAAGAATGTCCAATTTGTTTGAATCGTAGATCGAACGCTGGAAAGAAGTGCTTCCAAATGCTGAGGATATGCAAAAAAAGTTCCAAGGCTTCAGCGAGGAAAAGAATGTCCAATTCGTTTGAATCGTAGATCGAACGCTGGAAAGAAGAGCTTCCAAATGCTGAGGATATGCAAAAAAAGTTCCAAGGTTTCAGCGAGGAAAAGAATGTCCAATTCCTTTGAATCGTAGATCGAACGCTGGAAAAAAGAGCTTCCAAATGCTGAGGATATGCAAAAAATGTGCCAAGGCTTCAGCGAAGAAAAGAATGTCCAATACGTTTGAATCGTAGATCGAACGCTGGAAAGAAGAGCTTCCAAATGCTGAGGATATGCAATAAAAGTGGCAAGGCTTCAGCGAGGAAAAGAATGTCCAATTCCTTTGAATCGTAGATCGAACGCTGGAAAGAAGAGCTTCCAAATGCTGAGGATATGCAAAAAAAGTGCCAAAGCTTCAGCGAGGAAAAGAATGTCCAATTCGTTTGAATCGTAGATCGAACGCTGGAAAGAAGAGCTTCCAAATGCTGAGGATATGCAAAAAAAGTGCCAAGGCTTCAGCGATGAAAAGAATGTCCAATTCGTTTGAATCGTGATCGAACGCTGGAATGAAGAGCTTCCAAAAGCTGAGGATATGCAAAAAAAGTTCCAAGGCTTCAGCGAGGAAAAGAATATCCAATTCGTTTGAATCGTAGATCGAACGCTGGAAAGAAGAACTTCCAAATGCTGAGGATATGCAAAAAAAGTGCTAAGGCTTAGCGAGAAAAAGAATGTCCAATTCCTTTGAATCGTAGATCGAACGCTAGAAAGAAGAGCTTCCTAATGCTGAGTATATGCAAAAAAAGTGCCAAGGCTTCAGCGAGGAAAAGAATGTCCAATTCCTTTTAATCGTAGATCGAACGCTGGAAAGAAGAGCTTCAAAATGCTGAGGATATGCAAAAAAAGTGCCAAGGCTTCAGCGAGGAAAAGAATGTCCAATTCGTTTGAATCGTAGATCGAACGCTGGAAAGAAGAGCTTCAAAATGCTGAGGATATGCAAAAAAAGTGCCAAGGCTTCAGCAAGGAAAAGAATGTCCAATACGTTTGAATCGTAGATCGTACGCTGGAAAGAAGAGCTTCCAAATGCTGAGGATATGCAATATAAGTGCCAAGGCTTCAGCGAGGAAAAGAATGTCCAATTCCTTTTAATCGTAGATCGAACGCTGGAAAGAAGAGCTTCCAAATGCTGAGGATATGCAAAAAAAGTGCCAAGGCTTCAGGGAGGAAAAGAATGTCTAATTCGTTTGAATCGTAGATCGAACGCTGGAAAGAAGAGCTTCCAAATGCTGAGGATATGCAAAAAATTGCCAAGGCTTCAGCGAGGAAAAGAATGTCCAATTCGTTTGAATCGTAGATCAAACGCTGGAAAGAAGAGCTTCCAAATGCTGAGGATATGCAAAAAATGGGCCAAGGCTTCAGCGAGGAAAAGAATGTCCAATTCCTTTGAATCGTAGATCAAACTCTGGAAAAAAGAGCTTCCAAATGCTGAGGATATGCAAAAAAAGTGCCAAGGCTTCAGCGAAGAAAAGAAGGTCCAATTCGTTTGAATCGTAGATCGAACGCTGGAAAAAAGAGCTTCCAAATGCTGAGGATATGCAAAAAAAGTGCCAAGGCTTCAGCGAGGAAAAGAATGTCCAATTCCTTTGAATCGTAGATCGAACGCTGGAAAGAAGAGATTCCAAATGCTGAGGATATGCAAAATAAGTGCCAAGGCTTCAGCGAGGAAAAGAATGTCCAATTCGTTTAATCGTAGATCAAACGCTGGAAAGAAGAGCTTCCAAATGCTGAGGATATGCAATATATGTGCCAAGGCTTCAGCAAGGAAAAGAATGTCCAATTCCTTTGAATCGTAGATCGAACGCTGGAAAGAAGAGCTTCCAAATGCTGAGGATATGCAAAAAAAGTGCCAAGGCTTTAGCGAGGAAAAGAATGTCCAATTCGTTTGAATCGTAGATCGAACGCTGGAAAGAAGAGCTTCCAAATGCTGAGGATATGCAAAAAAAGTTCGAAGGCTTCAGCGAGGAAAAGAATGTCCAACTCGTTTGAATCGTAGATCGAACGCTGGAAAGAAGAGATTCCAAATGCTGAGGATATGCAAAAGAAGTTCCAAGGTTTCAGCGAGGAAAAGAATGTCCAATTCCTTTGAATCGTAGATCGAACGCTGGAAAAAAGAGCTTCCAAATGCTGAGGATATGCAAAAAATGTGCCAAGGCTTCAGCGGAGAAAAGAATGTCCAATACGTTTGAATCGTAGAGCGAACGCTGGAAAGAAGAACTTCCAAATGCTGAGGATATGCAAAAAAATAGCCACGGCTTCAGCGAGGAAAAGAATGTCCAATTCCTTTGAATCGTAGATCGAACGCTGGAAAGAAGAGCTTCCAAATGCTGAGGATATGCAAAATAAGTGCCAAGGCTTCAGCGAGGAAAAGAATGTCCAATTCGTTTGAATCGTAGATCGAACGCTGGAAACAAGAGCTTCCAAATGCTGAGGATATGCAAAAAAATTGCCAATGCTTCAGCGAGGAAAAGAATGTCCAATCGTAGATTGAAAGCTGCTAAGAAGAACTTCCAAATGCTGAGGATATGCAAAAAAATAGCCAAGGCTTCAGCGAGGAAAAGAATGTCCAATTCCTTTGAATCGTAGATCGTACGCTGGAAAGAAGAGCTTCCAAATGCTGAGGATATGCAATATAAGTGCCAAGGCTTCAGCGAGGAAAAGAATGTCCAATTTGTTTGAATCGTAGATCGAACGCTGGAAAGAAGTGCTTCCAAATGCTGAGGATATGCAAAAAAAGTTCCAAGGCTTCAGCGAGGAAAAGAATGTCCAATTCGTTTGAATCGTAGATCGAACGCTGGAAAGAAGAGCTTCCAAATGCTGAGGATATGCAAAAAAAGTTCCAAGGTTTCAGCGAGGAAAAGAATGTCCAATTCCTTTGAATCGTAGATCGAACGCTGGAAAAAAGAGCTTCCAAATGCTGAGGATATGCAAAAAATGTGCCAAGGCTTCAGCGAAGAAAAGAATGTCCAATACGTTTGAATCGTAGATCGAACGCTGGAAAGAAGAGCTTCCAAATGCTGAGGATATGCAAAAAAATTGCCAATGCTTCAGCGAGGAAAAGAATGTCCAATTCGTTTTAATCGTAGATCGAACGCTGGAAAGAAGAGCTTCCAAATGCTGAGGATATGCAAAAAAATAGCCAAGGCTTCAGCAAGGAAAAGAATGTCCAATTCCTTTGAATCGTAGATCGAACGCTGAAAAGAAGAGCTTCCAAATGCTGAGGATATGCAAAATAAGTGCCAAGGCTTCAGCGAGGAAAAGAATGTCCAATTCGTTTGAATCGTAGATCGAACGCTGGAAACAAGAGCTTCCAAATGCTGAGGATATGCAAAAAAATTGCCAAGGCTTCAGCGAGGAAAAGAATGTCCAATTCGTTTGAATCGTAGATCGAACGCTGGAAAGAAGAGCTTCCAAATGCTGAGGATATGCAAAAAAAGTGCCAAGGCTTAAGCGAGGAAAAGAATGTCCAATTCGTTTGAATCGTAGATCGAACGCTGGAAAGAAGAGCTTCCAAATGCTGAGGATATGCAAAAAAAGTGCCAAGGCTTCAGCGAGGAAAAGAATGTCCAATTCGTTTGAATCGTAGATCGAACGCTGGAAAGAAGAGCTTCCAAATGCTGAGGATATGCAAAAAAAGTGCCAAGGCTTCAGCGAGGAAAAGAATGTCCAATTCGTTTTAATCGTAGATCGAACGCTGGAATGAAGAGCTTCCAAATGCTGAGGATATGCAAAATAAGTGCCAAGGCTTCAGCGAGGAAAAGAATGTCCAATTCGTTTGAATCGTAGATCGAACGCTGGAAACAAGAGCTTCCAAATTCTGAGGATATGCAAAAAAGTGCCAAGGCTTCAGCGAGGAAAAGAATGTCCAATTCGTTTTAATCGTATATCGAACGCTGGAAATAAGAGCTTCCAAATGCTGAGGATATGCAAAAAAAGTGCCAAGGCTTCAGCGAGGAAAAGAATGTCCAATTCGTTTGAATCGTAGATTGAAAGCTGGAAAGAAGAACTTCCAAATGCTGAGGATATGCAAAGAAAGTGCCAAGGCTTCAGCGAGGAAAAGAATGTACAATTCGTTTGAATCGTAGATCGAATGCTGGAAAGAAGAGCTTCCACATGCTGAGTATATGCCAAAAATGTGCCAAGGCTGCGGCGAGGAAAAGAATGTTCAATTCGATTGAATCGTAGATTGATTGCTGGAAAGAAGAGCTTCCAAATGCTGAGGATATGCAAAAATAGTGCCAAGGCTTCAGCGAGGAAAAGAATGTGCAATTCGTTTGAATCGTAGATCGAAAGCTGGAAAGAACAGCTTCCAAATGCTGAGGATATGCAAAGAAAGTGCCAAGGCTTCAGCGAGGAAAAGAATGTCCAATTCCTTTGAATCGTAGATCGAACACTGGAAAGAAGAGCTTCCAAATGCTGAGGATATGCCAAAAATGTGCCAAGTCTTCATCGATGAAAAGAATGTCCAATTCGTTTGAATCGTAGATCGAAAGCTGGAAAGAAGAGCTTCCAAATGCTGAGGATATGCAAAAAAAGTGCCAAGTCTACAGCGAGGAAAAGAATGTCCAATACGTTTGAATCGTAGATCGTACGCTGGAAAGAAGAGCTTCCAAATGCTGAGGATATGCAATATAAGTGCCAAGGCTTCAGCGAGGAAAAGAAAGTCCAATTTGTTTGAATCGTAGATCGAACGCTGGAAAAAGTGCTTCCAAATGCTGAGGATATGCAAAAAAAGTTCCAAGGCTTCAGCGAGGAAAAGAATGTCCAATTCGTTTGAATCGTAGATCGAACGCTGGAAAGAAGAGCTTCCAAATGCTGAGGATATGCAAAAAAAGTTCCAAGGTTTCAGCGAGGAAAAGAATGTCCAATTCCTTTGAATCGTAGATCGAACGCTGGAAAAAAGAGCTTCCAAATGCTGAGGATATGCAAAAAATGTGCCAAGGCTTCAGCGAAGAAAAGAATGTCCAATACGTTTGAATCGTAGATCGAACGCTGGAAAGAAGAACTTCCAAATGCTGAGGATATGCAAAAAAAGTGCCAAGGATTCAGCGAGGAAAAGAATGTCCAATTCGTTTGAATCGTATATCGAACGCTGGAAAGAAAGCTTCCAAATGCTGAGGATATGCAAAAAAAGTGCCAAGGCTTCAGCGAGGCAAATAATGTCCAATTCGTTTGAATCGTAGATCGAACGCTGGAAAGAAGAGCTTCCAAATGCTGAGGATATGCAAAAAAATTGCCAATGCTTCAGCGAGGAAAAGAATGTCCAATTCGTTTTAATCGTAGATCGAACGCTGGAAAGAAGAGCTTCCAAATGCTGAGGATATGCAAAAAAATAGCCAAGGCTTCAGCAAGGAAAAGAATGTCCAATTCCTTTGAATCGTAGATCGAACGCTGAAAAGAAGAGCTTCCAAATGCTGAGGATATGCCAAATAAGTGCCAAGGCTTCAGCGAGGAAAAGAATGTCCAATTCGTTTGAATCGTAGATCGAACGCTGGAAACAAGAGCTTCCAAATGCTGAGGATATGCAAAAAAATTGCCAATGCTTCAGCGAGGAAAAGAATGTCCAATTCGTTTGAATCGTAGATCGAACGCTGGAAAGAAGAGCTTCCAAATGCTGAGGATATGCAAAAAAAGTGCCAAGGCTTAAGCGAGGAAAAGAATGTCCAATTCGTTTGAATCGTAGATCGAACGCTGGAAAGAAGAGCTTCCAAATGCTGAGGATATGCAAAAAAAGTGCCAAGGCTTCAGCGAGGAAAAGAATGTCCAATTCGTTTGAATCGTAGATCGAACGCTGGAAAGAAGAGCTTCCAAATGCTGAGGATATGCAAAAAAAGTGCCAAGGCTTCAGCGAGGAAAAGAATGTCCAATTCGTTTTAATCGTAGATCGAACGCTGGAATGAAGAGCTTCCAAATGCTGAGGATATGCAAAATAAGTGCCAAGGCTTCAGCGAGGAAAAGAATGTCCAATTCGTTTGAATCGTAGATCGAACGCTGGAAACAAGAGCTTCCAAATTCTGAGGATATGCAAAAAAGTGCCAAGGCTTCAGCGAGGAAAAGAATGTCCAATTCGTTTTAATCGTATATCGAACGCTGGAAAGAAGAGCTTCCAAATGCTGAGGATATGCAAAAAAAGTGCCAAGGCTTCAGCGAGGAAAAGAATGTCCAATTCGTTTGAATCGTAGATTGAAAGCTGGAAAGAAGAACTTCCAAATGCTGAGGATATGCAAAGAAAGTGCCAAGGCTTCAGCGAGGAAAAGAATGTACAATTCGTTTGAATCGTAGATCGAACGCTGGAAAGAAGAGCTTCCACATGCTGAGTATATGCCAAAAATGTGCCAAGGCTGCGGCGAGGAAAAGAATGTTCAATTCGATTGAATCGTAGATTGATTGCTGGAAAGAAGAGCTTCCAAATGCTGAGGATATGCAAAAAAAGTGCCAAGGCTTCAGCGAGGAAAAGAATGTGCAATTCGTTTGAATCGTAGATCGAAAGCTGGAAAGAACAGCTTCCAAATGCTGAGGATATGTAAATAATGTGCCAAGGCTTCAGCGAGGAAAAGAATGTCCAATTCCTTTGAATCGTAGATCGAACACTGGAAAGAAGAGCTTCCAAATGCTGAGGATATGCCAAAAATGTGCCAAGTCTTCATCGAGGAAAAGAATGTCCAATTCCTTTGAATCGTAGATCGAACGCTGGAAGGAAGAGCTTCCAAATGCTGAGGATATGCAAAATAAGTGCCAAGGCTTCAGCGAGGAAAAGAATGTCCAATTCCTTTGAATCGTAGATCGAACGCTGGAAATCAGAGCTTCCAAATGCTGAGGATATGCAAAAAAGTGCCAAGGCTTCAGCGAGGAAAAGAATGTCCAATTCGTTTTAATCGTAGATCGAACGCTGGAAAGAAGAGCTTCCAAATGCTGAGGATATGCAAAAAAAGTGCCAAGGCTTCAGCGAGGAAAAGAATGTCCAATTCGTTTGAATCGTAGATTGAAAGCTGGAAAGAAGAACTTCCAAATGCTGAGGATATGCAAAGAAAGTGCCAAGGCTTCAGCGAGGAAAAGAATGTACAATTCGTTTGAATCGTAGATCGAACGCTGGAAAGAAGAGCTTCCGCATGCTGAGGATATGCAAAGAAAGTGCCATGGCTTCAGCGAGGAAAAGAATGTCCAATTCCTTTGAATCGTAGATCGAACGCTGGAAAGAAGAGCTTCCAAATGCTGAGGATATGCCAAAAATGTGCCAAGGCTGCGGCGAGGAAAAGAATGTCCAATTCCTTTGAATCGTAGATCGAACACTGGAAAGAAGAGCTTCCAAATGCTGAGGATATGCAAAAAATGTGCCAAGGTTTCAGCGAGGAAAAAATGTCCAATTCGTTTGAATCGTAGATCGAACGCTGGAAAGAAGAGCTTCCAAATGCTGAGGATATACAAAAAAATTGCCAATGCTTCAGCGAGCAAAAGAATGTCCAATTCGTTTGAATCGTAGATCGAACGCTGGAAACAAGAGCTTCCAAATTCTGAGGATATGCAAAAAAGTGCCAAGGCTTCAGCGAGGAAAAGAATGTCCAATTCGTTTTAATCGTATATCGAACGCTGGAAATAAGAGCTTCCAAATGCTGAGGATATGCAAAAAAAGTGCCAAGGCTTCAGCGAGGAAAAGAATGTCCAATTCGTTTGAATCGTAGATTGAAAGCTGGAAAGAAGAACTTCCAAATGCTGAGGATATGCAAAGAAAGTGCCAAGGCTTCAGCGAGGAAAAGAATGTACAATTCGTTTGAATCGTAGATCGAATGCTGGAAAGAAGAGCTTCCACATGCTGAGTATATGCCAAAAATGTGCCAAGGCTGCGGCGAGGAAAAGAATGTTCAATTCGATTGAATCGTAGATTGATTGCTGGAAAGAAGAGCTTCCAAATGCTGAGGATATGCAAAAATAGTGCCAAGGCTTCAGCGAGGAAAAGAATGTGCAATTCGTTTGAATCGTAGATCGAAAGCTGGAAAGAACAGCTTCCAAATGCTGAGGATATGCAAAGAAAGTGCCAAGGCTTCAGCGAGGAAAAGAATGTCCAATTCCTTTGAATCGTAGATCGAACACTGGAAAGAAGAGCTTCCAAATGCTGAGGATATGCCAAAAATGTGCCAAGTCTTCATCGATGAAAAGAATGTCCAATTCGTTTGAATCGTAGATCGAAAGCTGGAAAGAAGAGCTTCCAAATGCTGAGGATATGCAAAAAAAGTGCCAAGTCTACAGCGAGGAAAAGAATGTCCAATACGTTTGAATCGTAGATCGTACGCTGGAAAGAAGAGCTTCCAAATGCTGAGGATATGCAATATAAGTGCCAAGGCTTCAGCGAGGAAAAGAAAGTCCAATTTGTTTGAATCGTAGATCGAACGCTGGAAAAAGTGCTTCCAAATGCTGAGGATATGCAAAAAAAGTTCCAAGGCTTCAGCGAGGAAAAGAATGTCCAATTCGTTTGAATCGTAGATCGAACGCTGGAAAGAAGAGCTTCCAAATGCTGAGGATATGCAAAAAAAGTTCCAAGGTTTCAGCGAGGAAAAGAATGTCCAATTCCTTTGAATCGTAGATCGAACGCTGGAAAAAAGAGCTTCCAAATGCTGAGGATATGCAAAAAATGTGCCAAGGCTTCAGCGAAGAAAAGAATGTCCAATACGTTTGAATCGTAGATCGAACGCTGGAAAGAAGAACTTCCAAATGCTGAGGATATGCAAAAAAAGTGCCAAGGATTCAGCGAGGAAAAGAATGTCCAATTCGTTTGAATCGTATATCGAACGCTGGAAAGAAAGCTTCCAAATGCTGAGGATATGCAAAAAAAGTGCCAAGGCTTCAGCGAGGCAAATAATGTCCAATTCGTTTGAATCGTAGATCGAACGCTGGAAAGAAGAGCTTCCAAATGCTGAGGATATGCAAAAAAATTGCCAATGCTTCAGCGAGGAAAAGAATGTCCAATTCGTTTTAATCGTAGATCGAACGCTGGAAAGAAGAGCTTCCAAATGCTGAGGATATGCAAAAAAATAGCCTAGGCTTCAGCAAGGAAAAGAATGTCCAATTCCTTTGAATCGTAGATCGAACGCTGAAAAGAAGAGCTTCCAAATGCTGAGGATATGCCAAATAAGTGCCAAGGCTTCAGCGAGGAAAAGAATGTCCAATTCGTTTGAATCGTAGATCGAACGCTGGAAACAAGAGCTTCCAAATGCTGAGGATATGCAAAAAAATTGCCAATGCTTCAGCGAGGAAAAGAATGTCCAATTCGTTTGAATCGTAGATCGAACGCTGGAAAGAAGAGCTTCCAAATGCTGAGGATATGCAAAAAAAGTGCCAAGGCTTAAGCGAGGAAAAGAATGTCCAATTCGTTTGAATCGTAGATCGAACGCTGGAAAGAAGAGCTTCCAAATGCTGAGGATATGCAAAAAAAGTGCCAAGGCTTCAGCGAGGAAAAGAATGTCCAATTCGTTTGAATCGTAGATCGAACGCTGGAAAGAAGAGCTTCCAAATGCTGAGGATATGCAAAAAAAGTGCCAAGGCTTCAGCGAGGAAAAGAATGTCCAATTCGTTTTAATCGTAGATCGAACGCTGGAATGAAGAGCTTCCAAATGCTGAGGATATGCAAAATAAGTGCCAAGGCTTCAGCGAGGAAAAGAATGTCCAATTCGTTTGAATCGTAGATCGAACGCTGGAAACAAGAGCTTCCAAATTCTGAGGATATGCAAAAAAGTGCCAAGGCTTCAGCGAGGAAAAGAATGTCCAATTCGTTTTAATCGTATATCGAACGCTGGAAAGAAGAGCTTCCAAATGCTGAGGATATGCAAAAAAAGTGCCAAGGCTTCAGCGAGGAAAAGAATGTCCAATTCGTTTGAATCGTAGATTGAAAGCTGGAAAGAAGAACTTCCAAATGCTGAGGATATGCAAAGAAAGTGCCAAGGCTTCAGCGAGGAAAAGAATGTACAATTCGTTTGAATCGTAGATCGAACGCTGGAAAGAAGAGCTTCCACATGCTGAGTATATGCCAAAAATGTGCCAAGGCTGCGGCGAGGAAAAGAATGTTCAATTCGATTGAATCGTAGATTGATTGCTGGAAAGAAGAGCTTCCAAATGCTGAGGATATGCAAAAAAAGTGCCAAGGCTTCAGCGAGGAAAAGAATGTGCAATTCGTTTGAATCGTAGATCGAAAGCTGGAAAGAACAGCTTCCAAATGCTGAGGATATGCAAATAAAGTGCCAAGGCTTCAGCGAGGAAAAGAATGTCCAATTCCTTTGAATCGTAGATCGAACACTGGAAAGAAGAGCTTCCAAATGCTGAGGATATGCCAAAAATGTGCCAAGTCTTCATCGAGGAAAAGAATGTCCAATTCCTTTGAATCGTAGATCGAACGCTGGAAAGAAGAGCTTCCAAATGCTGAGGATATGCAAAATAAGTGCCAAGGCTTCAGCGAGGAAAAGAATGTCCAATTCCTTTGAATCGTAGATCGAACGCTGGAAATCAGAGCTTCCAAATGCTGAGGATATGCAAAAAAGTGCCAAGGCTTCAGCGAGGAAAAGAATGTCCAATTCGTTTTAATCGTAGATCGAACGCTGGAAAGAAGAGCTTCCAAATGCTGAGGATATGCAAAAAAAGTGCCAAGGCTTCAGCGAGGAAAAGAATGTCCAATTCGTTTGAATCGTAGATTGAAAGCTGGAAAGAAGGACTTCCAAATGCTGAGGATATGCAAAGAAAGTGCCAAGGCTTCAGCGAGGAAAAGAATGTACAATTCGTTTGAATCGTAGATCGAACGCTGGAAAGAAGAGCTTCCGCATGCTGAGGATATGCAAAGAAAGTGCCATGGCTTCAGCGAGGAAAAGAATGTCCAATTCCTTTGAATCGTAGATCGAACGCTGGAAAGAAGAGCTTCCAAATGCTGAGGATATGCCAAAAATGTGCCAAGGCTGCGGCGAGGAAAAGAATGTCCAATTCCTTTGAATCGTAGATCGAACACTGGAAAGAAGAGCTTCCAAATGCTGAGGATATGCAAAAAATGTGCCAAGGTTTCAGCGAGGAAAAAATGTCCAATTCGTTTGAATCGTAGATCGAACGCTGGAAAGAAGAGCTTCCAAATGCTGAGGATATGCAAAAAAATTGCCAATGCTTCAGCGAGCAAAAGAATGTCCAATTCGTTTGAATCGTAGATCGAACGCTGGAAAGAAGAGCTTCCAAATGCTGAAGATATGCAAAAAAAGTGCCAAGGCTTCAGCGAGTAAAAGAATGTCCAATTCGTTGAATCGTAGATCGAACGCTGGAAAGAAGAGCTTCTAAATGCTGAGGATATGCAAAAAAAGTGCCAAGGCTTCAGCGAGGAAAAGAATGTCCAATTCCTTTGAATCCTAGATCGAACGCTGGAAAGAAGAGCTTCCAAATGCTGAGGATATGCAAAAAAAGTGCCAAGGCTTCAGCGAGGAAAAGAATGTCCAATTCGTTTGAATCGTAGATCGAACGCTGGAAAGAAGAGCTTCCAAATGCTGAGGATATGCAAAAAAAGTGCCAAGGCTTCAGCGAGGAAAAGAATGTCCAATTCGTTTGAATCGTAGATCGAACGCTGGAATGAAGAGCTTCCAAATGCTGAGGATATGCAAAAAAAGTGCCAAGGCTTTAGCGAGGAAAAGAATGTCCAATACGTTTGAATCGTAGATCGAACGCTGGAAAGAAGAACTTCCAAATGCTGAGGATATGCAAAAAAAGTGCCAAGGCTTCAGCGAGGAAAATAATGTCCAATTCGTTTGAATCGTATATCGAACGCTGGAAAGAAAGCTTCCAAATGCTGAGGATATGCAAAAAAAGTGCCAAGGCTTCAGCGAGGAAAATAATGTCCAATTCGTTTGAATCGTAGATCGAACGCTGGAAAGAAGAGCTTCCAAATGCTGAGGATATGCAAAAAAATTGCCAATGCTTCAGCGAGGAAAAGAATGTCCAATTCGTTTTAATCGTAGATCGAACGCTGGAAAGAAGAGCTTCCAAATGCTGAGGATATGCAAAAAAATAGCCAAGGCTTCAGCAAGGAAAAGAATGTCCAATTCGTTTGAATCGTAGATCGAACGCTGGAAAGAAGAGCTTCCAAATGCTGAGGATATGCAAAAAAAGTGCCAAGGCTTCAGCGAGGAAAAGAATGTCCAATTCGTTTTAATCGTAGATCGAACGCTGGAATGAAGAGCTTCCAAATGCTGAGGATATGCAAAATAAGTGCCAAGGCTTCAGCGAGGAAAAGAATGTCCAATTCGTTGAATCGTAGATCGAACGCTGGAAAGAAGAGCTTCTAAATGCTGAGGATATGCAAAAAAAGTGCCAAGGCTTCAGCGAGGAAAAGAATGTCCAATTCCTTTGAATCCTAGATCGAACGCTGGAAAGAAGAGCTTCCAAATGCTGAGGATATGCAAAAAAAGTGCCAAGGCTTCAGCGAGGAAAAGAATGTCCAATTCGTTTGAATCGTAGATCGAACGCTGGAAAGAAGAGCTTCCAAATGCTGAGGATATGCAAAAAAAGTGCCAAGGCTTCAGCGAGGAAAAGAATGTCCAATTCGTTTGAATCGTAGATCGAACGCTGGAATGAAGAGCTTCCAAATGCTGAGGATATGCAAAAAAAGTGCCAAGGCTTTAGCGAGGAAAAGAATGTCCAATACGTTTGAATCGTAGATCGAACGCTGGAAAGAAGAACTTCCAAATGCTGAGGATATGCAAAAAAAGTGCCAAGGCTTCAGCGAGGAAAATAATGTCCAATTCGTTTGAATCGTATATCGAACGCTGGAAAGAAAGCTTCCAAATGCTGAGGATATGCAAAAAAAGTGCCAAGGCTTCAGCGAGGAAAATAATGTCCAATTCGTTTGAATCGTAGATCGAACGCTGGAAAGAAGAGCTTCCAAATGCTGAGGATATGCAAAAAAATTGCCAATGCTTCAGCGAGGAAAAGAATGTCCAATTCGTTTTAATCGTAGATCGAACGCTGGAAAGAAGAGCTTCCAAATGCTGAGGATATGCAAAAAAATAGCCAAGGCTTCAGCAAGGAAAAGAATGTCCAATTCGTTTGAATCGTAGATCGAACGCTGGAAAGAAGAGCTTCCAAATGCTGAGGATATGCAAAAAAAGTGCCAAGGCTTCAGCGAGGAAAAGAATGTCCAATTCGTTTTAATCGTAGATCGAACGCTGGAATGAAGAGCTTCCAAATGCTGAGGATATGCAAAATAAGTGCCAAGGCTTCAGCGAGGAAAAGAATGTCCAATTCGTTTGAATCGTAGATCGAACGCTGGAAACAAGAGCTTCCAAATTCTGAGGATATGCAAAAAAGTGCCAAGGCTTCAGCGAGGAAAAGAATGTCCAATTCGTTTTAATCGTATATCGAACGCTGGAAATAAGAGCTTCCAAATGCTGAGGATATGCAAAAAAAGTGCCAAGGCTTCAGCGAGGAAAAGAATGTCCAATTCGTTTGAATCGTAGATTGAAAGCTGGAAAGAAGAACTTCCAAATGCTGAGGATATGCAAAGAAAGTGCCAAGGCTTCAGCGAGGAAAAGAATGTACAATTCGTTTGAATCGTAGATCGAACGCTGGAAAGAAGAGCTTCCACATGCTGAGTATATGCCAAAAATGTGCCACGGCTGCGGCGAGGAAAAGAATGTTCAATTCGATTGAATCGTAGATTGATTGCTGGAAAGAAGAGCTTCCAAATGCTGAGGATATGCAAAAAAAGTGCCAAGGCTTCAGCGAGGAAAAGAATGTCCAATTCGTTTGAATCGTAGATCGAACGCTGGAAAGAACAGCTTCCAAATGCTGAGGATATGCAAAGAAAGTGCCAAGGCTTCAGCGAGGAAAAGAATGTCCAATTCGTTTGAATCGTAGATCGAACGCTGGAAAGAAGAGCTTCCAAATGCTGAGGATATGCCAAAAATGTGCCAAGTCTTCATCGAGGAAAAGAATGTCCAATTCCTTTGAATCGTAGATCGAACGCTGGAAAGAAGAGCTTCCAAATGCTGAGGATATGCAAAATAAGTGCCAAGGCTTCAGCGAGGAAAAGAATGTCCAATTCCTTTGAATCGTAGATCGAACGCTGGAAATCAGAGCTTCCAAATGCTGAGGATATGCAAAAAAGTGCCAAGGCTTCAGCGAGGAAAAGAATGTCCAATTCGTTTTAATCGTAGATCGAACGCTGGAAAGAAGAGCTTCCAAATGCTGAGGATATGCAAAAAAAGTGCCAAGGCTTCAGCGAGGAAAAGAATGACCAATTCGTTTGAATCGTAGATTGAAAGCTGGAAAGAAGAACTTCCAAATGCTGAGGATATGCAAAGAAAGTGCCAAGGCTTCAGCGAGGAAAAGAATGTACAATTCGTTTGAATCGTAGATCGAACGCTGGAAAGAAGAGCTTCCGCATGCTGAGGATATGCAAAGAAAGTGCCAAGGCTTCAGCGAGGAAAAGAATGTCCAATTCCTTTGAATCGTAGATCGAACGCTGGAAAGAAGAGCTTCCAAATGCTGAGGATATGCCAAAAATGTGCCAAGGCTGCGGCGAGGAAAAGAATGTCCAATTCCTTTGAATCGTAGATCGAACACTGGAAAGAAGAGCTTCCAAATGCTGAGGATATGCAAAAAATGTGCCAAGGTTTCAGCGAGGAAAAGAATGTCCAATTCGTTTGAATCGTAGATCGAACGCTGGAAAGAAGAGCTTCCAAATGCTGAGGATATGCAAAAACATTGCCAATGCTTCAGCGAGGAAAAGAATGTCCAATTCGTTTGAATCGTAGATCGAACGCTGGAAAGAAGAGCTTCCAAATGCTGAGGATATGCAAAAAAAGTGCCAAGGCTTCAGCGAGTAAAAGAATGTCCAATTCGTTTGAATCGTAGATCGAACGCTGGAAAGAAGACCTTCTAAATGCTGAGGATATGCAAAAAAAGTGCCAAGGCTTCAGCGAGGAAAAGAATGTCCAATTCCTTTGAATCCTAGATCGAACGCTGGAAAGAAGATCTTCCAAATGCTGAGGATATGCAAAAAAAGTGCCAAGGCTTCAGCGAGGAAAAGAATGTCCAATTCGTTTGAATCGTAGATCGAACGCTGGAAAGAAGAGCTTCCAAATGCTGAGGATATGCAAAAAAAGTGCCAAGGCTTCAGCGAGGAAAAGAATGTCCAATTCGTTTGAATCGTAGATCGAACGCTGGAATGAAGAGCTTCCAAATGCTGAGGATATGCAAAAAAAGTGCCAAGGCTTTAGCGAGGAAAAGAATGTCCAATTCGTTTTAATCGTAGATCGAACGCTGGAAAGAAGAGCTTCCAAATGCTGAGGATATGCAAAAAAAATAGCCAAGGCTTCAGCGAGGAAAAGAATGTCCAATTCCTTTGAATCGTAGATCGAACGCTGGAAAGAAGAGCTTCCAAATGCTGAGGATATGCAAAATAAGTGCCAAGGCTTCAGAGAGGAAAAGAATGTCCAATTCGTTTGAATCGTAGATCGAACGCTGGAAACAAGACCTTCCAAATGCTGAGGATATGCAAAAAAATTGCCAATGCTTCAGCGAGGAAAAGAATGTCGAATTCGTTTGAATCGTAGATCGAACGCTGGAAAGAAGAGCTTCCAAATGCTGAGGATATGCAAAAAAAGTGCCAAGGCTTCAGCGAAGAAAAGAATGTCCAATTCGTTTGAATCGTAGATCGAACGCTGGAAAGAAGAGCTTCCAAATGCTGAGGATATGCAAAAAAAGTGCCAAGGCTTCAGCGAGGAAAAGTATGTCCAATTCGTTTGAATCGTAGATCGAAGGCTGGAAAGAAGAGCTTCCAAATGCTGAGGATATGCAAAAAAAGTGCCAAGGCTTCAGCGAGGAAAATAATGTCCAATTCCTTTGAATCGTAGATCGGACGCTGGAATGAAGAGCTTCCAAATGCTGAGGATATGCAAAAAAGTGCCAAGGCTTCAGCGAGGAAAAGAATGTCCAATTCGTTTTAATCGTAGATCGAACGCTGGAAAGAAGAGCTTCCAAATGCTGAGGATATGCAAAATAAGTGCCAAGGGTTCAGCGAGGAAAAGAATTTCCAATTCGTTTAAATCGTAGATCGAACGCTGGAAAGAAGAGCTTCCAAATGCTGAGGATATGCAAAAAAGTGCCAAGGCTTCAGCGAGGAAAAGAATGTCCAATTCGTTTTAATCGTACATCGAACGCTGGAAAGAAGTGCTTCCAAATGCTGAGGATATGCAAAAAAATGCCAAGGCTTCAGCGAGGAAAAGAATGTCCAATTCGTTTGAATCGTAGATTGAAAGCTGAAAAGAAGAACTTCCAAATGCTGAGGATATGCAAAGAGAGTGCCAAGGCTTCAGCGAGGAAAAGAATGTGCAATTCGTTTGAATCGTAGATCAAACGCTGGAAAGAAGAGCTTCCAAATGCTGAGGATATGCAGAGAAAGTGCCAAGGGTTCAGCGAGGAAAAGAATGTCCAATTCCTTTGAATCGTAGATCGAACGCTGGAAAGAAGAGCTTCCAAATGCTGAGGATATGCACAAAAAGTGCCAAGGCTTCAGCGAGGAAAAGAAAGTCCAATTCGTTTGAATCGTAGATCGAACGCTGGAAAGAAGAGCTTCCAAATGCTGAGGATATGCAAAAAAAGTGCCAAGGCTTCAGCGAGGAAAAGAATGTCCAATTCGTTTGAATTGTAGATCGAACGCTGGAAAGAAGAGCTTCTAAATGCTGAGGATATGCAAAGAAAGTGCCAAGGCTTCAGCGAGGAAAAGAATGTCCAATTCGTTTGTATCGTAGATCGAACGCTGGAAAGAAGAGCTTCCAAATGCTGAGGATATGCAAAAAAAGTGCCAAGGCTTCAGCGAGGAAAAGAATGTCCAATTCCTTTGAATCGTATATCGAACGCTAGAAAGAAGAGCTTCCAAATGCTGAGGATATGCAAAAAAAGTGCCATGGCTTCAGCGAGGAAAAGAATGTCCAATTCGTTTGAATCATAGATCGAAAGCTGGAAAGAATAGCTTCCAAATGCTGAGGATATGCAAAGAAAGTGCCAAGGCTTCAGAGAGGAAAAGAATGTCCAATTCCTTTGAATCGTAGATCGAACGCTGGAAAGAAGATCTTCCAAATGCTGAGGATATGTAAAAAAAAGTGCCAAGGCTTCAGCGAGGAAAAGAATGTCCAATTCCTTTGAATCGTAGATCGAACGCTGGAAAGAAGAGCTTCCAAATGCTGAGGATATGCAAAGAAAGTGCCAAGGCTTCAGCGATGAAAAGAATGTCCAATTCCTTTGAATCGTAGATCGAACGCTGGAAAGAAGAGCTTCCAAATGCTGAGGATATGCAAAAAAATTGCCAAGGCTTCAGTGAGGAAAAGAATGTCCAATTCGTTTGAATCGTAGATCGAAACTGGAAAGAAGAGCTTCCAAATGCTGAGGATATGCAAAGAAAGTGCAAAGGCTTCAGCGAGGAAAATAATGTCCAATTCGTTTGAATCGTAGATCGAACGCTGGAAAGAAGAGCTTCCAAATGCTGAGGATATGCAAAAAAAGTGCCAAGGCTTCAGCGAGGAAAAGAATGTCCAATTCGTTTGAATCGTATATCGAAACCTGGAAAGAAGAACTTCCAAATGCTGAGGATATGCAAAGAAAGTGCCAAGGCTTCAGCGAGGAAAAGAATGTACAATTCGTTTGAATCGTAGATCGAACGCTGGCAAGAAGAGCTTCCAAATGCTGAGGATATGCAAAAAAAGTGCCAAGGCTTCAGCGAGTAAAAGAATGTCCAATTCATTTGAATCGTAGATCGAACGCTGGAATGAAGAGCTTCCAAATGCTGAGGATATGCAAAAAAAGTGCCAAGGCTTCAGCGAGGAAAAGAATGTCCAATTCGTTTTAATCGTAGATCGAATGCTGGAAAGAAGAGCTTCCAAATGCTGAGGATATGCAAAATAAGTGCCAAGGCTTCAGCGAGGAAAAGAATGTCCAATTCGTTTGAATCGTAGATCGAACGCTGGAAACAAGAGCTTCCAAATGTTGAGGATATGCAAAAAAGTGCCAAGGCTTCAGCGAGGAAAAGAATGTCCAATTCGTTTTAATCGTAGATCGAACGCTGGAAAGAAGAGCTTCCAAATGCTGAGGATATGCAAAAAAAGTGCCAAGGCTTCAGCGAGGAAAAGAATGTCCAATTCGTTTGAATCGTAGATTGAAAGCTGGAAAGAAGAACTTCCAAATGCTGAGGATATGCAAAGAAAGTGCCAAGGCTTCAGCGAGGAAAAGAATGTCCAATTTGTTTGTATCGTAGATCGAACGCTGGAAAGAAGAGCTTCCAAATGCTGAGGATATACAAAAAAAGTGCCAAGGCTTCAGCGAGCAAAAGAATGGCCAATTCCTTTGAATCGTATATCGAACGCTGGAAAGAAGAGCTTCCAAATGCTGAGGATATGCCAAAAAAGTGCCAAGGCTTCAGCGAGGAAAAGAATGTCCAATTCGTTTGAATCGTAGATCGAAAGCTGGAAAGAAGAGCTTCCAAATACTGAGGATATTCAAAGAAAGTACCAAGGCTTCAGGGAGGAAAAGAATGTCCAATTCCTTTGAATCGTAGATCGAACGCTGGAAAGAAGAGCTTCCAAATGCTGAGGATATGCAAAAAAAGAGCCAAGGCTTCAGCGAGGAAAAGAATGTCCAATTCCTTTGAATCGTAGATCGAACGCTGGAAAGAAGAGCTTCCAAATGCTGAGGATATGCAAAGAAAGTGCCAAGGCTTCAGCGAGGAAAAGAATGTCCAATTCCTTTGAATCGTAGATCGAACGCTGGAAAGAAGAGCTTCCAAATGCTGAGGATATGCAAAAAAATTGCCAAGGCTTCAGTGAGGAAAAGAATGTCCAATTCGTTTGAATCGTAGATCGAAAGCTGGAAAGAGCTTCCAAATGCTGAGGATATGCAAAGAAAGTGCCAAGGCTTCAGCGAGGAAAATAATGTCCAATTCGTTTGAATCGTAGATCGAACGCTGTAAAGAAGAGCTTCCAAATGCTGAGGATATGCAAAAAAAGTGCCAAGGCTTCAGCGAGGAAAAGAATGTCCAATTCGTTTGAATCGTAGATCGAAACCTGGAAAGAAGAACTTCCAAATGCTGAGGATATGCAAAGGAAGTGCCAAGGCTTCAGCGAGGAAAAGAATGTACAATTCGTTTGAATCGTAGATCGAACGCTGGAAAGAAAAGCTTCCAAATGCTGATGATATGCCAAAAATGTGCCAAGGCTGCAGCGAGGAAAAGAATGTTCAATTCGTTTGAATCGTAGATCGATAGCTTGAAAGAAGAGCTTCCAAATGCTGAGGATATGCAAAAAAAGTGCCAAGGCTTCAGCGAGGAAAAGAATGTGCAATTCGTTTGAATCGTAGATCAAACGCTGGAAAGAAGACCTTCCAAATGCTGAGGATATGCAAAGAAAGTGCCAAGGCTTCAGCGAGGAAAAGAATGTCCAATTCCTTTGAATCGTAGATCGAACGCTGGAAAGAAGAGCTTCCAAATGCTGAGGATATGCCAAATATGTGCCAAGGCTTCAGCGAGGAAAAGAATGTTCAATTCGTTTGAATCGTAGATCGAAAGCTGGAAAGATGAGCTTCCAAAATCTGAGGATATGCAAAAAAAGTTCCAAGGCTTCAGCGAGGAAAAGAATGTGCAATTCGTTTGAATCTTAGATCAAACGCTGGAAAGAAGAGCTTCCAAATGCTGAGGATATGCAAAAAAAAGTGCCAAGGCTTCAGCGAGGAATAGAATGTCCAATTCGTTTGAATCGTAGATCGAACGCTGGAAAGAAGAGCTTCCAAATGCTGAGGATATGCAAAAAAAGTGCCAAGGCTTCAGCGAGGAAAAGAATGTCCAATTCGTTTGAATCGTAGATCGAAAGCTGGAAAGAAGAGCTTCCAAATGCTGAGGATATGCAAAAAGAGTGCCAAGGCTTCAGCGAGGAATACTAAGTGCCATGCGAATGAAAATTCAGATAAAACGTCGGCCAAGTGAGCTTCCAATGCTGATAACATGCAAAGACGTAAGGACTCTAAACTCCTGATGGCTCAATTGATATCCCTTCGAAGGTGGTAGGTTAAATGCTGTTCGATAGGGCGGCTTTTTTGTTAGTAGTTAATAATATTAACACTGAACAACGGTCAATTTTTATCAGGAATATTATGTGTTGTATATGTAATTTTATCCGCTGATTTCAGAAATGTAAATATGTAATCGGACATCTTCTGTCAGACCCAATTTCTCCGATGAGATTATCAGCTGCATCGCCACCATTAAACATCTTATAGTCTTAATTAATGATTTGTATTTTATTACTAATTGTGTATTATCATCATCAAACTCTACTGTAGATTTCAAGTCATTGCAAGAACTGTCCTGATGTATTTTTTTTATATCTGTGGTTTATTTACCATCCATGTTCAGCCACGTCTTCGCAACTGAAAATTAAGCAGCTACCACTTGTAATTTGGGATCAAAAGTTGGTCGCCATATAACATCTGCTCAGTTTATACCAATTGACTAAGGGATTGGCTGAATAAAAGGATGAGATCAAATCCGTTTGCCGTACCTATGATATGGACAGATCCAAAGGAATATTTCAAAGACTTTTATTTCTGTATGGTTAATATATGTGGGTTTACAGTTAAATCCAGAAGCTTGGAGCAATGTCTCATGAGAAAGGGGAAATCTTTCATCAAGCCATAACGTCAATAGAACAAAGATATCAAGAATTTTGGGATGAAGAAATGTATAGCTGACTATTGTTGGAATGTTATACAGAAATTAATATGAAAATAAGCAGCAGAGAAAGTTTAAATCCCGAAGATTTTAAGTTGTAATTTAATAGGAAGTTTTATAGATTTATTCTTCACGCAATAGTTTTCATTTTGTACAATAAATTGCCACGTAAATGTCATATCCTACATTGATTACACCTTACAAATATACAAATTATACGAATTACGTACCCAAACGTGAAAACTACAGATATCTATGATTTACCTCGTGAATAAGCGAATGAATCTATCTGTGATTTATACTGTTAATAACTATCTATGACTTATACTGTTCATATACATCTATAATTTACCTAGTGAATGAATGAATGAATCTGTCTATAATTTATACTGTTAATAATTATCTATGATTTATACAGGTAATAACTATTTATGATTATACTGTTCATATACATGTATAATTTACATATTGAATGAACGAATGAATCTATCAATGATTTATACTGTTAATAACTATCTATAATTTATACTGTTCATATGCATGTATAATTTACCTATTGAATGAACGAATGAATCTATCTAGGATTTATACTGTTAACAACTATCTATGATTCATATTGTTCGTATGCATCTATGATTTACCTATTGAATGAACGAATGAATCTATCTATAATTTATGCTGTTAATAACTATCTATAATTTATATTGTTAATATAATGTCTATATATTATTATATCTATAATTTAACTATTGAATGAACGAATGAATCTATGATTTATACTGTTAATAACTATCTATGATTTAAGATAAAAAGTTGAGCTGGAGGATAAAAAACGACCTCAAATTCGTAATCAGTGTTGTAACCTATTGAAGGTTACTGAATAGAATAATCACACGAAGGTTGGTAATGAACGAAAAAACTTAGGACAAAAACAACACATAAGATTTGCCAGCAGCGCGCAGAAGAATTAGTTAACTCCTAGAAGTGAGTCAAGTGAATTCCACAATGAATCTTCAACTGCAAACCGCAAACGGTATCTACCAACCACCCCACACAGTCAGATGTAACAAGGCCGAGTTTAATGTGGAGTAATCGAAGCTCGTAGGCTCAGCCAAAAATTACCCGTAAACCCCGTATAAAACAGGGTCGAGTAGCTGTTTCCCGAGACGAGACTCTGCCCTTCGACATAGCCTCGTCTGAGGATCCTCTCTGCCCGGAGGCAGAGTGTTTAACCAGCCCAGATGAAAACGAATCTCCAACTGCAGACCGAGCGACAAACACATACAGTATTCACTACTGTATTTATGTGAATGGGGGCACAACCCATTATCGTTCGGCATTATCTGCACAAAAATTGACGAAGAAATGTAATCTTTCAAGTGTGATGATTAAAAAAAGAAATTGTTGACGAGTGTAATCAGCAGTAAATAATTAATGAATAAATAGAAAACACCCTAAGTAATCACTATTAAATAATAGGATAAAAGTTAACAATAGACATTAGAATCATTTAAAATTGAACTACTGTCGCCTATTCAACAGAAATACCTGGTTTTGCTACTCATAATGCCCAATTAAAACGTATATATATATATATATATATATATATATATATATATATATATATATATATATATATATATATATAAAAATAGACGAGCTTCCTCCCAACACACATGGTCTGAAGATTACGTTCAAGTATGAAACAGATTCTTGCCATACGGTGTTAACCTCAGTGCTCACACTTACATACGCTCTGTCCCTGATACTGATCACATTAACCCATAAATAAACTATAGATTAAAACTGTTTTTCATCATATATATATATATATATATATATATAGAGAGAGAGAGAGAGAGAGAGGTAGAGAGAAGGAGAGAGGGGGAAGAGAGAGAGGGTGTTCCAATAACTTTGTTTTCTTTTTCCTTCAGATTTAACAACGTAAGTCTTTGGCAATTTCAACAATGGAAAGATTAACAATCAAACAACATGTTAAAATTATCGAAGCAATGAAATTGCTAAAGACTTAAGTTGTTAAATCTGAAAGAAAAAGAAAAAAAATCATTAGACGCTTAAACTTAATTCACATTTAGAAACGGTCTTAGTTATTGGAACACCTTTATTAGTCACTGCTTACATATAACTGCAATCATTTCTTTCTATTTCTTTCTTTCTTTCAATCTTTCTTTCTTTCTTTCAATCTTTCTTTCTTTCTTTCTTTCTCTGTTCCTTTCTTTCATTCTTTCTTTGCAATAACACCACTCATCTTCTTTCTTTCATTATTTCCATCACGGTTATTTTTAGGATGGTGTCGGAAGATCAAAGACAAATACCAATAAATTGCTAGCTGGTTATCTATAGGGAAATTGATATGAAGATCGAAATTGGATAAATTTTAGATCATGAAGTACTTATAAGAAGAGAACGAACACCCTGATGAATGTAAAAAAGATGTAGAAAGAGACAGACTGAAAATAAGATAGATAATGACTGATGCGAATATGAATTGAAAGATGCACAAGAAGGCAGGTATATGCCCACATATTATACTTGTAAATTAAATATAAATATATATGAACAGATTGGTATATATATATATATATATATATATATATATATATATATATATATATATATATATATATATATATATATTGAGGCTAGTTGCATTCTTCTTCGCCACCGAGGCCCGTTAATCTATTGGTATGACGTTTGCGTTGTATCATAACGGTCCGAGTTCGATTAGTATATATATATATATATATATATATATATATATATATATATATATATATATATATATATGTGTGTGTGTGTGTGTATGTATGTATGTATATATGTATGATGAACAGAATGGTATGTATACACACACACATACACACATATATATATATGCCGATTATATATATATATTGTTTATAGTGTGTGAAATAGAGAGATAGATATGAACAGTATAAATAATAGATAGATAGATAGATATGAACAGTATGAATCCTATAGATAGATTCATTTGTTCATTCACAAAAGCAAATTATGCATAGATGCATATGGACAGTATAAATCATAGATAGTTATTAACAGTACAAATCAAAGATAGATAGATAGATAGATAGATTCATTCGTTCATTCACTAAGGTAAATTGTAGATACATATGAACCGTATAAATCATAGATAGATTGATAAAAAAAGAAAGACTGAAACATTGTCAGGAAAAATAAAAAAAAAACAGAAGAAAAAAAAGAAAGAAAAAAACTGTTGTTGAAAGTCGTGAAGCATTGTGATTGAAAGAGAAAATGGAAATGAAATAAGAAAGAAAACAGGAATTAATTAAAGAAGGTAAGAAAGAAAGAAAGCTAGCGGGAAAAAGAAGCAAAGTAAGGAAATACTGAAATAAGACGCTGCACGCATGCGCCCCTACATAGGCACATACGCATATGTATGTGCACGCACAAGCATTTACTCTCGCCCGCTTGATTATACACACAAACAGACACACACAATCACACAGAAAAATATGGATATAGACCCATATTTATATAAGAAAACAGGTGAGGAAAAACGAAGGAGGTGGCAATTTTGGTGAGAAATAAAGAAAAAAATGAGACTAAAAGAAAAGGATAGAGACGAAAAAAGTAAATAAGATATTTTGTAAACAAAGAAAAACTGTAGAACACGCAGATTTTTGCAAATGCACTTGTTAGCGATTATTGACTTACCCGAGATGGATTTTGCAGGAAGGGACGCGTGCCAGATTCTGGAAGCGTTTTCCAGCGACAACAGCACCTCTGAGCAAGAGAAGATAAGAAGTTTCTGCGAAGAAGATGATGTCAGCCAAATTTTAGGGCTTTTTGGAAAAAAAATACATTTCTTTTACTTTGCCCACTTCATATTCTTAATCGTTTGCTTTTTCGTTTATTTAATTTTGAAAAAGGATTTTCATTGATTTTTCTTTCTTTTCTTTTTTTTATTTTTGACGTCTTCGTTCAACTTTTAATTTCGCGTTTTTATTTCACGATTTTAGACATTGTTTTTTATTTTATGGTTCTTCCTATTAATCATATTGTTTTCTGTTTCTTTCTTTCGTCCGTTCTTCATTTCTTTGCGTTTGTATTCGACATTTCTTTACTTGCTCGTAATCTCTTACCTATTTTTTCATCTTTTAATTTTCTCTCGTTTTAATTTGTGTTTTTATGCCTTTCTTCTTCCTTTCTTCCGCTGTTTCCAGTTTTTCTTTCTTTCGTTCTTTGTGTTTCTTTTATGCTTTTAACCTTTTCTTACTTTTTTATTTGTTTCCAATATTCTTTCTTTTTTCTTTCTTTCTTTTTATTCCAGGTTCTCATTTTCTTCTTCTTCTTCTTCTTCTTCTTCTTCTTCTTCTTCTTCTTCTTCTTCTTCTTCTTCTTCTTCTTCTTCTTCTTCTTCTTCTTCAGTTCATTTTTACTCATCTTGTTCTTTCTTTCTTTCCTTTCTTTCTTTCTTTCTTTCTTTCTTTCTTTGTGTTTGTTTATATGCCTCTTTCTTCTTTCTTTGTTAATTTCTAATTTTCCTTCTTTATTCCTTTCTTTCTTTTTATTCTTTTTGTTTCAAGTGATATGCTTTTTTATTTTTGCATGTGTCTATTTTTCCTGACTTTACCTTCAGTTTTTTTTTTCCTTCTTTCTTTCACATTGTTTTCCATACTCTTTTCTTTCCATTTCTGCGTTTCTGTTCCTTCCTTCCTTCCTTCCTTCCTTCCTTCCTTCCTTCCTTCCTTTGATGATTTCGTTTCAATTTCTTTCTTTCTTTCCTCCTTTTGTTCTTTCTTTCTTTGACGATTTCTTCTAATAAACGTTACTTTCTTCCAAATTTAACTTATTTGTTGTCTTAATTTTCTTTTCTCTAAATCTTTTTCCTTATTTTCGATTTTATTACAACCTGAATTTACTTCTTAGGGAATCAAATACTCGCATTTTTTCTCCATTTAACAACCCATAATATTTTTTATCACATTTCTTCCCTAATATTATCTATTTTCTTTTTAAACGTAACTTATATGGTAATTTTTTCTTCCATAATTTCTTATCTTAACTTTGGATGTTTCCCGGCATAAAATGTTGTTAAACAGTGTTACTGATATGGCGTATACTGACCTGATATGGCGTATACTGACTTGTTTTTTGTTTAATTTCTCTATCGTTTGTATTTTTTAGGTGCCAATGTTTTGCTGTTTCAGGCTGTCTTGCATTTGTCTTGGCAGGTGTCGACGTTGCAGGTTGCGTTTTCTCAGGTCTGGAAATAACTTTTTTAATCTTCAACGTAAGCACTAAGAAAGTCTTTATGATGAACAAAACAAGTAAGATAAATCATGAAGTGACTAAGATATATATATATATATATATATATATATATATATATATATATATATAGATAGATAGATAGATAGATAGATAGATAGATAGATATTATATGAATACACAGGATAGGTAGATAGAGATACACATTTGATATATAAATGTATAAGATAGATAAATAAAATATAAACATACTGCGATACTTAAACATATATATATATATATATATATATATATATATATATATATATATATATATATATACTCATCTATATTTAATTATTAATTTTTCAAATTCATATGTCAGATTGTATACATATATATATATCGGTGTATGTATATATGTATATATATATAGAGAGAGATACATTTAAATATACATACATATACACACATATTAATATGTATATATATGTATATATAACATATATATATATATATATGTATGTATATATATATATATAGATAGATAGATGTATATATAAAAGATAACTAGATATGAATATGCTGAAAGATAAAGAACTTGACATCTGTCTATATTTCTGAGATGAGGTATTATGTACATTATTTACATTATTCAAACTATTGTCCTCATCTTTGTCGCCATATTTATTACAACGTTTCGGCCGTTGTACGCTCCGGTCTTCTTCAGGTGGTTGGAATGTCGAACTGAACCCTTTATCTCTCTCACTGGGGTAGACTGTTCTAGTTTCACGTGCCATGTTTAATGGATGTCAGTTATCAGTTATCTCCTGTTAATTTTCTGTTGTGGTAGGATCCACCTAATTTGCATAGCGGAGTACCGACGATATAAATATGGTTGGTACCGGAAGACAGGGAGACAAATCAAGAGATCCAACTAGAGACTCTGCCCGACTGCGACTTAGTCAACACATTCTCCAGGAACGGTCTTCCCAGGAATATACAAAAGACTATATGTAAATATTGTGTACACTTTCTTGTTTCAATACATTTTATTCTAACTACATTTTGTATTTGCATTATTATTCCATGCATTAGTCAAGTTTCAACATTTTCCCTCTGAAAGTTCTCCACTGCCTTAACCGGGTATTGAACTCACACTCTTTGGGTCCTGTCACTGGATATAACCAACGCCTTTATCCACTGTGCCATGTGTCCTTGAGGACCAACCACCGAGAGAAGAAACTTTTAGAATAGAACTTCAACTGAATAACAATTTCAGATGTAAAATGACGAGACTCAGCTGCCAATCTCGTATTGCGTTAACCGCAGTACTTGATTGGCAGCTAGGTCTCATTCGTTGAAGACGATGTACCAAAGAGGAGAGCTTATCAGAACTATTGCAATAAAAAGGTTTATAGAAAAGTCACAAAAGAAGCCATGTTATGAATGTAACTGAAGCCGAGACGCCAAGTCAGGATAAAATTCAAGGAATCCTTTTTTTTCTCTGCATTACATGTATTCCTGAAACTTATATAGGGACCCTGAAATATTGTCACCTTTTTTTTTTTTTTTTTTTTTTTAAAGATCTGTGGATTGGTCATTGGGTTAGATTTTAGATTGTGAATCAGTTTCAGAACATTTTAGGACTTCCTTTTCTGTGTGTGTATGTGTGTGTGTGTGTGTGCGCGCGCGTGCGTGTGCGTTTGTGCGTGTGTGTGTGTGTGTTTCGAGGGTAGCAGACGGAGGAAAAGATACCTATGCATGCAGTCCTATGTATATAAATAAGCTAGTCTTTCAAACTTCTATGTGCCATTTGATTTCATGACATTGGCTGCCATGGCTCTCCACAATGTCTTGTCCTTTGTAGATCTTAATAAATTTTGTCTTTTTGTTACCTCTCCTAAACCCTGTTCGGCTATCCATTCGCTATCTCTTCCTGATATTAAGTATAAGTGTCCTTTTTGTTTCTTTTTCCGTTGCTCACATATTCGGTCCATGGTATTCTCAGCATCTCTCTGCAGAAGCACATTTCTGTCGATTACAGTCTATTCGTCATCTGCGAGAGGATTGTTCAGTATACACTACTATATAGGACTGATCTTAAACAACGGTTCAGTACTATTTTCTTTGTTTCAGCGTTTTCTGTTAACCAATGTACCACACAGCGCTATCAGCAAAATATACATTATTAGCTTACGCATTTACTGATGTACTTTTAATATCTGATGTGTTTCAGTTTCTGTAATCATAAGAATGATTGAAAGGTTTGACGTATTTAGTAAATCCTACACGTTATATATACTCACACAGTCTATCTATCTATCTATCTATCTATCTATCTACGCACACACACACACATATATATATATATATATATACACACACATATATATATATATATATATATATATATATATATAACCGTCTCTTTCTCTCTAACGTCCTTTGTCTCTGTCCCTATCTTTCTCTCCCTATCTCTCTCTGTCTATCTTTATCCCTCTGTACGCACACACACACATATATATCTTTTTCTCTAACGTTATCTGTCTCTGTCTTTGTCTCTCTCTCTATCTTTCTCTCTCTATCTCTGTCTGTCTGTCTCTATCTCTCTCTCTCTCTCTCTCTCTCTATATATATATATATATATATATATATATATATATATATATAAAGATTAATGATCAAAGTTGAATAAGACAACGTGAGAAAAAGAAACTACTACTGATTTTTAAAGCGTGTACATATATATATATATATATATATATATATATATATATATATATATATATATATATATATATATATTACACGTATTACTTATTAGGATAACTCTTTATACCAATTGTTGTGTGATTTTTTTAATCCTCTCTGTGTGTTCTTTGATGAACTTGGGCTTCGTTCAAAGCGGGGTTTTTTGCAATCGGCAATAGAAAAGAAAATCTGACTCCATTTTTCTTTTTTACAAGCAAAAATTCAAAAATGCAACATGTTAAAAAAAGAGTTTTATTAGCGAAAGATATTGATACAAATGATGCATATCCACTCACCACGATCTCATATAAAAAGAAGCGGGTATTTGAACTTTAAGTATGGCGGTTAGCGGTGCGTTAGGCTTACGTCACTATCAATATTCATGTATAGATATGTGTTTCCTCATTGATAGTTACGAAATGCAGAAAGACGAAATGGCAACCTGTGGATGAAGAGATGAAGCAGGAGGCAGAAGAGACGTTCTAATAAGATAAATCAATAAAAGGGCAGGCGACAATGTACACTAGGAAGCAAGAAATAGGATGAAGAAGAAAAACATGAAAGAAAGGAGGAAGATGAAAAATAAGTAGAAGAAAGTATAAAGAATGAGAATGAAAAAGAAAAAAGCGGGAAATGGAAGCACAGAAAAAAAAGTAAGCAGCGAAGAAATGAAAGGAGGTGGAAAAAGTATACAAGGAAGAAGAAGAAAAATAAATAATAGGAAGAAAAAAGGAGGAGAATTACAAGAAGAGGGTAAAGAAGTAGGCGGAGGAAGAAGAAGAAAAAGAAAATGAAAAAGAAAAAGAAAAAGAAAAGAAGTTTATTAAGAAGAAGAAAGACAGTAGACGCAAGAAAAACGCAGTTAAGAGTAGGTGGGGGAATAAGATGAAAAAGAAAAAGGGATTGAACGAGCAAGAAGGAAAATGAACCAAAAAAGAAGAAAAGTAGTAGGAGGAAGAAAAGAGATGTGCCAAGAAGGAAAAGAAAATGAGTAGAAGAAAGAAGGAAAGAATATGAATAACAAAAGAAGAAGAGAAATAATAATAAAATAAGTAGTCGGGGAAAGAAGAAAGAAGTGTACCAAAAATAAGAAAAAAGGAAATAAATAGTTGAAGTTGAAAAAAGAATAATACCAAATTAAAAAAGAAGAAAATGTAATTAGTAAACGAGAGGAAGAAAGAGGAGTAACAAAAAAGGGGGGGGGGAGAAAAAAGGAGTAACAAAAAAAAGCTGTTGTTGAAGAAGAAGAAGACAGAAGAAAGAAAGACAGAAAGAAGAGGATTACCAAAAAAGAAGAGAAAGAAGAGAAAGTAAAAAAAGAAAATGGTCATTCTCAATAAACAAAAAAGGGAATCGGTGAGAGAAATGTATAAGGTGATGATGACGACGACGGCGACGAAGACATAGAAAGAAACAACGTTGAAGAGGAAAAGTAAGAGAATGAAACTTGTGTTGTGGTGAGAGTTATCGGTAAGGATGGAAACGAAAAAATGATGACGACGATGATGATGATGATGATGATGATTAATAATTTTTCTCCCTTGACTGATTTAATCGTCGTAGCAGTGGTGGTGGTGCCCCCCACCACCACCACTGCTACGACGATTAAATGAGTGCAGAAGAAACAGACTTTTGATTCTTCTTCCTCATGAACCTTTCAGATTAGCTTGACGGCGATCATCTTCTCTCCAACAGCTGAAAACCACGGAATATGGTGTGGGTCACCCTTGGTCGGTAGGCTCACTAGGATCTTAGGTTTTGAATTCAGAGCGGTTGCCAACCGAGTCAAGTCTGTCTTACTATTTACCCATAGCTGGGAGGGGTAGAGGAGATGGATTTATAACTTTCCTAAGAGTATTATCACGTAAATGAACTCAACTGGAATTCGAACTTGGCTCTCTGTTCTTCAAACCGAGCTGCTATCCATTACTCCACTGTGCCTCCATTATAAATATACATATAGTGAAACAGAGAGAGAGAGAGAGTGTGTGTGTGTGTGTGTGTGTGTGTGTGTGTGTGTGTGTGTGTGTGTGTGTGTGTGTGTGTGTGTGTGAGAGAGAGAGAGAGAGAGAGAAAGAGAATATAGCGAGAGAGTGTGTGTCTGTGTGTGAGGGAGAGAGAGAAAAAGAGAGAGAGAAAGATAGCGAGAGAAAGAGAAAGAGAGGGTGTGTGTGTGAGAGGGAGATAGAGAAAGAGAGCGAGAGAGAGAAAGAGAGAGAGAGTGTGTGTGTGTTAGGGGGAGAGAGAAAGACAGCGAAAGAGATTGAGAGACAAAGAGGAAAGCAAGACATCTGCGCATGTATTTATTGTGAAAGTTAATGTTGTCCAAAATATTTTCGAATATATTTATACAAGAAATATACCATGTACATTTCAGTTCATCATATCTGTTCATATTAGAAATAAATGTTTTTCGTGTCATGTCTTTTCAGGGGTAACGATCATGGCTCTCTACATATTCTTTTTCTTTATTATCGCTGAATTGCTACAACGTATTCGGAAAGATAGTGGAGTAGATTCCTGTTGCCTTATCGACGGATTTGAATTCAAACATTCCTTGGCTGTGGTCAAATCATGCTGAAAGCACATGCTCTCGTTCGATCACCGAGCCTGGTCAAAACTTAGATGTGTAACCGCTTACGTATATCGGATACTGTAAGAAGCCCCCAACAATCGAAAATATTGATGTGTTTTTACGGCTTATTAACAAGATGTACTTTATTTAAAGCTGAAACATATTTTTAGAATTGTAAATATTGTTTGTCCGAGTGAATATTGCATTAATCATTAGTTCTACATATAAGTTCTACTATTTAACCCATAACAGGAGGGAGAAACGGCAATTTCATACCTT
Source organism: Acanthosepion esculentum (assembly GCA_964036315.1). Taxonomy (NCBI): domain Eukaryota; kingdom Metazoa; phylum Mollusca; class Cephalopoda; order Sepiida; family Sepiidae; genus Acanthosepion; species Acanthosepion esculentum. The sequence goes on along the minus strand of OZ038478.1, from coordinate 128,312,099 downwards.
TCCCACGTGCATAAGTTAATGTAATGAATTCGACTGGAACTATTTTCCCATAGCTGGGACGCTAACAAGTGCTACCACCCCGGGTCAGGGTGGACCTGGGAACACCGACAATTAAGACGTGGTTCCACGCTCCTCACACCTCCTGATCAGAGGCCTTGTAGTTTATCGCCTACCCAGGACGCGAATGTAGTTTATCGTCATACCTAGGATGGGCAATTACCCTGTTACAACGCTAAATATTTGACCTTAACAACTTTTCCGAAATATTACAATATCAGTCACAAATTAAAATGCAAATGAGAGACATGAGAGCGTTATCCTCGGCTCTTTTTTCTCTTTCTTTCTTTCTTTCTTTCTTTCTTTCTTTCTTTGATTCTTTTTCACACTGAAACCAAACAACGTCTCTGATATGTCTATTCCATCTTTGCTGACGATCAAAACGGAATAGTCCATTATTTATGAGGTATTCACAGGAGGTAACAGCCATGCTAAGGCAGAGAGAAAGAAAGAGAAATCAGAGGCAGAGAATTCAACCTTGTAGCTGAAAAGGTTTTCAGCTTAAATCTTCAACTCTAGGATATATAGCTACCCCCACCACGAGGGTTGCACGTGGGACAAGGCCGGGTTTAACGTGGGTTTTCCGAGCCCGTAGGCTCGGCCAAAAATATTCCCTATTTGAATTCGTAAAAACAGACTCAGGGTCAGTTTACCTCCCCGAACGAGACACTGCCCTTCGGCTAGCCTCGTCTGAGTTCCTCTCTGCCCGAAGGCAGAGAGTTCAACCGTATAGCTGAAAAGATTTCAGCTTAAATCTTCAACTCTAGGCTATCTAGCTACCCCGAAGGGCAGAGTTTCATCTGCGGTAGTAGACCGACCCGAGTCCGTATTTTACGGGAATTTTTGCCCGAGCCTACGGGCTCTGATACTCCACGTTAAATTAGGCCTTGTGCCACATCCGACCGAGTGGGGCGGTTGGCAAATATACTAGATTTGGAGATTCGTTCCTGGAAACAGCTACCCGACGCCGTTTTATACAGGGCCTACTGGGAATTATTGGCCGAGCCTGTGGGTTCGGATACGCGACATTAAATTCGACCTTGTGCCACATCTGACCGCGTGGAGCGGTTGGTAGATATCCTGCAGTTGGAGATTCATTGTGGAATTCACTTGACTTTCTTCAGCAGTTGACTACTTCATCTACGCGCCGCTGGCGAATCTTATATGCGTTTTTCTTGTCCTATTATTGATCATTGCCAACCTTCATGATTATTCTATTAAGTAACCTTCGATAGGTTACAACATTAAGAAAGTAAGGGAGAAGAAGAAGAAGAAGAAGAAGAAGAAGAAGAAGAAGAAGAAGAAGAAGAAGAACAACAACAACAACAACAAAAACAATAATAATAATAATAATAATAATAATAAATGGGTGAAGATATGCAAATAAAACATAATACACCCACTGCGGCTGAAAAATATTTAAAAAAGAAAGCAAAGGCAAATGCAACCGACAAGATACAGAAACGATAGCAAGAATAAACCGCTTCACGGTTAATACTCTGCCCGTACAAAACAAGCTTATTCAGACAAAACCCGTACCCACCAGTGACTCCGTAGTGCAAGGTGAAAAACTGAAAACGAAGATTTTATTCATGCTGCACAGGACCAAGGCTTGCTAACTAGAATTTTCCAAACATCCATCTTGAAAGATTGTGATAGCCCAAAATGCAGATTCAGAGATAAATATCCAGGAACAACTGACCATCTTGTATCAGGCTGCGAGGTATTAGCACCCACTGAATATAAAACTAGGCATGACAGAGTGGTCCCAAATCTCTATTGGAAAATCTGCAACTTTTACGGAAAGGAAACTTCAAGAAATTGGTATGAACACCATCTAGACACGGTTACGAAGATGGGATCTGTAACAATTTTATGGGACCTTACAAGACACACAGAGAGAACAGTCAAATCTAATCGCCCAGACATCGAGATTAAACACCGCAAAGACAAAATATTCCTTCTTATTGACATGGCAGTCGCTGCGGGACTGCAATGTATCTTTTAAGATCTCAAAAAAAAACTATTAAAATGCGAGGACCTTGAAATAGAAATCTAAAAAATGTGGCACATGAAGACATCAACAATTCCACTTGTATTTGGAGCCCTCGGATAGATTGGAAATGATTCTAAGACTCATTGAAGGGATTCCTGATAGATCATGACTTAAAGAAATACAAAAAATTGTTCTCATAACTACAGCCAACACCTTACGAAGGGATATATCTGTGATCTTTTTTTTTCCAAATTGCTCGGCGGAAAATGTCATGATACAATTTCTGACCTTAGGTCTCTGGTCGGGACCCGGAAAGAAATGAGTACACACCAGGAAACAGAGGCAATAATAATAATAATAATAATAATAAATGTGGCACATGGGAACATCAACAATTCCTGTTGTAGTTGGAGCCCTTGGACTGGTTGGAAAAGATTCCAGTAGGCTGATTGAAGGGATCCCTGGAAGTCCATGCCTCAAAGAGATACAAAAAATTGTTCTGACAAGTACAGCCCACACTTTACGAAGGGCTTTATCTATGTAATTATTTTTATTTTTATTTTTATTTTTTTTGCAGTGGAAAGTGTCATGATGCCATTTCTAACCTTAGGTCCCTGGGCGGGACCCGGAAAGAAATGTGTAAACGCCAGATATCAAAGGAAATAAAAATAATAATAATAATAATAATAATAATAATAATAATAATAATAATAATAATATTCCCGTTTACGCCATTACTTTCAATGTCTTGATTTGACACCATTCATTCGAGGTTTTTGGTTTGTTTCATTTTTTTTTTACTTATGTTTACTCAATACAAGACCCAAGAGACATTCCAGATAGATGGTTACTGTGTGGTGTTGAATGAGCGTAAATAAAAAAATAAACAATAATAATAATAATTTCTTTTCTTTTTTCAAATCTGCTCCGTGGAAATTATCATGAAGCCATTTCTGACCTTAGGTCTCTGGTTGAGACCCGGAAAGAAATGTGTACACACCAGAAATCAAATAAAATATAATAGTAATAATAATAATAATAATAATAATAATAATAATAATAATAACAAACTCTTTGCCAAAGACGACAATGAGTTGAAGGGCCTCCTTAATATTGTAAAATACTTTAGGTATGAACTTCGGATTAGATAAATGTGCTAAAGTAACATTCAAGAAAGGTAGAATTTTAGAAGCACCCTTAATAGATTTAGATTTTGTCACGAAGATTAAAGAATTGGAGCATGATGAAGCTTATAAGTACCTAGGAATTAGTGAGGGAGATGACATACAACACCCCCAAATGAAGGAGAAGGTAAGAAATGAGTACTACAGGCGTGTACGCCTGGTACTAAATACCGAGCTAAACTCAAAAAACCGAATATCAGCCATAAACACCTTGGCTGTTCCTGTGGTGCAATACAGTTTTAATGTTCTTAACTGGACCATAGCTGAAATTAAGCGAATGGACGCCAAAACGAGAAAGCTCCTGACTTGCTACCGCATGCATCATCCCAAACCTGATATTGATCGCCTGTATGTGCCCAGATCCGAAGGAGGCAGAGGACTAGTTCAACTAGAACTATCCTACAAAACTACTACAATTGACCTCCAAAGATACTTGGAAAATACAGAAGATTGGATGATGGTATGTGTCAAGGAACATGAAAGTAGTGTCTTTACACTGTAGTAAAGGAAGCCGACAAATTCAAAATGGAGTTTCAAATGGGCGCAGAAATGCAAATACATCACTGTACACCGGCTGAAGCTGCAAAATACTTAAAAAAGAATGCAAAGACAAATGCGACCGACCAGATACAGAAACAATGGCAAGATAAAACGCTCCATGGCCAATACTCTACCCGTACCAAACAAGCTGACGTAGACAAAAACCGTACTCATCAGTGGCTACGTAGTGCAGGGTTGAAAGCTGAAACTGGAGGTTTTATCATTGCTGCACAGGACCAATGCTTGTTAACTAGGAATTATCAAGCACATATACTAAAATACTGTGTTAGCTCAAAATGCAGATTCTGTGATAAATAGAAACCATTGATCATTTTGTATCAGGTTGCACGATATTGGCACCCACTGAATATAAAACCAGGCATGACAGAGTGGGCCAACATCTGCACTGGAAAATTTGCAACTCCTACGGGAAGGAAACTGAAAGAAACTGGTACGAACACCACCCAGACCCGGTTACGGAGATAGGACCTGTTACAATTCTATGAGAATACACAATACACACTGACAGAACAATCAAAGCCAACCACCCAGACATTGTTATTAAAGACCACAAACAAAATAAGTGCCTCCTTATTGATATGGCAGTCCCTGCAGACTGAAATGTATCTTTGAAGATATTCGAAAAACTGTCAAAATACAAGGACCTTGAAATATAAATCTCAAAAATGTGGCACATGGGAACATCAACAATCCCTGTTGTAGTTGGAGTCCTTGGACTGGTTGGAAAAGATTTCAGTAGGTGATTGAAGGGATCCCTGGAAGTCCATGCCTCAAAGAGATACAAAAAATTGTTATGACAAGTACAGCACACACTTTACGAAGGGCTTTATCTATGTAATTTTTTTTTTCAGTGGAAAGTGTCATGATGCCATTTCTAACCTTAGGTTCCTGGGCGGGACCCGGAAAGGAATGTGTAAACGCCAGATATCAAAGAAAATAAAATAATAATAATAACTAACGTGTTCAGGACTTAAGGGTGAAACTGGAAGGTTTATTCTCGCTGCACAGGACCAAAGCCTGCTTACAAGTAAATACTATACATAATACTACGGACCTAAAATGTAGACCAATACATTGAAATTATTGATCAGCTTATCTTATGCTCAATGCTCACTGCCAACGATTACAAAAATCGTCATGAGAGGGTAGGTCAGTATCTGCATTGGAAGATCTGTCATCACTCTGGAATACAAACAGCTGCAAACTGGTATGCACATCATTTTGAATTTGTAGTGGAGAGAGCAGATATTACCGTCATCAAAGATGTTTTTCTTTAAAGAAATAAGGGGGTATAAACTTTGATAACTTTTTCCATTTCACCAAAATAGATGTTGAACACGTGAAAGTATTATGGCCTCTCATATCTGCTCTTCTTTCTTTATTCATTCGATTTAATTTCTCGCTGAAACCAAGTAGCGTCTGTCATCTAGTTATTTCCCAAATGTATATACAAAGACTGGATAAAGTAGTGATATAAACGTTGCCCTTCCGAAATAAGTCTATAGGCCAGCATACGACGACAAATTCCACATGAGTGTTGTTGCTTTTACAATATGAACCAACAGACTGTCTCCAAGTAACATTGTTTATCGACCATTCTAACGATCACGTATCTTCCTAAAAAATAAATATCTTCGTTTTTCTCAGAAATCAAACGTAAGTAACTTGTGCCTGAATCCCATTCATCCTCTTTTCAGTTGCCAACAGGTAGATAAAATGATGGATAGGTAGGTAACGCCTTTTCCACTACCCAACACACACTTACACTTACACACACTCGCATACATACACATGCACACGCATATATATATATATATATATATATATATATATATATATATATATATATATATATATATATATATATATATGTTTGTGTGTGTCTGTGTGTGTAATCTCACGAATTCATCATAACTTTGGAAGAAGCCAATTTTAAAACGCCTCTAATTAGTGTTACATAAACCCAACAGATGGCGTTAGTCACAGAAAAAAGAAAGAACAGCGAGCAAGAGAGAAAGAGAGAGAGAGAGAGGGTCAAAAAGAGATAGAGAGAGCGTGCGAACGTTCGACTGAGAGAAACGGAGAGAGAAAAAGTGTTAAGGAAGAAAAGAAAAAGAAAACGTACCTATCATGCGCCATATAAACAACATGGCGGACTCTGTCCCAGTAATCAACTAGCGAAAGAAAAGAAGTAAAAAAAATGTCCCTCAAAAATCTTTCGAAAATGTCGATATTTGGTGTTTGTGTAAATAACGATTTCAGAAAATATTGCAAATATCCCAGTGGATTAAATTTAGCGATGAAAGATCTGATCAAAATTCATTCACAGCTTTTAAATTCGTTTCTTGATAAACATCTCTCTAACAAAATCTATGCATCAACAACTATGGGTTTTTTATATTAACTAATACTTGTAGGTGATCAGTCTTGCATCACTTGGAATGTGGTTGATTTTAGCAATATACTATTGTTCTACTTATCATGGGTAAAATAAGTTTTTAAAATGCGACTAAGTGCCAATAAAGAAGAGACAAGATTTGAATTCTATGCTTGGTACGACTAACAAAACTATGGTTTTTTTTATTATAAAATAATTCCTTTGGGAAATGTATTTCTCTCTACGCTTTAATTTCGTCTCCAGCGGAATAGCTGACGGAGAATAGAATAGCTGAGAGAGCACCTGGATAAATGTTTAGATTAGCGTATTGTACAATTGCTTCAAACTCTGATTCAGATTAGTCCTTCTCCCAGACTTGTTTCCACCAAAGGCTACAGAGCACAATCTACCCTACTATTTAACTCATAGTTTGGGAGAAAAAAAGGGTTCATGTCATTCTCAAGAGATTAGACTGGAATTTGAACTTGGCTTACCAATTCCATTTTCTTTATCAAATAACCATCATGCTGCCTGCATATATGCAAATGTAAATAAATGAATGTCCCTTTCCTACCGTCGTAACGTAATTTCCCTGTGCTTTTTTTTTATAAATACTTTCATTGCTTTGATAAGCCTTTCCTTGTGGTACGTAGACTTTATGAATTTAAGCGCAGTACTAGATTGGCAGTTAGGTCTCATCATTTTACAGTTGAAATAGCTAGATGTAACCGTAAGTTCTATGCATACAGTTTCTTCTATCGTACTTCTCGCTTGTGGAAATCTCTTTTGGCTTCTTAAAAATCGTTATCAACTGTGTTTTTGATTCCTCTTCTTCAATTGTTCTCGTCCAGCAACCCGTTGTGTCTTAGCGGCTTTATTTCTTGCTTGTAGAGTCCAATGGTTAGCAAATATAGTAGAAAATGACCAGACAGAAAATGAAGAGATTACATAAGAGGATTGCTAGTGAGACTTGGTAGAGTATCGTACAGTAACAGCCGTCATGGGATGATTTGGGAAAATCCCGTTTTATGCAGTGGATTAGCAATGGGTGTTTATTATTATGACAGACGGTAACATAGGTGTGTGTTATGTATAAATGTAAATCTCATAATAGCCGGATCTAAATGAACTACAGAAGGAAAGTGTTCTCTATGCAAAAATCCTTCCCTTTTGCTCGACTTAATCATTCAACTATAATCCCATTTGAAAATCCTGCCATTAATGATCTCAAACCCTGAAATCCGACCCAACAACGCCTGAAAGTCCGCCTTCCACTGGACGTCGCTAATGATGAAGGAATGGAACACTATAGCCCTGGCTCTGTTTGTACAGTCAAGGCGCGTGAGACAATCACTTAACTTTTCTCCACAAGAAAAACTGGACATATTTTATGCGTGCGACTCGACGCACCGCTCAATCAGAATTCGATTTTCTTAATGCGACACTATTAGCGTTCATTAATAACCATAATTTCCCGATCTTCGGCTCAAAGCTAGACGGTGAAAAGATGCAAAAAGGAAGGGAAAGTTAAAGATGGACCGGCATTTCGACGAAGTGTCGCAGATGTAACAGTTGGTGGCAGAACGTAGTGTGGCTGGTCGGGGTGAAGTCAAGAGGCTAAATTTGGGAGAATGTTTCTCCAGATCTCCACGACATACGCACGAAAGCACGCACACACGCACGCACACACAGAAATCACTCATAGCCTGTGAATTCGAAGTTAATCCAAGAACTCTTTGTTATTGCGGAAGGAGACGAGTTATTAAGCAGGTGTAATTGTGCGTCTGCAAATCGGTCATTAAATATGTACGCGCACGAAGAAAGACAAGCACGGCTCCTCAGTGTTGGTCCTGTTCTCAGTGGTCGTCATGATTAGGGTAGAGGCCGATCAGAAGATGGTGATAGGATGCTGATTATGTGATTACGGGAGAAATACTGCTGATGTTGATAAGGTATTTTGATGACAACGATGATATTACACGTCTGTATTCCAATGGCATACTATTTAAATATAAATTTATAATTCAGTACAGTTTAAGAAAATGTACTTAAACAGATTAATTAGACTTATTTAGATAATTGTATATTAGGGGGCGCTTGGCTAATTTTTCATAATCTGAAATATTAGAAGATAATAACTGTTAATACGAACGCCGTAGGAAATAAGATCGTAACTAATGTTGTCGGGCTTAAAATTATAGAAATCTATAAATACTTCATTAATTTTTAAATTATTTCCTTTATGTTCATTTTTAAAGAAAACAAATTTAGAAGCCAAAATCATATTTATTTTACGTTTTCTTTAAATGTAAGCACACTGATATATTTCTGCTAACTTACAACTGAATTTTTGTTAATGCCCAAAAGAAATGGCCAGGAATTTTCCCTGTGAGTTACATCACCACTGGGAAAACTAGCCTGAAACTAGGGCAAATCTTTAACAGATGCGGGCTACCCGAGACCATAGTCTCCGACAATGGCACTGCCATCACTTAAGCAAAATTTTCAAATTTCTGCCAATATAATGGCATTCAATATGTACGCACATCACTATTTTATTCACGACCAAACTGACAAGCAGAACATTTTGTTGGCACTTTTAAGAGGGTAAAATTCAAAGAGGAGACATTACAACTGAAATCCTAGGGACATTCCTAGCATGTTACAAATCCTAACAGATCTCACGGTAGCTCAGCTGATCAGAAGACCCATAAAAGTTGATTCCATACGTCCAGCGCAACATCATTCACAAAAAAAGAAACACTGCTATGGAACACCAGTTCAACTGATATCACGGGACAGTACAATACAGTTCAACGAGTCTTAGCAAAAAGACTTTCGGAACGGCACTGAGAAGTTGACATAAGGACACATTGTACACTGTACCGGAAATGACACCTCCGATGTTGACGTGCAACCTTCTATATGGGCTCGACATGCAAATTAATTACGACCTTCTCAAATTTCCCAAACTATCGAACAGGATTCAGCTTGTGCCAATCTATATCGCACACACACACATACATACATACATACATACATACAAATCAAATACAACGCCAAGCATTCATTGGTTAATTAATCACCACTACGTTATTATAGACAATTTACAAATCGCAGCAATGCGACAATTTTGTAATCGCTCTATTTTCATGTTGTCAGTTTTGTGCACTTTTGGGAGAAACGGATCCCAGAAGTTTTCTTAAGTCTCCCCAAAGCTCGCTTGCTGATTGGTCAATGCCAACCAATCAGACCGTCTGCACGTGAAGAATAACTCTTCCCGCGCAGCAGTTTGGAGGCTATGGTCACTTATATAAGCAAAAAATATCCTTAGCTAATTAGTGAGAATTCAGCTGCCAAACGAATCTACGTCAGTTGAAACCATGCCTCCAACATTCTCACTCACACCACTACTCACATGCTGAACATTACTTACACTCACATAACTTTTTCTTACACAGCAAAACTTCTGAGAACAATTATTACAAGAAACTATCATAACCTTTCTTTCAGTGAACTTTGAAATACAAAAATAATAGACAACTCTTGTTTTATTGAGCCTTTTCTTACTTAAATGCATGCTTTCTTTCACATCATTGTACATCTTGTTAAATACATATTTTATGTGTAATGATGTCTTTTGCTTATCCTTTTTGATGTGGACCCGAAGTAGGGGCCACGGAAGGAAAACACGGATCACGGGTTAGAGGTAAGAAATATATATTAAACAGAAAAGTTACAAAGAATAGTGTAAGCAGAGCTTACTTTTCAGTGGTGTCCGATATTGGTATCATACGTGGCTGCGCATTACTGGTGCTACTCCCATGATACACATAATAATATAGTACTGGGAGAGTCCATGATGTAGGGAAGTATTGGTCTCACAACACCCCCTTCCAAGAATTTTCATTTTTTTTCTCTCTTTTTTTTCTTGAAGGAAAAAAAAAAGTAAAACTGTTAATACTTCTTCCTCTTGGGATTCACGTCGAGTGGTTGAGTAAATTTTCTCTTTCTCCCCAAGCGTCGTATTTCCGGAGAGACTTGGGACGTGTCAAGATCGAAATGTTCGAATATTACATCGATCGGCTCTTCGCAGATATTTTTTATAGATTCCTCAGATTCCTTCAAACGGCATTTTCTGAGCTGGTTCATATGGCGTTTGTGGGTATTTTTCGGTCCCTGGACAATATAGACCAGTTCGCCAATTCTCTGTTTGATGTTGCCTACTTCCCAGAATGTTATGCTGTTTTCGTAAGCCTTAAAAAGGACTTTGTCGCCAGGATTAACATATTTCTTAGGGAGCGAGACGGTTTTCTTGAACTTCGCTTGCCGTGGAATGAGTTTATCAAAGACGGACTTGATTTTTCTTGCGAAGATCCTATCATGTCTGCTATGTCTTTGTCCATATTTGGCCAATATACGTAGCAGAGCATGAGGCTTTTCGTACCGCTCTTCCACGGATGTCCCATGTGAAAATCCTTATGGATTTTTCAATGTAGGCTATTTGGAATCACTACTCGGTCATTATACAATAGAACATCCTCACAGAAGGAGAAAACTTCAGGCACATTTAGGTCTTTGTTGCGAATTTTGTTTTTGATACTTTGGATGAATTCATCCTCTCGAGACTCCCTTTTAATGTCAGCCAAAGTAACTGGAAGTTCTCTAATTGTATTCGCAATCATATTTTTGATTTCATAATTCGTCCTTAGTGTAGCAATGATGGAATCTTCAAAAACTTGCGTATTTTTAGGAATGAGTCGCGATAAACTGTCCGCATGACAAATACTTTTAGATTTTAGGAAGTCGATCTTAAAATTGTAATTCAAAAGAATCGTTCCCCAACGAAGTAATCTATTCGCCGTATAGACCGGTAGGCCTTTCTTGGAACCAAAAATTGTTATTAGAGGTTTATGGTCCGTTTGCAGTATGAACCGTCTTCCATGTAGGTATCTATGGAACTTAGTGACGGCGAATATTATCCCTAGATCCTCTTTCTCTATTTGGGAATATTTCCGCCATTCAATTTGTTGAAGATTTCTTCAGGGCTTGGGAGGGGATAATGATGATCCCGCAAAGCATCTTTTAGCCCTGTGGAAAAATCTGCGCATATCCGTATTTGGTTGGACTTTTTTTACATAGACCGTAGGTGCTGCCCATTCGCTAAATCTGTTTTTGATAGAATACCCGCCTGTTCGAGTCTATCTAATTCTTTGTTGATCTGCTCTAGAGCAGCGAAAGGGACATTCTGTTTCTTTTTGAAAACTGGTCTTGCACTGTCCTTCACCCTGAAGTTAGCTTTAAATTTAGAACATTTCCCAAGGCCGCCAGAAAAAAACCTGGGGAAATTGTTGTTTGAGTTCCTTTTTGAGATTTTCCGAATTGGACGTTGTACTTTTTATTTTTCGGCAAAAAGTGCTCATTGGGCAATCCCATAGATCTGTTCCGAATAGGTTATCTGAATTTTCTAGCACGTAGGCTTTCAGTTTTTTGGTAACTACATTTAGTGTTACTGTAAGGATCACCTGGCCTAAGATGTTAATATTCTCGCCAGTTACGGATTTTGCTGTTTTATCCGTTTTTAATAGGGTCGGCTTGTTTAAATTTCGCCAAGTACGCCAGTTGATAATCGAGAGGTCATAACCCGAATCAAGCTGGAATTTTATAGAGTTATTGAAAATATCAACAGTCACGTATTTTCTTAAATTCCTATCGACTATGTTGGTCAGATTGGGCTTGCCTAATTTTACTTTTGTGTTTCCTCGTCTTGTTGACGTACCAGAACTGAGTTAAGTTATGACCATTTTTATTGCAATTTTTGCAATATGTTTTCTTCTTGAATGGACAGAATTTCATCCAATGCCATTTTCCTCAATGGTAACATGGTCCGGGAGGTTTCTTTAGCCTATTCGTATTTTGTTTATTGCGGGATTTAGAACATGAAATTTGCCTTTTGTCTTTTTGCGGGGCATAAGAGGTTGGGTTGCTTCTAATTTTTCTAATCTGAGCCACACCTGATTCTTCGATCGTTTTTGAGACACACTTGACAGAAATTACTCTTTGACAATCCTCTGCTAATTTTTGGAGAGTCAATCCCTGTTCGTTTTCGAGTTTGGTAAGTACCCGGCGTCTGACCTCGGCGTCTTCTACTGATACTAGACCTTGTGCGAATATTAAGCACTTAAAAACGTCGGCCGTCAGCTCGGCTAGTTTGAAATCATTACAGAGCTTGTTTACCGACGCTGCAAACGTTAGAAAATCTTGCTGGTTGTCCTTGACTGTGTTCAGGCATTTCCAACGTTTGTGGAACAAGGTTATGTTAGGCCCGAATAGTTCCGTTAGGAGCTTAATAGTCCCTTAGAAATTCAGGTCCGTAATTTTCTTGGGTAATATATAGTCTATGAACCTAACATGTTCGATAGCTCCCAGTTTCCTTAATAACAGACGTACCTTTTTTTTCACTAGGCCATTGTTCACAGTCTACATTGAAAATATCCTCATAACGCCTGTAATAAGTCTCGAATGTTTTGTCTTCTCTCTGTTACGTATTCGAATGTTTCAATCGAGTTGTAGATTGTACTCTGGGAAAATGTATCTTTTTCAGAGTTTTAGAGCCGTTACATGAATTTACAAGTAATTCTTCAAGTTGTTTTTGCTGTAGTTCTGTTTTCTGAAGTGTAAATTGTTGGAATTCTATTTGTTGTTTATGTAACTCCATAAACAATTGTTGCTGTCTTTCGTCTGATTTTTGTTGGTGGAGTTGCTTTCTTCACTTTTTTGTTGTTGAAGTTTCTGTTCTGTTTGTTGGTCCGACTGTAATTTGAGGAATCTTTCTTCCAATTTCTGCTGTCTTTCATCTGATTTTTGTTGGTGGTCCATCTGGACCTTTAACATTTGGACAATTATTTTTTGGAATTCTTCCATATTTAGATAATATGTAGAAAAGTAATGAAAGAACACACAAAGCAGAAAGAAATAGATAAATAACTAACAGTAATTACTGTTGCTTTGAAAACCCGTGTACCAAATCTAGTCAATTAATAAAATTAATAAGAACTACTTACTGGTTTAGATCTTTCGAGATACCGTTGTTCCGTTAATTTCAATGTGACCATTTAAATTTTCTCCGCACTTATTATATTTTTTTAGGGGTGTGGGGAGAAAAATATCACTTAGACAGCAAAAAAAAAAAAATAAATACACTGGATTTTTTTCCTTCTTTTGAGAGAATTTGCTTTGCTTTTGCTTTTTTTTTTAGAAAAAAAAACTCACCTCAATGAGTTTGAGGGGAGGGTAATTTTATGCACGAGATTTGTAGGAATTCAAATCTATTTCATAAAATTTTTTAACACTTTGCTAAATGCGCAACTTGGTGAATAGTTTTTCGAACTTCGTAGAACTTCGAGCTCTTGTGTTTGTCAGTTTGTTTTGTGCACAAGCTGGGTTTTTGTAAGCAGTCGTTCTCGATACTGGGTTGCTCATTTATTGCGTGTCGTTCGCTGATGTAGTAAAGCCAGCTTTAATTCTAGTTCAACACTGATGTGGGAACCAGTGGGGTTAAACGAGTCCCCTGTCGCCACTGATGTGGGACTGGGGCTTTGGGGTTTCGGTGTGGGTGCGTGTCTCGAATTCTCTGTCACCACTGATGTGGACCCGAAGTAGGGGCCACGAAAGGAAAACACAGAACACGGGTTAGAGGTAAGAAAGATATATTAAACAGAAAAGTTACAAAGAATAGTGTAAGCAGAGCTTACTATCCAGTGTTGTCCGATATTGGTATCGTACGCGGCTGCGCATTACTATATATAACAACCCCCTACACGGGTCGAATGTGGCACAAGGCCGGTTTAATTCGAGCTTACCGAACCCGTAGACTCGGCCAAAAATATGTCCATTTACAACCCGTATACACGAGTTTAGGGACTGTCTACCTCTCCGGACGAAACTTTGCTCTGCGGCAAAGCCTCTTCCAAGTTACTCTCTGCCAAACAGAGAGTTTGACAGCAGAGCATGCGGGTGCGCATTACTGCGGCTGCGCATTACTGTATTTACTGCCCCCCCCACGAAGGATAGATGTGGCACAAGGCCGGGTTTAAAGTGGGCTTACCGAGCCCGTAGGCTCGGCCAAAAAATGCCCGTAGTAACTGTAAAAACAGAATCGGGTTGGTCAACCCCGAACGAGACTCTGCCCTTCGGCGGAGCCTCGTCTTGGTTCCTCTCCGCTCAGAGGCAGATAGTTCGACCGTTAACTCGTCAACACGCGGCTGCGCATTACTGGTATATTTGACAACCCCCACACACGGGGCTAATGTGGCAAAAGGCCGATTTAACGTGGGCTTACCTAGCCCGTAGGCTCGGCCCAAAATATGCCCATTTACAACCCGTATACACGAGTTTAGTACCTCCCCCGACGAAACTTTGCCCTGCGGTAAGGCCTCGTCCGAGTTCCTCTCTGCCAAACAGAGAGTTCGACAGCAGAACACGCGGCTGCGCATTACTTGTCCTACTCCCATGATTCACATCATAATATAGTACTGCGAGAGTCCATGATGTAGGGAAGTATCGGTCTCACAACACTTTTCCACTTCAGTTTTTATTCTTTGTCTCAAGTTAAATTAATGTGGTGAAGTCCATCACAAGCTCTTTCACTGGACATTCTGTTAGAAGCATTTTGACTTACCACAACAGAATTCACAAGCTACAAAGAACAGGGAACCTAGAGCTCAATGAATGGGGTCTAGGAAGTCAGTTCGTTTACGGTGTTCAGCCAACAACCTACAAATGAAACAGCGACAAAAGCAGTCAAATAGAAATGGGCAGTTTTAGGGTCAATCATAATATATATATATATATATATATATATATATATATATATGTGTGTGTGTGTGTGTGTGTGTGTGTGTGTGTGTGTGTGTGTGTGTGTGTGTGTGTGTGTGTGTGTGTGTGTGTGTATATATATATATATATATATATAATTAAATTGAAGATACGTTCCCTTAGGGATTTTGGAATCTCCACAGTTTCTCGGAGCTTCCTCAAAGAACATGCCGACTAGATTTTTTTCTAAAGAATAATGGCTTTTTATTTATTAATCCGACATATTTTATCACTTTAAACGTTATTTTTAGTCGATATTCGTATTTGTGTAGAGGGTCCGTTTAATTATTAAACAGTATATTTATTTATTTTTGTCTACCGGCCTTTATTCGCATTGTACGATCCTACATTGAAAACAGTACAAGATAGAAGCATAAATGTTATGGAATTACGTAGATTAATTAACAGATATTGTTACTCAGTATTCTGTAGAGGGTGCGCTTCCTTCATCAGTATCAAAATGGCGCCTCGGAAGGAGAAGTCCTAGAACGTTTGCTGATTATCACCTTGTACACAAGTTAACACAAAATCATTTTTAATTAATATATTTCAAAATCGACACGTAAGTACTCAGCTTCTTGAAAAAACAGTCACTAGCATGGGCCGTTTGATTACTTTCAGATGTCGCCCGGGAGCCAGGTCTCATCACAGGTCAATAATCGATTCTACGTGCGTAGTTGCATAGGTTGCCTTAAGCCTTAATATAACATTCTGACACGTTTGAAGCTAACGGTGTAATAGCAGGGTAAATTGAGTTATTTCGTCTTGTTAGGGCAACCAGTCAAAGAAAAGAAAAAAATCTGATTTCAAATCACCGAAAATAATACGGTAGATTGTTTTTTCAGCCTTGGTAGTGCAACCAGTTAATGAGGTGGAAAAATCTGAATTCAAATCACCATAAATAGTATGGCATACTAAGCCTTACTTGGACAACAAGTGAAGGAGACGGAAAATCTGATTTCGAATCTCCTAAATAATAAATTTGTTTCTTTAGCTTTGTTAGGGTAACTAATCTTGGAGAAGAATGCACGAGTAGACGCTATGATATTTATTTATTTTTAAACAGTGTTAATTACATCTACCGGCCTGTGCATTTGAGAATTTTGTTACAATTTTTGCATATCAAAATACTTTTATAGCGACTCCCGTGAAGAACTTGTTTTTTAATTTAAATAATCCGTCTTCAGCATGTCATACAAAATACGTGCCCTTTGTTTTGGTAAGTAATTTTCTTTTTCGCCGTTTTCTTCACTATAGATTTTAATAAGAGTAATGTGCCCTTGGACTATAATACGTGTAACAACTTAAATATAACATATAAGTAATAAGAACAATTGTCGGGTTGAAAATAAAATTCCATTAGTCTCTTAGAAATAACTCTGAATCCAACAGCCGCTTTAATTGGGATTGGGTCAGACATCTTGCCACAGACTGATCTACTGCGGCCACAGCTGTAATACACGTAGTCCACCCACTTCATGCTCATAATGGCTTATGGGAATCGTGCTACAGAAGGTAACGACGGAGAGTGAGATGAAAGGACTAAGCAGAGACTACAAGAAGACAGAATGCATGGTCATCAGTAAGAGGAAGAGCCCGAAATGCTGGTCGGGTACACTAGAATCAAGCAGACGCGGAAGTTTAAATATCTGGGAAGCGTTTTGACAGAGGACAGTATGTGCGACACTGAGATCCTTAGACGTATTGCGATGGCTAAGGACGCATTCCAAAAACTGATCAGAGTATTGCGAGACAGGAGGATTTCTTTGGTAACAAAGAAAATAATACTGAGCTGTTATATGACATATGTCCTTCTTTGCAGCATCGATTTCCACAAAGATGAAGAAGAGACTCGAGGCGACGGAGATGTGGATCTAAAGAAGGATGCTTAGGATATCATGGGCCGAGCGTATGAGAAACGATGACGTCTTAGAGAGACTGTAAACAAGGAGAAGACTTATACTTAACATCAGAAAGAGGCAACTGAAGTTTTGGGGACATAATGAGAAAAAAGGGTCTGGAGAATCTGATACTTACGGATCGAATAGAGGGAAAGAGAGACAAGAGAAAGCAGCGCGTGCCATACCTGGCGAGCTTGAGCAGGTAGATGATAGAACGTGGCCTGAGGGAGGAAGTAAATGGAAGGAAATTTCTGAGAGCTGCAAAAGATAGAGAGGGTGGAGAGCCATGATCGCCTACGTCCTGAAAAGACATGGCACATAAAAAGAAAAAAGATCACACCCAGTAAAAATCTAAAAGTTGCGTCACCGTCAATGCTTACCAGTAAGTTCTTCCCAGGTTTTCTTGCAATTGTATTGAGAGCCTTAACACGCAAACTTCCAATCTGGCAGATGAAGTGAAAAGGCATGCTGGGCTCGTAGCATTAGCCGTCAGCAACAGTAACTCGGAGACTACCCTCATTCTCTGAATCCAGTGTAGCGTGAAAAGCTTTTGAGCGCAAATAAACTGGTGTAGCATGATGAAAAAAGCAACAATCCTGCTTTGTGAATGATAAGAGGCAAACCAGACCGAAGTCCTTTGGAACCATATCACCATGCTGCTAAGAGGATGGTAACCGAGCACTCCATTTCTATGGTAGAACTGTATCCGTACTAGGCAAATCGATAATTAAGCCTAGTGAGGTGCCGAAAACATTTGAGTTCTTTCTGCCACAAGGAAACCGTAAACTAAATTGAAATCCGATGTAATGGTAGAGAATTGTAAGAAAAATATAGCTTGACGTTACTAAACGAACACGTCAATGTGATATATTTTTATACTGGCAGCAAATTAGCAAAAGCATTAGCTAAAATTCCGCCCCCACACATGTTAAGAACAACCAGCCCTTAACGCATTAATATATGGCAATCCCATAAGAAAATGACAAAAATATAAAATCAAGACTAGTTTAGATATTATGTCTTTATGTATTAACTTAGGCGATAAAGCCACTAAGACGTAATGGGCTACTGAGTTAGAGAATATGAGAAAAACACACTATTTAGGAGAGAGAACAAAAACAGAACAAGGATTAAGAAGACAGAAGATAACGATTGACATATCATTTGAAGATCAAAGCTGACTTGGAAGCAAGGAGCTGGAAGAGTGTTCAGCAATTAAGAGGTGTCGTAGAAGAAACTGTTAGAACTTACGGTTACATCGAGCAATTTAAACTGTAAACTGATAAGACATTGCTGTTAATCTAGTACCACGCTTAAATTCATAAGGTCTGGGCACCATCGGGGAAAGTGATATTTATTCTGTAGAATATACAGAAATGTGGCACATGGCCAAAGGGGGGATAGGGGAAAATAGGACGGTCTTCATCTGTCTTAACTATAACTTAGCTAGCCGCAAACATTGACCCAATCGTACGAACAATATTCCTTACACCAAAACACCACATTCATACATACCGTTCTTACTACAACCACCATAATACCTCACTGTCTCTATGAAAATACTAACTAGTCCCCATATGTACAATTCAATGTCTGTGGGGGAAGGGGGATAAAATAACAATTTTAAAAATTAATCCCAATGAGTATATACAAATGAATACAAAATATTTACAAGAAACTAAAGAAAATGTTATTAGTAAATAAAACCCCCACAATAACTAAATGTGGCAGAAATACCAGTTCGCTGGCCGAAATCAATGCGGGACTATAATATTATAGAACATTCATCCATCCCTAGCACACACACTGACACGCACTCATTCAGACACAACAACAAATACGAAAACACTCACACGAAACGAAAGGCGCCCCGCATCCTACCTGCGAACTGACATCACTAACCACCTAACGAGGGAGGGGATGGGGAATTAAACTTAAAGAAAAAAAATTAGGGGCAGAAATAAAAGGAGCCAAAGGGGAAAGTTCATCAGAACAATTACCATGAAAGTATTTATAGAAAAGGCACAGGGAATGTACGTTACGCCGGTGGAAAAGGGTTTTAAGCAGAGATGCCGGTGCAGGACTAATAACATTGCAAATTCTACATTGGATTTTATCAAGAATCTCTAAATATGTAACAGAAGCACCAGATCAGACATGGCAGCAGTATTCAAAGCATGGACGAATGACAGACATATAAATATGTAAGATAGATACTGGAAAGACAAATTGTCTCGCACAACATAGTGAACCAAATTTTCTAGCAAGAAACCTAGCAATTCAACATAATCTTTCCACTTCATGTCAGTGGAAGACGTTAGTCCAAGAAGGTGCAATTTATCACACTCCTGGAGGGTAGCATCAGACATGCTGATGGAATTTTTAAAAAAAGGGTTCTCTCAGACGATTAAAAGAGAACAGTTTGGTTTTGGAGTTGTTAAAATTAACAAGGCATTTCTTGCCCCAGTTAACAACAGAACGTAGATCGTTTTTGAGATTAGCTGCCTATTTGACTTTTTCGAACCCCACTGACTTACTATTAAGACAGGAATACATTGTCGTCTCATAAGTATAGATAACGAGTCAAGTCAAAAATAAATATTTTCCTATCGATTAACAGTCATAAAACTGTATAGTGTTTATACAAACCAATGCTTTTTTACATTCAATATAGTTTCACAAACCTAAACTGGGACTACGTATAGGTTCACCACTCAGCATTGTATTAGGATGACTCTTTTTAGGATTTTTAAAAATTCGGCGTATATCAAAATATCTTAACATAAAATCCTAGATACTTTTGATATATACATGAAAATTTATTAATATTTCTGCATAAAATAAATTGTTTGAATTATTAATAAATAAAAGAAAATCAAACTTAGAATTAGACAAGACCTTAAATTGTCATGATATTCCACTAATACAAACGAATCAATCAGTTTCGTGCCGTGCATGATACAAGCTTAGGCGATCATATATCTTTCGATACATGAATGACGTGGCAGATTTTTTTCCCGCAGTAGGTTGCCATTTCTTTCTGATTTTACACAAGTGATATATATGTTTACATTAATGTGCGTGCGTCCAGCCTGCGTGCGGCGCTGCTGCGTGTGATCGGCGCGTGCGCGCGTGCGTGCGGATATATATATATATATATATATATATATATATATATATATATATATATATATATATTATAATATTTATTTAAAAATATGATTCCTTCGCTACATAAGAGTTCCCATGTTTCAAAAGCGAGAGCCGAGACCCTCAATATAATTTTTCAAATTAAGTTGAATTAAGGTGTCTGGTCTCGCTTCATCGTCAAGCGAGAATTTTGGAATAAGCTATGTTGTGATTTGCGCGTGTGTATAAGTATGGTCTCTTGCAACATTAGTTACTATGGAAACGGCTAGGCTCAAACATATTGGTTAGGTGGTCGAAGAGTTAAGAGTTAATTTTTATCTACAAACCAGTCCCCTTCGTTTATGTTTATGTCAGGTTTTGTTGGGGTCCCTATTTCAAGTCTCATAGTAGCGGTCGTCGTCTAGTTGGTCTAAAAAGGCATTTTATGACCTTGCGGCAGGTCGTTAAGTGTCGAGTGGATTCTGTTTCATTATTATCTGTCTATTAATCTCTTTATTTATTTGTTTATTCGAATGGCTATTTTCTTTTACAAACGTGTTGAAATGGATTACAATTTGTTTTTTGACGACTCCACAAAGGGTTTTTCTATTTAATGATTGGGCTGAGCTTTTAAGGCTTTTATTAAACTATAGACTTTATTTGTTTATATGTTGTTGTTGTTTTTAATGTTAATTATTTAATGCAAATATTTGTTGATGTCGGCAAAAAACCGTTAACTCCTGCCTATGGTTTAATAATTTTTCATTATTTAGAAACTTAATGATGTATAGTTTTTCATGTATGCATAAAGGGCATGGGTCATCCCAGGTTTTACGAGTTCTAAATAATGGACTTGTAAAGGTTTTACAAGTTCCAAATAAGAACTTATTTTATAATAATAACAGACAGGAAATATATATATATATATATATATATATATATATATATATATATATATATATATATATATATATATCGATTTAAAATGACACGTCTACTCTAAACCAACAAATAAAAACGACTGTATACTCTGTTACGAGCATCATAACATTAACATAAAGCCCAAAGAAGAAGAATGCATTTAAAATACGTGTATAATCTTCCACTCTCCTCGTTCTCATATATATATATACATATATATATATATATATATATATATTAAAATTATTTTTTATAAATATGATTCCATCGCTACATAAGAGTTCTCATGTTTCAAAAACAAGACCTGAAATCTTCAATATAATTATTAGAATTAAATTGAAATAAAGCATCAAGGTCTGTTTCATCTTCAAGCAAAATGTTTGGAATAACTAATCTAGATAATAAACTAATAACTAATAACTTAACCCCAAGGAAAATGAGAATGTCACTAAGCCGCAGGGGGCTATCGAAAAGTCAATAACGACTTAACTTGAAAGATAGCTATTCTCAACACAACAACAAAATCAAACACTACAGAAACAGTTAAAAGTTTAATCAATCTAAAATAGGCAACTTTACATCAGAAGCAGGAGTTTACCAAATTGGGAATAAAAGTATATATGAGCTTAAAGGGACCTAAAATAAAATAACTCGCTCAATTCAAAAAATGTTGATCGCAGTTTTAATAAAAAGAGAATTTCTTTCTGGGTAATTCTTCTGATGATTTTTCCTCTTTGGTAGCGAGACTTTATGAGGTCTCATCATTTTACAGTTGAAGTAACTCCGTAAATTCTATGTCAACAGTTTATTTTTCTATCGCTTCTTGCTTCCCATTCAACATTAATCTTCAAAGATTTAAATGCAATGTCAGTCGTTATCTACTGTCATTTTAATTCTTGTTTTTTTTAAAATTTTCCTCTCTCCTTAATAGAGTTTCTTTTCTCATATCCTCTAACATTTAGTAATGCCTTGCATCTTAGTGGCGTCATTGCCTTGCTCAGGGTGAAATAATTGAAAAAAATACTTAGACGAAGATGAATGTCAAAGAAATAGAAGGATAGCGAATGGTCAAATGTAACAAAATTTTGGATATTTAAACCATGTCCAGTAGGAAATCATCACCCTACACAGCTTCCTTTTCTTTAATATTTTTGAACTGCAATAATTTCTTGGGAAATATTGTAGAGTAACTACCTGTTGTTTTCTCGACTTTTTTTTTAACTTCAGTGTTTTTCTTTTCCTACACTGGTTGTAAACGAACGCAAACGTGATCAAAAGTAAACTAATTTGAAAGTTAAACACGACACGCCGATTTGACTTTCCGTCTAATCTTGACAGTAGCTTTTGACAGTAGCGATAGCAAAGAGAAAAAAAAAGGAGTAAAATGAATTTCTATAATGATAGACTCACATATGAAAAATTAAGCTTTAAGGCGCTTGACGGAAATTTTGATCCGCTCCGTTAATGCAGATTTTGATTTGTTTAAATAAAATTGTTATTCTGATGATGCTGGGTTAATAGCGAGACATATCTAGTTAATTTTCTAAATTATATATATATATATATATATATATATATATATATATATATATATATATATATATATATGTATATATAATCATATCGCCCCAAGCAAGGCCAGAGGCCACTATCACGCAAGGGGTTAAAGAAGGGTTGGAGGAAGAGCAGATAGGAGTGGCAATGGAGGGGATGAGGAAGAAGAGAAAGACAGTGGGTCGATCAAGGCAAGGGGGCCACAAAAGATCGGGAGCGAGAGCAGATAGGAATGAGAAAAGAAAGGATGTGGAGAAGGGAAGCGGATAGATCAAGGCAACTGGAGATATCGATTGACGCTACACTTAAACCTTTGGAGATTGTATTTGTCAGGGAAACAGTAGTAGGGAAGGGAGTTCCATAGGCGGGATATATGTGTGTGTGTGTGTGTGTGTGTGTGTGTGTGTGTGTGTGTGTGTGTGCGCGCGCGTGTGTGCGTATGTGTGTGCGTGTCTGTGTATGCATGTGTGTGTGTAAGGCAAAAGCAAATAAACTACTAACCATTAAATTAATACTCCATCCGTTCCGAAATAGTTGTAATGTACCAAAAAAATTTTTCATGTTTTTCCAAAATAATTGTTCCAGTAGATAAAAAAACACAAAAAAAGAACAAAAAATATAATTTATTCCCATACTCAACAGTAAATGAGTAATATTAGTGAATTGTCATATAAATAAGTGTGAAATATATCGAAACTGATATACATAAACTGTTAAATTAATAACAGAAATAACTGGGAAGGTTTGCTTTAACAAAAGCCGTTTTTGTTGCAACTCGTCAGAAATAAAAATGGATACTTCAAGTTTTCCTTTTCTTTCAAGCTTCTCTTTAGACATGTGCCGGAGTTTATTGTTGTTATCGCCGTCAACTAAAATAACTTGTTCCATTGCTAACTGCAAACTTAGAAAAGTATTGTTAAGCTTCGACTTCTGAAGTTTATTGAAGCTTTCTTCCACTGCTTCAATGAGCTGGTCAGCATTATTTGGAGCTTGCTGGTGCTGAATTGATTGAATTGCATTAAAATAACCCAGATCAAGGACATTGACATCAGGACTATTTGGAGGCTGGGAAACTGATTCAATTTGCAAACCCAGACATTCTGCAGCTACGTTTAATTCTCTCCTCCCATCATAATCTCTTGCCAGCGGGTGGTCTGAAAAAAAAATACAATTTTTATGTGGTGAAAATGTGATATAATTTGCGCTTCAAATTATTCTACCTGAATAAGCTAATATAAATAAATACTTGAGGAACATCAATGCTAACCTGTTAATGTAAACGGCAAACAATTCGACTAAGAATTAGTATATTCCACATGAGATTTCCGGCTATGGAACAACTATTTCGAAACAGAGGGAGTAATAGATAACGTATGATATGGGTACCATCCAAGCGTAGCATACATGTGGCACAAGGCCTAAAATAATGCGCACCCAGGGAGGATTGAACTCACTACCCAGTCGTAATTGTTCTAGTGTGACAAGCTTGCTGGCCATTACACCAATTCGAGGTGCCCAAAGCAGCAGCATATAATATAACTATTAACTTACTTTAATATATATACACTTTTTAATAATTACATAAATGTGTGTGTATGCAGCTTGCGTGCGTGCGTGTGTGCTGTGCGTGCGTACGGATATATATATATATATATATATATATATATATATATATATATATATATATATATATATATATATATATATATATATATATATATATATATATATATATATATAAAATGAAGAGGTTATAATGGTTCCAACGAGAGAAAAGTGTGTATATTAAAAAGAAGAGAGGTACCGCAAACTTTTTTGGTTGTAATGTGGGTTTTTAAAAAAATATTATTCTTTATTTTTCATAGTTTTACAACACGTGTTTCTGGTCTCGTGCCCGTCTTCAGGTAAAGGGTGGAGATTTCCACATATTATTAAAAATAATTATTTTTTTTCCTTTATGTTTTTCAATGTTAAATATTCTCGATATGAGACATTCTCTGTTTTTGTGTTGGTCATTCGAATGTCTTATCTTAAATGGCAGTGAAGAGTTCTGACAGAAAAACCCTTTGTGGAGTCGCAAAAAAAAAACAAAAAACAAATTGTAATTCCATTTCAACACGTTTATAAAAGAAAATAGCCATTCAAATAAACAAATAAATAAAGAGATTAATAGACAGATAATAATGAAACAGAATCCTCTCGACACTTAACGACCTGCCGCAAGGTCATAAAATGCCTTTTTAGACCAACTAGACGACGACCGCTACTATGAGACTTGAAATAGGGACCCCAACATAACCTGACACATTTTAAATAATATATATATATATATATATATATATATATAAAGCACAATGTTTTGTTATCCGATATTAACACGCACCTGATCAGACATTACTGTTTTTTTAAAGAGAGAAACGTCCTGGGTACGACGTTAAACTGCATCCAACAGCAAGGCCTCTGATCAGGAGGTTTTGAGGAAGCGTGGAACCACCTCTTAATTGCTGGTGTTCCCAGGTCCACCCTGACCCGGGGTGGTAGCACCTGTTGGGGGATCCCAGCTATGGGAAAATAGTGAACTTCCAGGTCTTTTCCAGCACATTGAAATAATGATTTTGCCAGCTATACGTATTTGAAACAATGATGTTGCCAGTTATACGTTTTTGAAACAATGATGTTGCCAGCTATACGTTTTTGATATATTTAGTAAATACTGGATCTGGCATTAAATAACCCATAGTGGTTGATATGCCATAAAACCCCAAACAACCAACCTAAAGAGAGAAATGAATGTACACCGATTAGAAATCGAAGTTCATATTAAAGAAAATGTGGTGTTAATAGGGTATCTACCGTCCATTTTCTACTATAGTATGACATCTACCATGGTATGATATTTACCAACTGTTGGTATTTTGAAATATGTTAGGGTTAGGACTAGGGTTAGGGTTAGTTGTTAGGTTTAGGTGTTTGG
The DNA here is from genome assembly GCA_964036315.1 of Acanthosepion esculentum. Classification (NCBI taxonomy): domain Eukaryota; kingdom Metazoa; phylum Mollusca; class Cephalopoda; order Sepiida; family Sepiidae; genus Acanthosepion; species Acanthosepion esculentum. Next base: position 128,286,568 of record OZ038478.1, on the reverse strand, counting down.
TTTAAGTTTAGGAGATGGGGTTAGGGATTATGGTTTGGGTTAAAGGCAGTGAACTGGTTATGTATTATATAATGATTAAAAAATGTATATAGAAAATAATCATCAAATAATGATTATGATATATGTCTATATTTCTGAGATGAGGTATTACGTACATTATTTACATTATTCGGACTATTGTCCTCATTCTATTGCTGGCAATAGTTGAGTATTTGCGCTGGGGCCCTAACAGGTGCTACCAGGGAACACCAACAATTAAGCGGTGATACCACGCTCCTCAAAACCTCTTGATCAGAGGCCTTGCTGCTAGATGTAGTTTATCGTCTTACCCAGGACGCGGATGTAGTTTAATGTATTACCCAGGACGAGTATTTTTGTAAGAATAATTTTATTAGTTGATCGATGATGAATTTGGGATAATTATTGGTGACTAATATTTATTTTATGTGTTTTGGTTCACTCAGAAATTTTCTTTGGGAATAAAAATTTAGGTGTGCTCTAATTAGGAATTTTTTTATGACTGCTATTTGATATATTATACTATATATAGTTACATATGTCTGCGCGTGTATGGGTAACGTCATGTAATTCAAGTTTCTTTTCTTTGCATAAAGAGAAGAAGAATAGGTCTCTCGAAAATTAATTAGAAAAGATCAAATAAAACAATGGAAAAAAAGAAAGAAAAGGCATAGATCAACGCGACAAAAGGAAAGAAGAAAGGAAAAGAAGTAAAGAATTGAATCAAAAGCGTAAAAGCCTTTTAAAAAACAAATGTGAAAATGGAAAATGTTTTGAAAAAGATTAAAAAATATAAGGTAAAAGTGAAAGAAAGCATTTGATGAGATGAACCGAAAACAAACAAAAGAAAGAAAGTGTTGCGGGCACCCCGGAGTGGGGCGCGATGGCCCGAGCGCCCCCGTGTCGTAAGATGAAAGATGTCACAGGGAGCCCGCCACATTTTTACTTTGCGATCTGACCAGGTGAAACAATATGGACAACAGAACGAAGATGTGTATGAATTATGCAGGGGTTTATTACGTGAAGGAGAATAGGATGCATATTGGCAATGTCGGCGGTTGGTTGTTGCTGATGCTCCGGTAGAGTGTGGTTGCTCCGGTCGGTGTCGACGGTTTTGACGATTGTTGATGATTGCGTGGCTGCTCCGGCCGTGTCGACGGTTGGAGGTTGATGATTGCGTGGCTACTCCGGTCGTGTCGACGGTTGGAAGTTGATGATTGCGTGGCTGCTCCGGTCGTGTCGGCGGTTGGAAGTTGATGATTGCGTGGCTGCTCCGGTCGTGTCGACGGTTGGAAGTTGATGATTGCGTGGCTGCTCCGGTCGTGTCGACGGTTGGAAGACGATGGGTATCGTGTCTTTATTTATTTGTTTAGCGTGCGGTAGATGGTGAGACGAAGGAAAGTCGTGTATCGGGATCCGGATATCGACGGGCGCTGGAGTCAGTAGCTGAGCGTCAATGGCAGTAGGTGGCTGGCGTTGCTTTGTTGAGTTGGGCGTTGAGGTGCTGACGTTCCGGTTGAGGGTTGATGTGTGGATGCTCCAGTCAGTGATGATTGCGGTTGCTCCGGTCGTGTCGACGGTGGGAGGTTGTTGATGAGTGCGTTTGCTCCGGTCGTGTCGACGGTTGGAGGGTGATGATTGCGTGGCTGCTCCGGTCGTGTCGACGGTTGGAGGGTGATGATTGCGTGGCTGCTCCGGTCGTGTCGACGTTTGGAGGTCGGAGTGAGTGCCGAAGAACCTACCGTAAATAATTACTATCAATAGTGTACGGGAAAGGTTTGTTGGTCGTCGCAGGTGGGCTTTGCTGGTTGTCAGGTTTGGATAGCACTGTTAGTCGACTGGTCTGGTTATTGCTGCTGGTCGTGGCTGGCGTTGCGGGTCTGCCAGGTCGAATCCAATCGAAACCTCCCGTAATAATTACTAACAATAGCGTGTACAGGGAAATGTTGTGGACGACGTGCGGGCGGCCAGTAGGAGTGTCATGCCGAAAGTCAGAAGTGTAGAGTGAGTGTGTGTGTGGGGGCGTGTTCCAACTCGCGTCCAGTTGGCAGACAAAAAAAAATGGGAGCGTAACTTAATACACAGCCCAGGGCAGCATCCTTACGTCGAGGCCAGGTGTCTGTGCACCGACCGTGTCAGAGGCGACCGGTCAGTACCGTGGATTTACTTGACCTCCCACAGGGCCTGGTTGTGACACAAGGTCGGGGTTTAATGTGGGAAGAGAGGGCGATTTGACCCGAGAGTATTCACCCGGGTCGCTGGTCTTTAGCTTGTCCAAGCTAGTTAGAGCTGGTCATAGCTGGTCAAAGCTAGACGTAGCCGCGATACTACCAGCACAGGGAAACCCCGCAGACGAATCCCTGCGACCGGCCTGTATCAGAGATCGAATCTCAGCCAAAAGGCGATCGTCCAGCGAGTAATCTGAGAACAGATACTACACCGTGATCTTAGCCAAAAGGCCGTGGATTTACTTGACCTCCCACAGGACCAGGTTGTGACACTAGGTCGGGGTTTAATGTTTTGACCAGAGTATTTTCACACGGGTCGCTGGTCTTTAGCTGGTCTTAGCTTGTCCAAGCTGGTTAGAGCTGGTCATAGCTGGTCTTAGCTTGTCCAAGCTGGTCAAAGCTAGTTAGACGTAGCCGCGATACTACCAGCGCAGGGACGAATCCCCGCGACCGGCCTGTATCAGTGATCGAATCTCAGCCAAAAGGCGATCATTCAGCGAGTAATCTGAGAACAGATACTACACTTTGATCTTAGCCAAAAGGCCGTGGATTTACTTGGACTCCCACAAGGACAGGTTGTGACACAAGGTCGGTTTATAATGTGGGAAGGGAGGGAGAGTGGACCCGAGTTTTCACCCGGACCGCAGTACTTTGGCTTTAGCTGGACTTAGCATGTCCAAGCTGGTCTTTAGCTGGTCATAGCTTGTCAAAGCTGGTCATAACTAGATGTAGCTGCGATACTACCAGCGCAGGGACGAATCCCTGCGACCGGCCTGTATCAGAGATCGAATCTCAGCGAAAAGCGATCGTCCAGCGAGTAATCTGAGAACAGATACTAGGTATCTACTTGACCTCCCACAGGGCCAGGTTGTGACACAAGGGCGGGGTTTAACGTGGGAAGGGAGGGGGAACGGACCCGAGTTTACACCCGGGCCGCAGTGATTTGCTTTAGATGGTCTTAGCTTGTCCAAGCTGGTCAGAGCTGGTCTTAGCTAGTCAGACGTAGCCGCGATACTACCAGCGCAGGAACGAATCCCTGCGACCGGCCTGTATCAGAGATCGAATCTCAGTCCATAGGCGATCGTCCAGAGAGTAATCTGAGAACAGATACACCGTGATCTTAGCCCTGAAGCTGAGACGCGATAGAGCAGTACCGTCCGCGAAGGGACGACACCGTGGATTTACTTGACCTCCCACAGGGTCAGGTTGTGACACAAGGTCAGGGTTTAATGTGTTAAGTTCGGTGTGCCCCACAACAGAAAATGGCGTTACTGAAATGTCAAGAGTCTCACTAAAAATTGAGTGGAGATTTCTATGCGAAACTATAGGTGCTAAAACGCTTGGAGGTGTATTACGATTAGGTTCGTAACAACCGTGAACGAAAGAGGTAATCAGTTCATCTCCAAACGAAATTACAAGCGTGCAGGGATCATGGTGGAAAGGTCAAGGTTGAAAAATGCCGTTCTCTACCGCCTTTAGTGAGCAGCCGAAAGCGGCTGCGATAAAAGAAAGAAAGAAAGAAAGAAATAAGACAGACGATTAGGGAAAAAACGAAATGGGTAATAAATAATGACAAAGAAAGAAGCTAAGGGTTGAAAAGTCTAAGAAAGGAAAGTACATGAAAGAAAGTAACAAAGAAAGAGTGAAAAACCAAAGGCTATATTGAAATAAAAGTAAGCAAGAAAGACACAATTAAACAGAGAAAAAAAAAACGAAAAATGTAATTTCAAAAAAGGAAATAACGAGAAATGAGAAACAAAAAAATAAGAGATAAAGACAGAGACAAAACAAGTTAGGTCGATAAAAGGCATTTGATTGTGTGAAAATTCTCAAATTTCTTATTGTCTCACTAAAAAGAGTTTTATTTTCGTTTACTGGGTATCCACGTTTGTTAACTCTGTGTCAATACCGAGACACAGTTATAAAAAAATTCCAATTGTGTACAAAAGAATAGCATTCAGTCCTAATTAATCCGTAATGAGCTAACTGTACCAACTCAGGCAGTATTTAACTTATCTTTCTTCGTAGGCCTATACACCTGACGCTAACGTGGATTGCCAGCCCTCTTTTTTGTCATCTTTGTTGGTTTTATTGTTCGCTTTCGTCTGCCCACTCTTATTCTTCAGCGGGGCCGACGCTGTTTTCGCGCTAATGGATTTCCGGTCGTGGGTGACTGAACAGCATCTGTGAAGAGAAAAAAATGTTCGTTAATACTTGATAAGGGCCTGCGTTTTACACCTGGGGTCGTCGATTAGCAGGTGGTGGCGTACTTTTCTAAGTCTGCAACTTGTTACAGATGTACGGTTGGGCGGGACGAGTTTCTGGTTTTGTTCGGATGTGCGTGCGTGTGTTTTTTTGTGTGTTGTGTATTTATGGGTTACGAAAGGAAACAAGTGTGGGTTTTGTGCATATCGAAAAGTTATACGAAATTCAAAACATTTTTCTTTTCTAGCATTTTTTTTAAACAAATTGCATTTTTCGACACATAGATAGATAGATAATATATGAAGAGAAGGATATATATATATATATATATATATATATATATATATATATATAAAAACAAAAAACAAAGACTGTGATAGATAGATAGATACATAGATAGATAGATAGATAGGAATGTTCTGAGATATATAAATATACATACATATATATATATATATATATATATATATATATATATATATAGATAGATAGATAGATAGATAGATAGATAGATAGATAGATAGATATATAGATAGATA
>OZ038478.1:128156578-128276578 GCA_964036315.1 Acanthosepion esculentum | reverse complement strand
TAAATTGAAAGGAAAATCTATAAGTTTCATTGCAAGAGAACTGTCCAGGTCCCGAACAATTGTGAGGAATTATCTAAAGGGCCCTGAATCGTATGGCACCAGAAAACGTCCGGGTCGTCCAACTAAAATTACATACGCAGCCAGACGTCGGCTTTTTCTGGAAGCTTCTAAAGTCACTGTTTACAAACCCACGCTTCATTCCCACAGAGCTCAACCGAAATTAATTTTCCTGAGCCAATATAATTGTCATCCGCAGACAGACTGTTTCGCTGTATCACATCTCATCAGATGAAGGTGAATTTTAGCGTAATTATTAAAAGATTTCGATAAACACACAGTGACTGACAGTGAATCAATTCTGCCGAAGAGTCATGGTATATTAGCTTTAATAGTCACTGCTTACAAACCCACGCTTCATTCCTACAGAGCTCAACCGAAATTAGTTTTCAGGAGCCAATATTATTGTCATCCACAGACAGACTGTTTTGCTGTATCACAGCTCATCAGCGTGACTAGACGTCCGGTTGCCTCTAGCTAGGATCGAAACCCGACTGAATTGGCGTCAGTCGGAATTTCTACCACTAACTATATATATAGTTATCCACAGACAGGCTGTTTCGTTGTATCACAGCTCATCAGTGTGGCTAGAAGTCTGGTTGCCTCTAGCTCGGATCGAAACCCTACTGAATTGGCGTCAGTCGGAGAATCTACCCCTAAGCCGTTTGCGCATAGAAGGGTTGAAGGCGAATTTAAGCGTAATTATTTTTAGATAAACACACCAGTGACTGAGAGAACTTGATTCGTTTTATCGAAAAGTGTTGCATTAATAGTAGCAATAGTCATTGTTTACAAACTCACACTTCTTCCCCAGAGATTTCTATCGAAATCATTTTTCAGTTAGTGAATAGACATGTCTGACGATTGCATGAACTTCATGAAACTCCGAGTAGTGTTATCTACATAAGATATTATGTATATTCAATAATATATACTTATAGCTCTGTTTCATAACATTGAGCACTCTTTTTATAAAATCTTAGGAATAAATATACTTACGTATGTGCAAGTATTTGTGCGTGCATGTAAATTTTCCCTATCCATTTGTATATATATATATATATATATATACATACAGTGGTTGGACAAAATAATTGGAACAGGTGCAAATTCCACTCCTATATTTCAAAGACCTATTATATTAAGAACTTTAACTAAAACTTCGTAATTGGTGGTTATATCTATTGTAAATATGTTTATTTATCTAATTTACTGTCTTTGTCTTATTCATTTTTAGAATTTAGTAAAATTTAAGATAAATGGATGACTTCTCGGAGTTCGAAAAAGGGTAAATTGTTAGAGCTCGCGTGGCAGGAGCCTCGATCACTAAGGTTGCTGAACTATTTGGTTTTTCAAGAGCTACCATATCAAGAACTATGACACAATTTGAGAAACAGGGCAAAACTTCTAGCAACATTAGCAATTCGGGCCGGACTTGCAAACTTACTAACAGGGACCGACGTGCATGGAAACGCAATGTGGCAAAAAATCATCGGACTCCTGCGGCCAAAGTGACTGTTGAGTTGAATAATCATCTGAATAGTCCAGTCGGGAGCTCCATAATGCTGCATATCATGGAAGAGCCGCCGTAAGGAAACCTCTTCTCTCCACTCGTAACATTCAGAAGAGGTTGAAGTGGTTCAGAGATCACAATGCCTTGTCTACAGACCAATGGAAGCAAATCATATTTTCAGACGAGTCAAGTTTTTCTCTTTTCTCAACTTCAGGGCGTGTTTATGTGTGGAGGTAGCCCAAAGAAGCTTACAACCCTGACTGCCTTCTTCCAACATTGAAGCATGGAGGTGGATCAGTGATAGTTTGGGCCGCCATATCATGGGAATGTCTCTGTCCAATAGTTGCCCTGCATGGTAGAATCAACAGCAAAGATTACCTGAACATTTTGGGAGATCATGTTCATCAAATGGCCGAGACTTTATTCCCTTATGATGACTGCATCTTCCAAGACGATAATGCTCCAATAGATACCGCTCGAGTGGTTAAGAATTGGTATGAAGATCATGAAAGTGATCTAGAACATATGGAGTGGCCTCCCCAATCTCCAGATAGTAATATTATCGAAAATTTGTGGTCCATTTTGGAAGGACAAGTTAGGAGCTGATATCCTCTACCGTTGTCTCTCAAAGAGCTGGAGCAGGTTTTAATGGAAGAATGGCTGAAGATTCCTCTGTATGAAGTCAAGAAGCTGTATGATTTCATCCCTAGACGTATTAAAGCTGTATGTGAAGCTAAAGGAGGACCAACTCTATATTAAATAAATTTTCTTTGAATTTAACAAATATTTAAATTATTTTGACCAACTCCTGTATATATATATATATATATATATATATATATATATATATATATATATATATATATATATATATATCAGAGAGAAAGCGCAAACGTTTTTTGGTTATAATGATTTGCTTTAGTAGTGTATATATAGGGGGCGCTTATCATTAACACATCTGTCATCTCCACCACCAAAACCAAACCTAATGATTTTGTCATCACTTAGAAAATCACTTTTGCCAGTACAAAAGTGAGATCAAGGCTCACTACAAATACAGAAAATGTATAATGAAAAATTATAATACATAAGGAAAATTTATTCCCTTAGAAATTGATTACTTTAAGTTGCCCCGAGAAGGTCACTGGACCGGAAATACGTTTAGCAAAAATATGAAAAATAAAATATAATATATACACTAAAACAAATCCACATTATAAACAAGAACGTTTGCGGGTTCTCTCTCTTTTTTAAAATATACATTTTTCTCTCGGTAGAACAATTATAATCTTTTGCCTACACACACACTGTGGCTACAATGTTATACACTAGGCGATGTCATTTCCTAGGAAAAATGAAAGCTAATTTAACAAGATACTAAAAAAAAAAAACTATATTCTCTGTGAGTTTTAAAAAATCTCATTTTAATAGTTGGTAAATTAACAATTCCTTAAGAAGCGGATAAAACTTTTAAACATAAGATCTAACAAAATTATTTAAACATTTCGATCAATCAAAATAAAATGAATGCAGCTGTGAAATAAAGGATGTTTATTATAGGGTGTTGATAAAAACTAATCAATGCAAGATGTCGAAATGATAGTCGAACGCCAATACATTTGTACTAAATGTTACCACCACTACTAGAAGATTAATGTAAAATTATACTACATCGACAATGATCTTACTGACAGAAAGATAAACCTTATATGGTGCAACAATGTTTAACTAAAATCTAAGAAGAAGTAATTGCCAAGTTTAAAAGTTTAAAAAGGGTAGAGTCAAGGCATGGTATGTTTACAATTAGACGTTAATTCAAATATTGTAATATATCGTATTGGGAAAGAGTATTATGGACAGACGAAACCAAAATTGGGATGTTTGGATGTAATTCTAGAAATCATTTATGGAGGAAATATGGCGATGCCTTCAAACAATAGTTACAACAGTGAAATTTGGTGGTGGCAGCATTATGGTTTGTGGATGTTTTTTTCTGCAAAAGGTACTGGCAACATATCAGTAATAGATGGTAGAAAAAATGCCGCAGCATATCAAAATATTTTGGAAGCAAATTTAATGATTTCGGTTGAAAATCTTGAACTTCCTCCTGAGTGGATCTTCCAACAAGATAATGATCCTAAGCACGCTGCAAAATCTACGCAGAAATGACTTGCTGAAAATGATGTAAATATCCTGAAATGGCCAAGTCATTCTTCAGATTTAAACATAAACCTGAATCTGTAGCGTTATTTGAAAATTCAAATCGTATCTGAAGCTCCAACAAGAATCCTACATCTGAAGATGATATGCAAAGAAGAATGGCACAAAATACCAACTAAAATTTGCAAATCATTAATTGAGAACTACAAAAAGAGGTTGATTACTGTAGAAGTGAATAATGGTTTTTCTACAAAGTATTAAATGAATATTATGTAATGTTTTTGTATTGTACGAATAATAGAATTTATTTCTATTATATCTTACATCGAAATATTTTGTTTTCTATGCAAATCTAGTTATTGTTTCTGTGTAATTTTAATTATAGGAAAAGTATGTTTATTCATTGTTTTATTAAATACAATAAATTAAAAAATTGTATGTGCAAGAATATTCATTCCCCCCACTGTATATATATATATATATATATATATATATATATATATATATATATATATATATATATATATATATATATGTACCAGTATAGGATTGGTGTATACGGAATAAATCCAATAAGCAACAAATACTATTCTTAAAAGTGTGCTCAATACAGATTAGAGCAAATATAATCATTTATTCGAAAATTATAACATAAATATGTTATAAAATCACTACAAAAATAGCCATCCTTTTAAAACCCTTTATTCTACATTCAACACCGTCAGTTGATAAGACACCAGAAGTCTTAAAATAAAATGGCTATTTGTGTAGTGATTTTATAACATTTTTATGTTAGAATTTTCGAATATATATATATATATATATATATATATATATATATATATATATATATATATATATATATATATATATATATATATATATATATATAGTCAGAAGATACATTGTGATATATAAAGATATACCTTGTGCGTCAAACTTATACACTATGTGGTTAGATTTAAATTAAGGATTCGAATCTAGTCGGGATGTTCGAGTCAATGCGAATGATCTTTTCCTTAGCTGCATAGTATGTGATTCGCCAAAACTAAAGTTTTGAATTCAGATGTTTTATTCTCCTAGACTGGTTGGCATCCAAGGCTATAGAACCCAGTCTGTGTTACTATGTACCTATAGCTGGGGGTAGAAGAGTTGGATTCGTACCTTTCTCACATTAAATTCTAAATATGTCAACTTTTATTAACTCAACCGGAATCCTTATAGTCCAAAGTTTTCTGGACATTTTTTCCAGTTTTTCGCTTTCTTTCATTTTCAACTTATGGTGCACAAATACTGCTCCGTCTACAGTCTGACCGCTTTTTTTTCCAAACCATTAGATTGAATCTTCTTAATTGGATAAGTTGGTCTCTGTTTCAGATAACTTCATATTTCGTCTAAGATAACATCTGGTTTGCACAATTCCCATCTACCATCACCTGTCTGTTTTAATGTTTATCGAGCGAGCTGCGTTTATTTATGACATCGCTGTCTTGCTGGTGGTACCTCGTTTCTCTTTTCACGTTTCCTCTGCACATTCGCGTCCACTGCTGCTCGTCTTCAATAATTTTTATTTGCCTTTTACATTTATAGTGGAGAACATTCACTGTTATATTTTTTCTGATGGCGTCCGTCAATATTCCAGATTTTGTTGCCCTTTCATCACATGTTATGTGATTATTTTTTCACTCTCTGAAGTATATACATTAGCTTATATATATATATATATATATATATATATATATATATATATATATATATCCTTCATCTGACGATATAGGCTGGCGCTGCAGTATTACAAGCAAAGACTTTAACAAAAACCAAATCATTTGAAAACTTCGAACATCAGCAGCAACTAAAATGGGTTACACAAGTAACTAGAAGGAAGAACAATGAGATAACCAAGATTCTGACTTTACACACTACCTTAAACAAAAGGTTTGGAAGGAAACTCCAATCAATACAAGAAAAATTTATAGCAGTTAGTGGACTTAAGAAACCTATTTTCCTGGCAAACTGATGGAAGAGAAAGATTTTATAAACATATATCCGACAGAAGTTATAATTTTCAAATCAACTGTTCTATCAATGAATGCCGAATGTTTCCTGCATGGAAACAGTTGTTCTCGCGATTACCATTACTATTATCTTGTTTTTGTTGTTGTTATTTTAAATAAACCGTTATGTCAATCCATAAGGTAGTCGATCATGAGTTTACATAGAACCCTTTTCTTTATTATCCCTGAATTTCAATGTTACATTCTCTATATTTTGAAATTTACCTTCTCTTAAACTGGTCTGAGTAGAAAGCCCAAGTTGCTCTGTTATTTAACCCATATGGGGGAGCAGAAGCGATAGATTCATGACTTTCCAAATAGCATTAGTGCGAAAGTGAACGCAATAGAATAGGCCGGAAATTTGAACTCGGTTTGCCGATTACACTTTCTGAGCTGGAAATAGATATACTACCAGCGCATCTCTATGTTTAACTAGCATAAAAACCAAAGCGATTATTTCGATAGTAATCTGTATTTTGGTTTCAGTGTATCTTTTTCGCTTTGTTGAATATCAGTCTGCCTTTTTACAGTTCTCAGGCTAGGATCAAAGTGTAATATCTGTTCGCATTCTCTCTACCATGTTTCCGTCTTCGGGTAATTTACGGAAAAGGATGCCTGATGCTGGGGATTGGTTGGTTAATAACCGACACCAGCGTGGCAGTGGCCGCAAGAACGATTTTTTTAAAAAATGATCTCGTCATTCTTATCAAGTCACAAAATGAAAGATATCTTAAATGGCCACTCTTCTAGATCTTTTTGAATAAATACAGCAGATACTCAGCTCTCTATCATTGGACTTATGGAGTTACGTTGTTTGTAATTTTCATCAATGATCTGTCCTGATGTCATTAGTTCTCTACTCGGTATCTATGCAGATGGCACAACTATTTACTTCTGTCTTAATGATAAGTCGGATCGACTCGATTGGGTCTGTCAGATGATCTAGAGAATCTGTTGTTAAACGGGGCAAGGAGTGGCTTGTTAATTTTAACGACTCAAGAGCGAAACTGTCCTCGTTTAATCATTTGAGAGAGCTCTTTTTACATTCCATCAGCATGTGATGAAGAATAACTCATTACAACTCCTCATACTCACGTTGTAAGCTGACATGAAGTGAAAAGAGTATATTGAAACAAAGGCCAAATCTGCAGCTAAGAAAGTTGGTTCACTATTACGTGCTAAAAAATTTTTCTCGCCAGAATCTATCTTACACATTTCTAAGTCGACCATTCGTCCTTGCTTTGAGTATTGCTTCCACGTCTGGTCTGGTCTGGTCTGGTCTGGTACTCCTGCTATATATTTAAAGATCCTTGGTTTAGTTTCAGAGGTTCTGGAAATGCGCCTCTATGAGCTGAAGATCTTTCTTCCTTTTACACTTTTGGTTGAGATTGCTTCTTTTTCGGTACGTTTTGCAATGGTTAATATAGACATGAATTTAGTGCACCGGGTGATGTAGGGGTAAAATAAGGAGACCTAAAAATATGTGGCATGTGTTTGGAATTGTAAACTAAGTGATGTAAAGGAAAACAGGAAAATTATGTGAATATTAAAAAAACGTGGTTTATTGGCTCGCGGAGAGGCTGGGATAAATGAGGAGAAAGAATATCAAGGAGATGGCAAACGTGAAAAAGAAGGAGAAGAGTAAGGAAAGTTTAAAGAAGTAGAGATAAACAGGATGGGAAAATAAAAGGGAGAAGTGAAAATGGAAGAGGGAGAGAGAAAAAGAAACGAAGAAAAGATAAAAAGTATTGAGATGATAGAGATAAAAGAAGAAGGGACAGAAAAAAGGAATGAAAATAATGAATGAAATGAAGGAATTACTAACAAGAAGTAAAACACAAGGAGAATGAATGGAGCGAAGAAAAGAAAGAAGAATGGGGCAAAAATAGCAGAAAAAGAAGAATGAACGGGAGGAGAGAAAAAGTTAGAAAGAATTACGAATTAACGAAATGAAGAAAATAAATAAAAAAACGTAAAAAAGGAAAGAATGAAGAAAATTACGTTACCATAGCAACAGTTCCGATACTTTTTGAATGTAGAACTCATGAATAACAGAAGAAAAACAAGGATAACGAAATCAAGAAAAGAAAATAAAAGAGAAAAGACGGACAGAAAGAAAAACAAAATAATTGAAAAGGTAATAGAAAAAAAAAATGGAAAAATGAAAAAATAAAGAAGAACGCTGAAAACAAAATGAATGAAAGTAAATTTGAAGAGAAAAAATGAAAAGAATAAGGGAATGAAAATGTACAAGAAAAAGACGGATACGAATAAAGAAAAAAAAGAGAGAAGTTAATAAAAATATGGGCAAAAACAAGAATCATAAGGATAATGAAAGAGAGAGATGGGACGAAAGAAAGAGAAAAGAGAAGAGAAACCGATAAATCATAAAGTGAAAAAAATGTGTGAAAGATTAAATGATACGGAAGAAGAAAAAATCGATGAAGAAGAAATTAGAGTTAGCAATGAAATAAGAAAAAGAAAGAAAAACTTTGGACTTTTAATCATCAATGAGAGAAACATGAAACGAAAACGAAGTTAAACGAATTCAAAAAGAAAAGGTTGTGGAAAGAAAGATAAATATGAAAACGTAAAAAAAACAAAGTGAGGAAAGTAAGATCAAGCTATTGATAAAAAGAAGAGATGAAGAAAAAGTGGGAAAAAGATAAAGAAAAAGAAAATGAAGTGAAAAAAGAAATATAGAAGATGAAGAAATGACGAAAGAAAGAAAATGAGAAATGGTCAAACGAGAACGAGAAGAATGAAGAATGAAAGAAACAAAATGAATGAAAAAAAAAACAGAAGAAAAAAGAATGAAATATGATTAAATGAAATAAATGCACGCGGAAGTAAAATAGCCGAAATAGATTAATTTACAAAACCTAAATTATGATTTGAAAACGCTATTGCAACATGCAAATTCATTGACGGACACTTTTGTGTCCGTAAATGAATTTGCATGTAGCAAGTAGTCACTTCCCACTGACCCACAATGGCGTTCAAACTTAAAATAAATTTCTTGGCATTAGCTATGTTTTAGGGACATCAAGATCAAGCCGTTACACAAATTTAAAGCCATAAAGATGCAAGGGGTTACTGAGTGTGAGAGAATGAAATAAAGAAAACAGTATTAAGGAGATAAAAAAGAATAAGAATTCATCTTAGAAGATAGAAGATACCTATTGACATTGAATTGAAATTTTTAAAAATCAACGTTGAGTGAGTTTTGTCGACACCCGCTGGCACCCAGGAATCGGGATCTTCATCCTCTCTCCGTCGGTGGCGGAGATAGCTCTGAAATCAAGAGAGTTTGACGAGGCCATCCGCGTGAATATGATTTTGGTGGACACCTCTGTGCGACGGAGAAGTTCACATACTTAGCCAGAAGCGCCTCTACCGTAGTTAAAAAGGGATTGAGAGAGGCGAGATCTGGCAAACCAGGTTACATCGGGCTGTCGGATGCTGCGTCTCTCAAGACCCGCCTTGGTTACGCCAGCCCGACTGGCGATGCTCTCTTCCGCCGGTTTGACCGTTGAGATCATGTAAATCGTTGCCTATTCCGACGTTAGTGTGTACGGAGTTTGGTCGCGTTCAGTCTAGTTCTTGCTCTTCGACCTTACCGCCATGAGTGGCCCTGCAGATGTTGAAACTCCAAACGTCTTCGTTCTTGGGATCACTGAGACAAGCCATCCACCATTTACTCACTTTGTGACCTTCTATTTTTTGTATAGTTGCATTAAAGTGATAGTCACCATGAAGTGTTGGTCCTCATGTTCAGAGTCTCTGTCTGTCTGTCTTTATAGCACTCGGTCGTATCCGAATGTCGCAATCTTCATCCTCTCCCTATTCGCCTTTCTATCTTCTGGTGGGGATGGCGGAGATGGCTGTGGATCAAAAAATTTTAACGTGGCCAGGTTACATCGGGCTGTCGGATGCTTCGTCTCTCAAGACCCGCCTTGGTTACACCATCCCGACTGGCGATGCTCTCTTCCGCCGGTTTGGCCGTTGAGATCATGTAAATCGTTGTCTATTCAGTCGTTGGTGTTTTCGGAGTTTGGTCGCGTTCACTCTGGTTCTTTCTCTTCGACCTTACCGCCATAGATGGCCCTACATATGTTGGAACGACAGACGACTTCCTTGTCGGGGATCACTGAGATAAGCCATCTACCATGTACTCAATTTTTGACTTTCTATTTTTTTGTATAGTTGAATTACAGTGACAGTCACCATGAAGTGTTCATCTCCATGTTCACAGTCTCTGTCTGTCTATCTTTATAGCAATCGGTGGCATCCGAAAATCGTGATTCTCATCCTCTCCCAATTCGCTTTTTATCTTCTGGTGGGGGTGGCGGAGATGGCTGTGTATCAAAGATAGTTTGACATTTATTTATAATTTTCAAAGGGAAGGTCATTAAAAGAATCAGCAACCATCTGCTAAGGGGGATTTATATTTATTGAAATAACATGAAGTGTGGATGACTCCTTTTTGTGCACTTAGTTTCATTTAATCTACGTAATAGTTTATAAATAATAATTAACTTTTTTATCATACATACTTGTTTCTTCCTCACATTTATTTCACAATTCATAACAGCAGTAAGCCAGCATGTATCTTATTTATGTATTTACCATCATGGCATGTGGCAAAATTTTAAAGCCATGCATATTAAGTTTCACAATGGCACACATAGTCTCTTTACCTTTCAGATAGTTGCCATCCAAGATATCTGTTTATTTAAAAAGTATCTAAATTTATTTAATAATGTTGTTATAATATATTATGAATGTTTATTATTTTTACACACATCATTCGAATATAAAATGCAAGTGTTTGTTTATTTACGAGGATTGATATAAGAATGTGTATCGAAAACAAATACGCAATTTCCTATTAAATATACTGTAAAAACAGACAACGACCCTTGCTGAAGAACCCCTTGTCTAATTTTAATGAAATTTGGCACTGCACTCGGTAGAAGCTCAAGGTACAATATGCCCGTCAATCATTTAAACTGTATCTCGGGTACAAACATACATACATACATACAAGAGTTCCGTATTATGAAGATTTCACAAGTAAGGCAATAAAGCCACAAAGATGCAAAGGGTTACTGAGTGTGAGAGAATATGAGAAAAAGAAAACAGTATTAAGGAAATAAAAAAAGAATAAGAATTAAGAAGATAGAAGATAACTATTGGCATTGAATTAAAATTTTTAAAATCAAAATTAACTGGAAAGCAAGAAGTAGGAAGCGAGTTCCACAAGCGAGACGTGCGAGAGAAGAAACAATCAGCATAGGACTTGCAGTTAGATCTATCCATTTAAATTGTAAAATGATAAGACCTGCGCTAAATTCACAATGTCTAGGCACAAAAGAGGAAAGCGCATCAGAACAATTGCCATAAAAATAGTTATAGACACGGTGCAACGAAGCTTCATCATGGTAGTGGGAAAGTGAATGATGCGGCAAATTCTTCTTTAAATTTTATCAAGAATCTCTAACTATATATCAGCAAGTGTCGGATCAAGCCACTTTTTGATTTACTAATGATCCGCCTAAAAATATACCCCGAACATTTGTAAACATCTATGCCCATGATACGACTATATACGGGTGCACTTATAAAGGTCTTGATGATCAGAGATTGGCAGCTGACCTCTCAGCCGATCTCGCACTAATTTCCCGCTGGGGAAAAACTGACTGGTTACTTTCAATACCTCAAAGATCAAAGTACTTACATTCCATTATCGCTGATCTGACTCCGAACTAACACCAGTCATGTTGAACGGATGCCCCCTCGGGGAGCACTGTGCCTTGAGATGTTTTAGGGCCTTAAAATCCCACCTGACTTCAAATTAAACTCGATTCATCGCAAAAGATTCAGGTAAAATGGTCGGCTCCCTGTACCGCTCGAGTAAGTACCTGACACTCATGCTATCCTCTATCTGTAAAGAGGCAGCTCAGGCCGAAAATGGAGCACGATTGTCATATTTGGGAGAGAGCTGCCAAGTACTCATTTTTCAGTCTCGATAGAGCCCAAAAGCGTCTCCGAGTCCTTGTGGGTGACGAATTATTTTCCACTCTCCAACCTCTCTCTTGCAGTCGGGATGTGGCGAGCCTCTCACTGCTCTATCGCTACTGCCATAGAAAGAGCTCGGGCAAACTACGTTCCTTGGTTCCCCCAGTTCTAACCTTCACGACAAGGATCCGACATGCTACCTACAACGTAGAGAACCACCCATATTTCCCCCGTATTTCATTGGTGAGAAATAAGTTCTACTCGAACAGCTTCTTCGCGCGAAACACTGCTCTGTAGAACTGACTTCCAAGAGGATGTTTCTCAGATCACTACAATCTTAACCTGTATTAAGTCACGTGTTAACTGTTATCTTCCCCTTCTATCCGTACAAACTGCATTTTAACGTAACTTTCTACCGCGAGTGGACCCCAGACCTTATACAGGAAGAACCTTACTGTAAAAATAAGAAGGGAAATCTGCTATTTGACTGAGAGACTGATCAACAAAAACATTCAAAGTCTGAATACTGGTAACATCAGTAATATTAAATTGATTGACCCATTTGACATGACGAGCATTAAAATCATCAAGCACAAAAATGTTTACCGATGAATGTAGAAATAATTTGTCTAATACGGAATAGTCCTGAGAAGAATTTACAATTCACAATTTGCAATGCATTTCTGTAATAAAACCGTTTTTAATGTATTCCCATAGTAAATATCTTTAGAATATTTTCCCATAGTAAAATCCTTCACCACACTTCGCCACAATAAAATATTTTATCACGCATCCCTATAGTAAAATCATTTGCAATGCATTCCTATAGTAAAATCGTTTACAATGTATTCCTACGGTAAAACCCTTTACAATGCATTTCCATAGTAAAATAATTTACAATGAATTCTTATAGTAAAATCTTTTACCATGCATTCCCATAATAAAATACTTTACACTGTATTCTGATAAATTAATGTACAATACTTTCATATAAAGTGTTTCCGTGTATTCTTTTAATACTTGCTGGGTTACTAATGATTTGAGTTTGATATATTTGTTTTAAAACTCTAGTCACCTATTGCAAGTTTAGCTAAGAATGCTGGCTTATCATATTAATAAATTATTAAATAAAAACCTGTGATTTAAATTATATACGTTATGTTAATTCCAGCTAATTTAAAAAATGATATATATATGTGTGTGTGGTGGAAATGGTAACTTTTTTTGATTTATGAATGACATTAAAGGTGTAAGTGAAATTTTGAATAATTATGAAATATTAGAAAATTTGATGCAGATCCACGTTTGTTGAATTAAACATTATTCTGTCTCATAAAAATCCTGGGAAAATATAGATATAGTATGAGTTAAAAGTAACACTCAGATTCTATGAAGTCATATTGTTAATATTTGTCTTGTATAATAATTTTCTTAAGTAATAATTTTTTCTCTCTTTTTGTCCTGTAGGTTATTAAGGAAAGTTTCGAAAGTTATTGAATTTGCATCAAATAACCTTGAATAACATTTAAATGAATCGGCGTTGTTTTCAACCCAATAATTAAGTCAGTCAAGAAATAAAACACAACATTCGTTCTGTTAACTGTTTAAAGTTTCAAATGAGTTATTTCCGGTTTTCCTGTTTCTTCCCTTGAAAATGACCAAAGATGGTCTAATTTACACAGAACTTTACAGAAAATTTCAGCAGGTATGTTTAAAAATTTCCACGTGACATCAAATGACTTACTGACCCCAGCAAAAGCAACAAACAGCTCAACAATCAGTTCTGAGTATCTTTTTTCCAGGTTTTCACATAAGACGTTCAGCCATCTTGATACTGTTTGTCTTAACAATCACTGAAAACCCTTTGAGTTATTTAGCTTGGAAGAAGAAAGAGTAAAATCGTTTTCTGTCAACACCACTGTCTTCCCAAATGAGCAATGGTGAGAGAATAAAAATCATTCATGCCTTCAGTAAAGGTGCCAACGTTCATACACTGGTTTCAATCTTCAAAGTGCATTCAAGAACCATCAAGGGAACGTTGAATAATTTTATAAAAGAGGGAACAGTAGGAAGGAAAACTGGATCAAGGGATCGCAACAGGGGGACTGTATTTCTTTATAATTTGCAAATTATTAATTTACAAATATCTTTACACCAATTAAATTAATTATCTACTATAAAAAGTTTAAGACACCTAACCTTAATCTCAAAAATAGCAACAACCCAGCTAAGTCAAAATTACAACGAACTAACATTATCTATGAGTTCAAATGTCACCGAAAGAACTGTGTTCCTGATCAAACCGAATTCATAAATATTTACATCGGTCACACAACTACATGCTTATCCAGACACCTTACGTTGCACCTATCTGAACATGGGTTTATTAGAACCCATTTAAACACACACACACACTTACCATACTCCATTAGAAACATACTAGTAGAAAATACAAACATAATAACCTAATCCACCTATAAAAAAAAGATTAAAATAATGGAAGTCCTAATAATAAAAAAGAAAAAGCCAACACTTAACTACGAACAAGGCCACAATGTGCTAACCGTGTTCGGAAAATAAAACATCGCTATAACACTAAAAGCAGACACATAACGTACGCACTAAATTAAACTGAAAAAATAAAATAAAATAAAACCATCCTTGATAATGGCTAAAAGTATAGCCGAAAGATCTCGGAACTATAGAATATTTGGACAGTTTCTACACACTCTGTGTCCAAAAAATAAAGCTCTTATGCGATCACAAGAAAAATTATGTAGAAAGCTTAACGGTAGTACCTTCTCTGACGTTTTTAATGAAACATGCATATATAAAAAAATATGAAATTTATTAAATTTATTAAAGTACTTTGTTTTTACATTCACAAAATCCTTAATTGCGTGTTCATGCATGTTGGAAAGTGTGAACACCCAGCAAAATTTCACCATTAAAATTCGTCCCCGGATTAGCCAATCAGAATGCAGATTGTACACGAGACATTGAAAACATGTTATGTGCACTGTTGAAGGAAGATGAACAAGATCGAGGGTCATGAAGTAGAACATTAATAAGAGGAAACGTAACTAGAGAAGGAGTGAGACAAGTACTGAAGTATGAAGACGAAGGGTAGATGACTAGGAGGATTATAACAATCAGTAACAAGATAGGAAGGTGAAACGATGGATAAAGAAAGAGAAGGTGGAAAGAAAAGAGATAATAGAAAGGGTTTTAAAGAATGCGAAATACTATCCAAGAGATGTTTTTTTGCTGTTTTGTTTGGTTTTTTGATGTGTGTAAAGAGGTAGGGAGGCAAAGATGTTATTAATTATCATCACGACGCTGCCTCCCGCGGTCTGGATTCCGTATGTGGTTGGCACAGAGTGAAGAGGAAAGGATTGTATCCGATTGTTGAACGACAGTAATACAGTCGGAGAAAAATTCAGTTCTCTGGGAAAAATATGGAGGTAAAGAGATAGACAAATAGTAGAGATGAAATAAACAGAAAATATGGCAGTGAGACAATTTAAAAATGTTTAATGGCCGTAAGGTAAAATGGAAAGACAGCTATGGAATGAGAAAGAAAGACTGAAGTTTGTAGAAAGAAAGAAAGAAAGAAAGAAAGAAAGAAAGAAAGAAAGAAAGAAAGAAGGGAAAGACGCAAGTCAGAACGTTTAGGGGATAAATAAAACGAAAGATGAATGGTTACAGAGTGATAAAGAGAAAGATAAGCAAAGAAAGAAAGAGAAAATATTGGCAAATATTCATAAACATTGAAGAAAGAAAGAAAAATGTTTACAGAGAGAGATAGAGAAAGAAAAGTTTAGCTTAGCAGAGAGCTTTTGTGAGAGAAAAAAAGAAGAAAAGAAAAAGATATATCGAGAGAATAATAAGGGAAATCAGTATGACGGAAAGAGAGTGATAAAGAAGAAGAGAGAAGGAGATACTAAGAAACTATAAAACGGTTACATTTCTACATCATTTCGCATTAATGCTGGTGTCCACCAGGGTGAGATCATTGGACCTACGTCGTTCTTAATCTTTATCATCGACCTTCCCGATATCATCAGTGCTAAACTCCCTATCTACGCTGATGACACAACTATCTACTCCTGCTTTAATTGTAAGTCCGATCTGTTCGATAAGATCAAATTGGCAGCTGACCTCAAATATGATCGACAATCTATTCTTAAATGGGGCAAGAAATAGCTTGTTGATTTTAACACCTCTAAAACGAAACTGCGCTCATATAGTAATATCAGAGAAAATCTTTGGCGTATATCAGCATGGCTGATGCTAACCTCCTTCACTGTGAATTCCAGGGCTAACGGTTACCGCTGCTATGAAGTGGAAAGATTATATTGTATTAATTGCTAGATTTGCTGCTATGAATGTTTGCTCACTGTGTCGTGCTAAACAATTTTTCCCGACAGAATTAGTCTTACGGATTTATAAGTTTAATTTATTTGTTTAAACGTTATTTTAAATGGATACTCATACTTGATTAGATGTTCTGTTTTTATTTATTAAACAGTATATTTTTTTTATTTATTTGAGAATCGAAGGACGCATATTTTTCTAACAAGATTTCTCGAATTTTCAGGCCAGTAGATGGAAATAAATAAATATACTGTTTAATAAATAAAAAGCAGAGCGTCTACTTAAATATCAGTGTCCATTAAAAATAACGTTTAAACAAATTAAATAATAGAAATATATTTATAAGTCTACCCTTCGTCTATGCATTGAATAGTGCTATCATATTTGGTACTTCTGCTATGTATTTAGAGATCCGTGTTAAAATTCAAAGAAGAACCTGCAATACTATTGGTTCTAACCTGTCATTTCAGCTTCATTCACTTTCCAGCCGTCTAAACGTAGCTTCCTTTTGTCTTTTATATAAACATTTTCGTGATAATTGTTATGATGAGCTTTCCTCTTTGGTAGAGAGATTTATGAATGTAAGCTAGATTGGCGGCTAGGTCTCATCGTTTTACACTTGAAATGGCTACACATAAACGTACGTTCTATGACAACAGTTTATAACTATCGCACTTCTCGCTTGTGGAACTCTCTTCCGGCTCCTTGATTTCCAGTCAACGTTGATCTTCAAAAATTTAAATGCAATGTCAATCGTTATTTTCTGTCTTTTTATTTCTTGTTCTTTTATTGGGTTTTTTTTTCTCACTTTTATACTTTATTCATTCTTATACATTTATAAGTCGTGTCAGATTTGGTTTGGTGCTTCTGCTATGTTTTAACAGATTCTTGACACAATTCAAAGAAGAATCTGCAATTTTAGCGGTGCTAAATGTAAAGTCAAATACGTCGAAATTTTTTTATATTTATTATTTAGGAAATTATTTTAGCCCTGCTAAGATAAAAAAAAAAAATAGCAAAAAGGTAAAGAATTGTATATTTGAGATTTATAGATTACGAAAAGTCAAGCAAAATGTGAAGAGTTTGAAATGATGGGAAAGTTTTATTTTGATTTGAAAATGATTCACATAATTCCTAAACTGTACTGGAAATAAGACAGTTTTCATGTGGATAGAGAACAAGTCAAAGGAATGCATCAAAACAGACAGAGGCGTACTACAAGGATGTGTTATTTTTGTCGGATTTATTTAACTTGTACAACCAGATGTGGAAGACTACAAAACCTAGCAGGATTTATTATCAGCAGACGTAAACTTAACATACGCTGGACCTATACCATTGTTGATAACAGTTTCAGAAAGAAAACTACAGGAAACTTTAGACTAGGAAATAAAGAAGAAAGGAATAACTATTCATTGTAATTCGACAGAATACATATTTCTCACCAGAAAACGGCAACTCAAGGTGTGAACTTTTTATTAGGGTTGTCACAATCAAGCACGTACAATTTAATTTTATAGGTAATGTAATAATGAATGACGTAAAATGTGACATGGAAATCTGAAATCATATAGTAATAGTGAATGAAGATTTCCCGAAACTAAGCAAAGTATTAAGTCATAGGAAAATATCATAAGAACCAAAGGAAAATAAGCTGAAATGCTTTGTACTATCTAATATCTTCGCATGACAGTGAATACCTGGCAGTTTTTTTTTTCATTAAGAAGAGACTTGAAAAAACAGAGATATGATTTAAACCGACGAATGATGAGAATACCATGGACAAGTCATGTGAGAAATAGGGAAGTTCTTAAGGAGAATAGGAAATAGAAAGAAACTACTGCTAACAATTAAGAAAAAGACAGATGAAAGTTTGGGGAGACGGAATGAGAAAAGAATACATGGAGACTTTAAAGATTGCTAAGCACATTAAAGAAATAAAAAAAAACTGCAAATAAACTAATTTGTCACGACTGAGTAAAATGGATGACAGAGCAAAGAAAACGACAGATCTGAAAGGAGAAAGAAGTATTATAGCAAAAAAGAAGTTGTGGAGAGTCATAATCGCCCACGATGAAAAAGAAAGAAAGATACATTTGTATATGTGTGTTTTAGTTTGCCGAGAAGGTGGGGCATTTCAGCATAGGAGCCAAAAAGCAAGAAATCCCGAGTGGCAAGAGAGATTAAGAAATGAAATCTGAATTTAATTAAAAGATTAAATTTTTCGACGCTTATTTAGTTTCCAAACAACTTCGGTCATTGAAATTATAGATATCTCGGTAAATTTTGCTTTCAAAAAGATTTGAGTCGTCTTTTGGGAATGAATCGCTAGTTTTATCAAGATTATCTTACGAAGAAACCCGATCAGGTATCCTGACGTGAAATTAAGACCTTCAGAATTTGTCTTCATATAGATTCCAACATCATTCAGAAGAATCATTTTTACTGCCAATAAAATAAAAGAGAAATATTCAATTTAAATAACGCATTAGCTAAGCACGGATATATGCACAGCCTGTCGGTAACAAGCGCAGAAAATAGAATTATGAAAGCTTAATTTAAATACAGACTGATACTTTAATTTTAGATTAACAATTTTAAGAAATGCATGAAGCCATAAGTTCTCTCCTACTATGGGTTAAACTGCCTGGTAGAAATGCTGTTTGATTAAAAAATCAAGAAGCAATGCCAGGCTACGAAAAGGACAATGGCATATTCGGAACCTTAAATGAAAGCAACAGAAACCTACTCCATTACCTTTCCCGAGAAGTAAATAACAATTCGTGTACATTATTTATATTATTCGGACTATTGTTCTCATCTTTGTCGCCATATTTGTTACAATGTATCGGCCGTTGTACACTCCGGCCTTCTTCAGGTGGTTGGAATGTCGAACTGAACCCTTTATTTCGCTCACTAGGGTAGACTGTTCTAGTTCCACGTGCCATGTTTAATGGGCGTCAGTTATCAGTTATCTCCTGTTAATTCCCCTCTCCAAGTTCTCCACTGCCTTAAATGGGTATTGAACTCACGGACCCATGGCACACAGGATAAACTTAAGGAATCGGCACATACGTTAGGCCACAAAAAATTCTGAGCCGACCAAGCATATAAATGAGTACAATATGGGAACTAGTAATAAGGAGTGTCAGAGAAAAGCGATAACAACATCAAAAATTGCAATATGATCTCTGGTAAAAAACATGCAATGATAACAGCAAAAATTGCAATATGAGCGCTGGTAAAAAAATGAGAGTTGAAGACATTAGGTTTAGGGTACCCAGAAATTCATACACAGATGTCCTCAAGGACACATGGCACAGTGGATAAAGGCGTTAGATCCAGTGACACGACCCAAAGAGTGTGAGTTAAATAACCGGTTAAAGCAGTGGAGAACTTTCAGAGGGAAATTAACAGGAGATAACTGATAACTGACATTCATTAAACATGGCACGTGAACTAAAACAGTCATAAATAATGTACATAATATCTCATCTCAGAAATATAGACAATTCGCGTAGTCATCATTGATTATGTCCTGAAGTAAGTGGTTAGGGACGCTTCGCAGTCGATTTAGGGGAGGGACTAGATAGAGAAACCCCTCGTAGGCACAGAGTTATTACAGACCAAAGAAAATTGTCATATCTTTTAAAGTAAATAATCCTTTTGATAATAGATTTTAAAGCTTATTTATTCTAAAATTGTGTATTTGTTTTATTTTTAGTAAAAATTGTTTAAATAGTTATCTTTTAAAAATAATAATTATATTAGAAAAAAGTTGCCTAAAATATTATATGAAAACAAAAGAAATTTTTTAAGCGCCACGCTGTTTAAAATCAAATTATGCCAAAAATTTTATAATTCTTATTTGGTAATTTTTTAACGTATAAAGATTTAATATTTTTTTACTGCAGAGCATTACCGTACTTTGCTATTAGGTACTAGATTTTTAAAATTCGTAAAAAATATCTCTGACCAATTTTTACCTAGTAATACTAACGTGATACTAAATAAATAATTAAAAGAAACCATTTTTCAACAGTATTAAACCATATCCTATCTTACTATACTGTGGTGTTCGAACCGGGGAAAAAATATAAAACATAAAAAATCGCATAATTCACAAATAGACTATTTATTTCAACGCAATATATATATATATATATATATATATATATATATATATATATATATATATATATATATATATATATATATATATATATATACCTTACAAAAAATGCCTCTAAGGGTAATGACCGTTGTTAAATTATAAAAGATTACAAGTTTCGTTTATGAGATGGTCACAGCAAAATGGCGACTTCAAATCGTCCTTTTTCGTTTATGAAAGTAGCGCAAATATGCACAGGGTAATTCTTGTTAGGGAAAGATGGAAGCTTGTGTAGGTAAGTGCTCTGCTTTTCATAGTGGAGATTCCTTTATTATTATTATTATTATTATTATTATTATTATTATTATTATTATTATTATTATTATTATCATCTATCATTTCTGTTATATACTTTTTACCTTTAGGGCCTCAACCAGAGACCTACGATCAGAAAGGGTATTTTCTACTGAAATTTTTTGTAAATAAAATAAAAATACAAAAGATCACACATTTTACATTGTTAAAGCCCTTCGTAAGGTATGAGTTGTATCTGTGAGAACAATTTTTTTGTATTTCTTTAAGGCATGGGCTACCAAGCTACCAAGGAACCCCTCAGTGCGTCTATCAGAACATTTTCAAATCAAAACGACGGTCCAAACTACAACTGGAATTATTGATGTCCACATGTGCCACGATTTTTAGATTTCCTCTTCAAGATCATTGTATTTTGATAGTGTTTTTAAAGATCTTCAAAGATAAATTACAATCTGAAGGAACCGCCATATCAATAAGAAAGCAGATTCTGTTTTTGCGGCCCTTGATCATGATGTCTAGGTGATTACCTTTGATTGATCTGTTTATTCCCATAAAACTGTGACAGGTTCGGTGTCTGTAACCGGGTCTGGGTGATGTTCATACGGGTTTATTGCAGATTCCTTCTCATAAAAGTTGCAGATTTTCCAGTGCAGATATTGATCCACCCTGTTAAACCGAATTTTATATCCGGTGGATGCTAATATCCTGCAACCTGATACAAGATGATCAATTGTTTCTGGATATTCATAACAGAATCTGCATTTGGGGGTCAGCATAATTTTTCATTATGTTTGCTTGATATTATCTAGTTAACAAGCACTGGTCCTTTGCCGGAAGAATAAAACCTTCGGTTTCAGCTTTCAATCCTTCATTAATAATAATAATAATAATAATAATAATAATAATAATAATAATAATAATAATAATGTGCAAGATGCAGATTCTGTGACAAATATCCAGAAACCATTGATCATCTTATATCAGGTTGCACGATATTGGCACCCACTGAATATAAAACCCGGCATGACAGAGTGGGCCAATATCTGCACTGGAAAATGTGCAATTCCTATGGGAAGGAAACCGAAAGAAACTGGTACGAACACCACCCTGACCCGGTTACGGAGATAGGACCTGTTACAATTCTATGGGACTACACAATACACACTGACAGAACAATCAAAGCCAACCGCCCAGACATTGTTATTAAAGACCACAAACAAAATAAGTGCCTCCTTATTGATATGGCAGTCCCTGCAGACTGCAATGTGTCTTTGAAGATATTCGAAAAACTGTCAAAATACAAGGACCTTGAAATCGAAATCTCAAAAATGTGGCACATGGGAACATCAACAATTCCTGTTGTAGTTGGAGCCCTTGGACTGGTTGGAAAAGATTCCAGTAGGCTGATTGAAGGGATCCCTGGAAGTCCATGCCTCAAAGAGATACAAAAAATTGTTCTGACAAGTACATCCCACACTTTACGAAGGGCTTTATCTATGTAATTATTTTTTTATTTTATTTTATTTTATTTTTTTTGCAGTGGAAAGTGTCATGATGCCATTTCTTACCTTAGGTCCCTGGGCGGGACCCGGAAAGAAATGTGTAAACGCCAGATATCAAAGGAAATAAAATTAATAATAATAATAATAACAACAACAACAATAATAATAATAATAATAATAATAATAATAATAATAATAATAATAATAATAATGTAACATTTTATGCGCAAAATAACATGTGTAATGCGTGTTAGTGTTGTCCAAACGTTTCAGTCTAGCAATTTCATCCACAATTAATGCCATTAAAGAAAATATAAAGGGTGTTCCAATAACTTGAACCGATTTTAAATGTGAATTATGTTTAAACGTCTAATGATTTTTTCTTTTTCTTTCAGATTTGGTAGACATTTATTCTTCACACGTAATTGCCATGATTTAAATAACATTATCCAATAGAGAAATAAGTAAATTTTCACTAATAACACTGATTTATTTTCTGCTAACTTTGATCCGTCTTAATGAAACACCCTTATATATAATTCGTCTTAATGGAACACCCCTATATATAATCCGTCTTAATGAAACACCCTTATATATAATCCGTCTTAATGAAACACCCTTATATATAATCCGCCTTTATAGCCGTTACTCATTTTTAATTGATTTCTTTTAATCTTTAAATATATCAAATTCAGTATTACAGACGTTTAAGAATTATTGTTTATGTGATGATATAAAAGGGAAATAAAAAAATATCAGTCTTTCAAATCCAACATCTCCAAGTCAAAGCTAACTACGGTCATCACTGTGATTACCAGAGAGGGCTGAACTTATGAGTTTTGAAACTTAATTACTGAAAAATAATAGACAATCAACCAATAGGTCAATTACTCTGTAGACTTTCTGTGGAGTATAGAACGCCAACCGCTACACAATAGGTATTTCTGATGTAGGTTCTGTAAAAATTAGGTCTTATCGAAGTGGTGGGGTGCTAGCTTCGCACCTAACCGTTTTTGCATTCAGTGTCATCTTTCTCGTAAACTGGTTGTCAAACGAAGATAAAGAATTCATTTAACCCATAACTAGAGAGTGTGAAAGTGAATGCAGTAGCTTCTGATGGAATTCTAATTCAGTTCGCACGGTGGAGTAATGGATAACGGCTCGGACTGAGGAATCGAGTTCGAATTCCAGTCAAATCCATTATATTCACTTACATGCTAAGGTATGAATCCTCTTATTCTCCACCCAGCTATGGGTAAATAGCAGGACAGACCGGGTTTTATAGCCTTGGATGGCAACTGGTCTACCGCAGAAGGAAATTTCAACCTACTGCGGGAAAAAATCTGCCTCGTCAGTCATGCATCGAAAGATACATGATCGCCTCAGCGTGTATCACGCATGGCACATAATTGACTGATTCCTTGTATATATGCCGAGTTCGAATTCCAGTCGAATCCATTGCATTCACTTACGTGCTAATACCCTTGGGAAAGGTATGAATCCTCTTCTTCTCCCCCCCAACTATGGGTAAATAACAGGACAGGACTGGTTCTATAACCTTGGATGGCATCTAATCTGCCGCAGAAAGAAATGGCAACCTACTGCGGGAAAGAAATCTGCATCGTCAGTCATGTATTGAAAGATACATGACCGCCTAAGTGTGTATCACGCATGTTGCATAACTGACTGATGTTACTGTCTGTGCTGATAACTGCTATGTCACATTTCCTCAGGATCAATAATCGATTATCTACGCATTGAAATGAACATGTACTCTTACGAAATTTCGATCCCTTGTCTTCACTTGATAAAAGCTTGTTCCCGTAACCCCTAACCCTTGATCTGTAGGCAAATGATTTTAGATTAAAGGGATCGCAATATAAAATGACATAAAATAAAACCGAGAAAAATAATCCAGGTGTGCTACAGGGTCGTCAGATTCAGTTCTATTAGAAAACTCAATCCTCTTAAAATTTGAATTGAGATTCGTTTGTAGCCCACATTAGCTCAGCTTTCTTTTTTTTTCTTTTTTTTTCCAAAATGTCGTTTAAATTATGCTGGTAGCGTAACGGTTATCAATTAGGAAATCGGAATCGGCGAACAGGGTTCAAATTCCAGCCGACTCTTGTTTTCACTTTGCACTTGAAAAAGGCATGACTGCATCAAATCTCCCTAAAGCTATGGATTAAAAAGCAGAGTAGACGGGGCTCGCTAGTCTTGTGTGGCAGCTAATCTCAGAGAATAGCAACTATGAATTCAAAACCGTAGATAATTCAACGGGAAACCATTCCGATATATTTCTCAAGAAATCATGGCAATTCACAGATAATAAAGAAAGGGAAGCTATGGAGAAAAATGGTCAGCTATGTACTTAAAGTACCTGGTATTCAATTCGCTACCGAACTGAGCTTCATTGGTACCACAAGTTACCCTATTTTTAAATGTACCTTAAAATATTTGGTTACCGTAAATATTATTGATGAAGAGAGTAGAATTGTCGAACTGAGTTTAAATTCAGGCGTAGCCTGCTCTGTTCCCTTTCACCTTAATATCTTTTTAGAAACTCATGAATATACCTGTTCCATATCCAACTATCGATTACATAAGAGAATAAACAGGGATTGTTATCTTTGATTGGTAGACAGTCTAGGAGAATAACTCTGAATTGAAAACCGTAGAGAAGACAACGGGAAATCACTTCACTATCTTTCCCAAGGAATCATGGTAATTCGCAGATAAAAACGAAAAGAAGTAAAGCGGGCTGCCTGTCATCCGGTTCACACTCCTCGCTGATTTTTGAAGAAGACTAGAGGATTGTGTTTCCGGTTTCTTCTAAAGTCTACTTCAAATCTATACTCTTAACATCTCCGCATAAAATTTTATTCGCTAATTAAATCTTGACCTTTTAAAATATAGAATTACCTGTCTAACTTTCCTATTATCTTGATCGATTTTACGATAATACAACTTTATACTGTAATCCTCTACCGTGAATGTCTCTTGGGCCTTGTATTGGGAAAAAAACGAGGAGAACCATGATTAGTTATGTCCTTAAGGAACAAGATATTAAAAATACAAATATGTCGCAAGAAGCGATATTGGACATTTAGTAGCGCGGGGTTTTCAAAAGAAGCCAAATCTGGCAATTTCGATCTGGGTCAGAAGCGATAAAAATTCATGCCTGTTAGAAAAGGATCTAAATGAAAAACACCTGGCTTTGCCTCTCGAAATACGCTTAACCCTTATTCCACACTGAAAATTCATCTCACTACACACACCGGACACGTATTCCTTGGCTTCGCGCTCTCAGTTATGTAAATAAATAGAATTAGAATTAAAAGAAATATATATATAAAAAGAAACTTACCTTCAACGCTTCATCTAGTGGTGGTGAGGGGAAAAAAGTTCTTCCTTTCGGTCTCTTCCAGCTACAGCCACAGTAACAGCCGCCGTCAGTCAGCCAACTCACATCTTCCTTCCAGCACCAAGCGACGTGAGCTCTTACATGCTATTGATAGTTTGTCCAGATGGTTTCTTAAACTACTGGCGCCGGGTACGTTCCACTTACGTGGAGTTGGGTCCCTAAATGGCTAAACAAGTGGTCGAAAATCGTAGCATCGCCACACTTTAAGATTAATTGTTCCACACACACACACACACACACACACACACACACACACACACACATATAAATGTGTGTTTCTACGAATGTATGTTTATATACACATCTTAAATTATTACTATTATTCTATGTATCGTATCCCTTAAGGGTGCGGGCGATCATGGCTCTTCACATCTTCCTATCCCTTGTCGCACTTAGTAACGTTTGATTTTTTTTGTCATCTTTCCACTCTTTCGTTCTGCCGTCCATACAAACTAGTCGAGTAAGTGGCCCAACCTCTCTCCCCTGTCCCTTTTGCCTTCGATATATCTCGTGAGTGTCAAATTCTCCAAGCCCTCTGTCTTCATTATGTGTCCAATAAATTTCAGCTGTTTCTTTCTTATTCTGAGTATAAGTGTTTTTTTTTTTTTCTGAAGACTTCTTCGTTGCTTACGCGCTTCGTCCATAATATTCTCAGCATCCTCCTGTAGAACGACATTTCTGCTGCCTCAAGACTCTTTTTAATCTGTGAGGAAATCTTTTAGCGTCCACTGTCATAGAAGTGGGATGATATTGCATGATAGTTTCGCACTATTTACTTTGTTCCTGATTATTTGTACTTTAGTTTTTGGAAGGTATCTTATGCTATTCAAACGCCTGTTCGGATTTCGGACATTATTAGCAACTTCATGGTTCATCGATATATAAAATAAATACTTATTGGGATCTACTGGTCTATTTGTTGACTGAGGGCAACATGGTCCTGCGAAGAAAACCACTTTGTTCTGCGCATATGTAATCTAATGGCAACTATTTGTAAGAAA
This sequence comes from Acanthosepion esculentum, assembly GCA_964036315.1. Classification (NCBI taxonomy): domain Eukaryota; kingdom Metazoa; phylum Mollusca; class Cephalopoda; order Sepiida; family Sepiidae; genus Acanthosepion; species Acanthosepion esculentum. Next base: position 128,250,043 of record OZ038478.1, on the reverse strand, counting down.
TGTCCTGAATCTCGAAGTATGAAATTAATAACAACTTTGCGCGTTTGAATCTTTAAAGTGGATCGTATCTAAGTTTAAGCATGGCTGATAGTAACCACGAGAAGAAGTTTCCCACCGCCGTAATGTAGCTGCTTTGTGTCCTTTCTATAAATACTCTCATATTAATTACTCTGATGAACTTTCCGCTATTTTAGAATTGTTATTTTATTCCCCTCCCACCACAGACAACGAATTGTAAATATGGAGACTAGTTAGTACTTTCATAGAGACAGTGAAGTATTATGGTGGATGTAGCATGAATGTGTTGTTTTGGTGTAAGGAATATTGTTCGTACGATTGGGTCAGTGTTTGTGGCTAGCTAAGTTATAGTTAAGACAGAAGACCGTCCTTTCCACAATCTCCCCAACGGCCTTGTGCCACATTTCTGTGTATTCTACAGAATAAATCTCACTTTCTGCTATGGCACGTAGGCTTTATGAATTTAACCGCAGTACTAGATTGGCGGTAAGGTCTCATCATTTCTCAGACGAAATGGCTAGATTTAACCGTAAGTTCTATTCTAACAGTTTCTTCTATTACACTTTTCGCTTGTGAAACTCTCTTCCGGAATCTTGCTTCCCTGTCAACTTTGATGTTCAAAATTTTAATGCAATGTCAATCGTCATCTTCTGTTTTCTTAATTCTTGTTCTTTTATTGTACTCTCTCTTTAAAAGTAGTTTTTTTTTCATATTCCCTAACATCCAGTAACCCCCTTGTGTCTGAGTGGCTTTATTGCATTGCTTGGGGTGAATTGATTAAAAAAAGGTGAATATTATAAAGATATGGGAGATAGATAGCGATCGAGCTTTGATTTGAAAAAGTTAAGATTAAATTGTTCGGAGATACATTCCCGCGGGAGTTTGTTCCACAAAGCTGTCTGAATGGGACTTCCTTCTAACGAATGGATTACGGCGGAAAGTTAGCCTCTATGAAGATCGAATAAGGGTAATTTAAGGATTATACGTTGTTGATTGTGGTCCTGTAGAAATAGAGCAGTTATTAAAAACGCCTTGTCAAGCTATAACTTTTTTTTGGCGTTATGGCAATAATTGTGCCAAAAAGCAGAAATTTGTCGAGCCCCTAATCAAAAGACAATACTTGAGATGTCGATCACTAGATCTTTAAAACCTTTGTAGAAAATCGACTCAAATGATGTGCTACCTTCGATGGAAAAAAGGCTGTGTGGCTAGTGGTGGATAATGCCCTCACTCATCGATATGTTATTTGGTATGATGTGTAGAGTTAGGGGTGCAGTAATGCCGTGCTGATAGTGAGTTCTAAACAGTGTTATGGTCAAAGTTTAGATATGCGAGAGAAAATCGAAAAGTAAAGGCAACTTCTGGAAAAAACCTTCATTTCCACAAAAAAGAACAAATGTCTATGTGACTTTTCGACATAGTTCCCTGGCAAGTCGATGCACTTCTGGTATCGTTCAACGAACATCTTCACCTGTCCGTTAAACTTGTTCCGGCTTTAAAGCCTTCTACTCACTCGTACCCCTTTCGTTGATTCATGATACGTGTTCCATACAGCACCAACATCCAGAGATGGACTTCCTCTGCCCACAAACAGCACACCACAGCGCCTTGTTCATATTAACCGTTTTACACACGGTGTCTGTTTTTATTTGATACAGGAAAATTAAAAAATAGGAATTAAAGCATTTTTAAGAAACGCCAAGATAAAATTAACAAATATTTTTCTCCGTGACATTGGTGGCATTAATATTCCTGATAAATAATATGTTGATACAATATGTTCACCCTTTCGCCCCTTATTACAATAATTGGTTTCATTGTTTCCATGTAATTAATATTACGAATATATATGCTTATAAAGCTCCGTAAATTTCAAGATTAGTTATTCCAAAATAGCTAAAGTGTTTTGTCCTTGAGGTTGACAGGTCAGAAGGGATTCTATGGAGTTGAGAAGTTCACTTCTTCCCAACTGATCTTGTACTTTAAGCATCAGCTTAAAGTCAAGGTTAGGGCGGAAAGGCGGCGATTCTCTTCATCAGAATTCGGCAAAAGGTGGGTAAACCTTGTGCGACTGTGTAGAGTGAAAGGAGCTGACCTGGAGTGGCACTTGATGCCGGTTAAGTACAGGATTTTGTCCTTCCTGGGTTGAACAGAGGCAACCCGCCCCGATATTTGGCTAGTTTAAGTTTAGTTTGAATCTTTAGTTTCTTTTTTCTGGTTAACTTAGCTATGGTATGTATGCCCATTGGCCCCTTTTATTTCTGTCCCTATTTTTCTTTAGTTTAATTCCCCTTCTCCTCGCTCTTTTAGGTGGTCAGTGATGTCAGTTCTCTGGTAGTTAAGGGATACCTTTCGTTTCGCGTGTGTATTTTCGTATTTGTTGTTATGACAGAATCACTATGTGTTTGTGTGATTGTTTTTTGAATGGATGATTGTTTTTATACTATTAAACTCCCGCAATTTTTTCGTCCAGTTAACTGATGTTTCTGCCTCATTTAGGGATTATGGGGTTATTACTAACCTTATTTTGTTTTGTTTTCATGTAAATAGTATGAATTCACATTCTAAATAATGATTGGGTTTATTTAAATTGTTGTTTTATTCCCCACCCCCCAGAGACTTTGAAATGTACATATGGGGACGTGTTAGGATTTCATAGAGAAAGGTAGGAGAGAATGTGTTGTTTTGGTGGTAGGACTATTGTTGGTATGCTTGAGTCAGTGTTTGTGGTTAGCTAAGTTTAGAATTAAGACAGAAGAAGACCGTCCTTTTTCCAATCCCCTTTTTGGCCTTGTGCCACATTTTGTACCATCGTACGAATAAATATCTATTCTAAAATTCACTTGAGGATGAAACAGTGCTGTTTTTTCAGCTTTTGTTTTTGAAACATGAGAACTTTTATGTAGCGATGCAATCATATTTTTTAAAAATAATTATAATTTAGGCTCTACTTATGTATTGAGCACTGTTTTTTAAAAATAAAAAACAAAATACTAAAGAATTTGGGATTATTAACCTAACGGTTCTTTCCTATTTTTCTATATTTTGCACACACACACACACACACACACACACACACACACACACACACACATATATATATAATATATAATCACCCCGCCAAGAAAGGCAATAATATGAGGACAAAACACTTATTAATAAAAGAGAATAATAAAAGAACAAGTCTGCATTTCTTAGATGAAATATTGTAAATATTTTCACTAATTACATTGTTCGGACTGTTGTCCTCATCTTGGGTGTCATATTCACGACATTTTGGCCGTTGTACACCCCGGCCTTTCTTGGGTGATTGGAATTTCGAAATGAACCTTTTATTTGGTTTACTGAGGTGGAGTGTTCTAGTTCCACTTACGACGCCTCTTCCGGATGTCTTAGTATCAGTTATCTCCCTTTAACTCAACTCCCCACGTTTTTGCCCAGCTCTTCTGTAGCCAGGTATTGAACTCACAACTCTTTGGGCCAAGTCACTGGATTCAGCCAATGGTTTTATCCAAAAGGACAAAGGATCCAGTTCGAAATTTCAATCACCCGAAGAAAGCCTGAACGTACAACGGTCGAAACATCTTGAATAATGCAAAAGTTCGAAAAATGTAAATAAAAGAACAAGCATTAAGAAGACAATTTATAACGATTGAGATTTTGCATTTACGTTTTTGAAGATCAGAGTTGACTGGAAAGCAAAAAGCCGCAAGAGAGTTCCACAAGCAAGAAGTTCCAAGGAAGAAACCGTTAGCATAGAACTTACGGCTACATCTAGCCATTTCTGCTATAAAATGCTGAAGTAATATAGAAGAGAGTTCATCAGAACGACTACCATGAAAGTATTTATGGAAAAAGGACAGGGAAGATAGTTTATGGCGGTGAGAAAGGAATTGAAGGCGAGGTGCCAGAACCAATGACATTGTAGATTCTTCTTTGGATTTGATCCAGAATCTCTAAATATATTTGAATTCTTGTTGTGTAAGTATACGGTATGTCTGCAGAAATATATAAATTTATGTTTATTAAAAAAAAGCAAAAACAAAAAAAATCTTTATTTTGATCTTCCGTTTTTCAAGTTAATTAAACTTAGTTTAAAAATATAGTTTTTTGACAAAAATATTTTGACCGAGAAGACCAGTTAATGCGTTATTTTTTTTAACAATTCAATTAGCTATATTTGCGAATGCGTCTTTGAAATTCATGTCTATGCCTGTTCATTTTAGATGAATGAAATTGGAAGAAGAGGCCGGATATTCTGAATTCCACTTCCGTTCAACGTACGGGCAAAATTCTACTTTGGTATCAAGTCCGTTACGTTTAAATTAAGAACAGAATAATTATAATGGAAATAGGTGAAAAGCCTACGGATAAAATAGTGGCAAAGTTCCTTCTAAAACACACACACACGCTCACGCACACTATATTTCTCTCTCCCATACACAAGCTTCATTTCCTCTTTCATATGCAGACATATATACACGCATGCACGCATATAGATTACATTATCTATTTGTCACCCTTTCACACGCAGATACACGGACACGCGCACCTTTTCTCTCTTCATCAAAAAGACATTCATTCTTCTCTCTGTTACACCCTCACATTTTCTTTCTCGCCTCATGCACACACACGGTCCACTTTTCATAACGGACACACATACACATGAGCAAATACACTCTCTATCAAACACACACATACACACACACACTCTCCTATTCGCAATACATTCATATATACATACATATATATACATACATACATACATATATATATATATATATATATATATATATATATATATATATATATATATATATACACACACAAACACACACACACACACTTTCTGTATCTCCGCTGCATGCGGACACATTCTCTTTCTCCGTCTGTCTCTTTCTCTCTCAGTCACATATGTACAGTCTCTCTCACAGCTGTCCCACATGCACAGACACACACACACACACACACATACACTCACCCCATCACATATTCACCTTTTCTCTTAAACTTTATACATACTCACAGATTCTTACTCTCTCTATCTGCCACACAAACACACACTAACGATCACATACCCACTAGCGAACGTTGACCTTATATTTGATATTTTCAAAGAAACATCGAAAAGAGAAGAGAGAAAAAAACGATAAAAAGAATGAATGAAGAGAGAGAGAGGGGGGGTGATGGAGAAAGAGAAAGATTCCGAAAAGAGATGAGAAGAATAAAGTGAATGTAAAAATGACAGAATTTGAATTAGAAAGAAAGAAAAATAAACTTAACGGACAAGAAAAAAGAAAGAAAAAAGAAAAAGAAAACGTCAAATAAGTAGATTAAAGAAAGAGAGAAACAAAATGAAAGGAGAAAAATAAGAAATGTGGGGAGGGGAAGGAGAAACAAAAAGAAGATCGAAAGAAGAAGGTGTCTGTTTGTGTGTGTATGTGTGTCTGTGTGTGTATGTGTGTGTGTGTGTATGTGTGACAGAGAGAAGAGACCTGCTTTTTTACGAAGATATTTTCAGTTTTGTATTTTGCCATACAATGAATGCTTTTTCCTGTTTATTTTGGTAATTCGTTCTGTCTTATGAGAACACATCAGAGAGACCCCGACGCACACTGATTATTTACAAAACCCAGACTATTCTTATCTTGAAGTGAATACTTTTTCCTCTTCTTCTTTTTTCCTTTTTTCTTTTCTTTTATTTTTCTTTCTTTCTTTTTTTTTTGCCTTCGTTTAATTCAATTTCATCCAGTCGCTAAAAATTGATTCTTTTTCAGAATCTCGATTCGTTTTCAATCCAAGCTTTTAATTCGTCGGAAAATGATGTGTACTTTCTGATGACGTGGCAACAATGGTCGTGTAACGAAGGATATGCAGTGTGAAATTCAATCGGCAGGAAGCCGTAGTAGGTGGGACTGAGTCATAATTGAAGTTTGGTGAGGCACAATCAATTTATTCGTTGGAACATTTCAGTTAAAACTTTGGTTGACATTAAGAATAAAATCACAGAACTGTCTCCGTTTCTCTCCGTATAAAGGGGTACCAATTTATCTTTCACCAGACCAACTACACAAAAAATTCCAATGGCCAAGCCCCAAAATACTGATGTTGGAAAATATTTTTCAGCACCCATTTGTATATACCAGGTGTAACCCCAAAATTGTTCAAATCATGTAATAGCATAATTATCCATCCCACAAAATATTTAATATAAAAAAAGAACACTAACCTGAGTGAGTTTTCATTTTTCCAGGTTTCCAAACATGACGTGTAATGATTTAGACGCCATTTTGTGTAAGAATCACTAAAAAAAAACCTTCAGCTAAAAATAGAGCAAATTAAAATTGTTTTACGTCAGATCCGCTGTTTTCCCAACTGAGCAATCGTGACAGGAAAAAAGATCATTCAGGCCTTCAGTAATGGTACCAATATTAATACTCTGGCTTCCATCATCAAAATCCATTCAAGAACCATCAAGAGAACGGTGAATAATTTTAAAAAGGAGGGAACATTAGAGAGGAACACTGGATCAAGAGGTCACAACAGGAAGAAGGATCATCATTTCAACTTAGAGCTAAAGAGATCAATTAGAAATGATCCAATTTAATTCATAAGATGTTTGGCACGTCAGAGAGGAGTTTCAGCAATGACAGCCTAAAGAGCAGTGAAAAAGAAAATTGAAAATGAAATCGTCCGTGAAAACTGTGAGTCACCTTCTATTACAGAACAGAAAGTTAAGAGGTTACAGAGGACGAAGATCATCTTAATTAGTCTGAAAATGACCCTGGAATAATATATATATATATATATATATATATATATATATATATATATATATATATATATATGAATGTTATTTCAATTCTTCATCAGCTTACCATCCTTAGCTATGATTAATTGATGATGAACATGTCATTTTCGTTTATGATCGATTTCATTTCGATACTTCCTTTAAGCTTAGAGAGTAATTATACGTTGTAATTGCTCAAAGTAGAGTCCAATAGTGTTATGAAAACCTTGGAGAATTCCAGTAAGATATCTTTAATCATTTTTAAGATAGTTCGGTTCATAGCTTAATCTAACAATTGAACAATTTTTCTGTTACGCCAGCTACACACGCACACACACACACATACACACACGCGCGCGCATATATATATATATATATATATATATATATATATATATATATATATGCGCGCGTGTATGTTGTGTTGTGTTGGTAGGACTACATATGCGCACGACAGAAATGTGCTGGGAATGTTTTATATCTAGCCGAATATAAAAACAGATGAAAAAATTCCCAGAAACCCTCTATCGAACGCATGCGTAATTACACCAACTAAACCAATTTAGTACGATGAATCCTGAAGGACAAAACGCGGCACAAGTAAACTTTTTCCAGACTGTTTCGCTGTAGCACAGCTCATCAGTGTGTCTAGACGTCCGGTTGCCTCTACATAGGATCGAAACCCGACTGAATTGGCGTCAGTATGGGATTCTACCATTAATCCGTTGGATGAAGGTGAATTTAAGCTTATTTATTTTCAGATAAACACACAGTGACTGAGAGAGCTCGATTGAATTTACCGAAGAGTCTTGCATTATTAGCCGTAATAGTCACTATTTACAAACCCACAGAGAGCTCAACCGAAATATTTTTTTTCAGGAGCATATATATATATATATATATATATATATATATATTTATTGTGTGTGTGTGTGTGTATGTGTGTGGGTGGTGCGTGTGTGTGTGTGTGTGTGTAAAGATACCAGGGAAGAAATCTCATTGGAATAGATACAGATTGATATCCACGGCCTTCTCACTCTTTGGAGAACTCCTCCCTGATTGACCATCTCTTCAGTGGTATACCCTTACTCACTAAGCATGGCATATTGCGGATTGATAGGACCATTTAAACCATAGTTGGAGATTTTGTATTCAGAGTTGTCCTTCTCCTAGACCGGTTGCCACCACTTGCTTGGGAGATGGAGTGTTGAAAACGTGTTTCATGTTAGACGCAATCGTCAGGCCTGACGATTGCGTCTAACATAAAACAGCCTGTCGCCTGTAAGTGTTGACTTCAATCTTCACTTTTATATTTATATATATATATATATATATATATATATATATATATATATATATATATATATATATATATATATCGTGTGTAACAGCAAAATTGTACAAATCGTGTAACACCATAGGATAATTGCCCATCCCTCAAAATGTTTAATATCTAAAAAAAAATAAATAAATAAACTAATTGAGTTTCTTTTTTGTAGGTTTCCAGATAAGACATTTAGTGATCTTGACACCATTTGTCTTATAGAATCGCTGGAAACACTTTGAGTTATTCAGCTAGAAAGAGAAAGGGTTAAATCGTTTTGTGTCAGCTCCACTCTATCTTCCCAACTGAGCAATGGTGGGGGAAAAATCCTTCAGGTCTCCAGTAACATTCATATTCTGACTTACATCTTCAAAGCCCATTTAAGAACCATCAAGAGAACGGTGAATAAGGTATTAAATATTCACATATTAGATAATACATGGAACTCTTGTATATCAGTTATATAATAAATATATTTGATGGTCTACATCATTTTTATAATCCAAGATAATTGCATGTAAAATGTGTCCCAAGATTATGGGATATCCTGTATAATGTTATGACTGGATATGGAGTTTTCGATATTTCTCATACGGCTGTAGCTGGTCATTATTTTATTTTTGTTAAAAATCTTCTTAAATGTGGTTGGATTTTTATATTTTTGTATCAATACTATAACGGGCATGTAGATATGTAGATAAATAAAATAAATTTTCTTTGTACACCTTAGTATATCTATTTAAATGAGGCAGCATATATATGTATATATTTGGATATGTCATAATATTTGTGTCAACAATTGTATTATTTAAAATTACTGATTAGATGTCTATATTTGTATATGAATTGTAATTATATTTTTGTAGTTGGAGATATTTAAATGTGTGAATATGTGTTTTTTATATTATTTATATTATTTTATTTTTATTTATTTTATTTTATTTTTATTTATTTATATTATTTTATTTTTCAGTATTTACATTAGTCGGACTATTGTCCTCATCTTTGTCGCCATATTTGTCACAAAGTTTCGGCCGTTGTACGCTCCGGCCTTCTTCAGGTGGTTGGAATTTCGAACCGAACCCTTTATTTCGATCACTGGGGTAGACTGTTCTAGTTCCACGAGCCATGTTTGATGGATGTCAGTTATCAGTTATCTCCTGGTAATTTTCCCTCTGAAAGTTCTCCACTGCCTGAACCGGGTATTGAACTCACACTCTTTGGGTCTGTCACTGGATCTAACCAACGCCTTAGAACAGTCTACCCCAGTGATCGAAATAAAGGGTTCGGTTCGAAATTCCAACAACCTGAAGAAGGCCGGAGCGTACAACGGCCGAAACGTTGTGACAAATATGGCGACAAAGATGAGGACAATAGTCCGACTAATGTAAATACTGTACATCTCAGAAATATAGACAGACTATTTTATTTTTGTTTATTTATTTTATTTTATTTTTATTTCTTTATTTTATTTTTATTTATTTATATTATTTTATTTCTATTCATTTATTTTATTTTATTTTTATTTATTTATATTATTTTATTTCTATTTATTTATTTTATTTTATTTTTATTTATTTATATTATTTTTATTTATTTATTTATATTATTTTATTTTTATTTATTTATTTTATTTTATTTTTATTTATTTATATTATTTTATTTTTATTTATATATATTTTATCTTTTTATTTATTTATTTATTTTATTTTATTTTTATTTATTTTATTTTATTTTATTTTTATTTATTTAATTTTATTTTTGAAACACTATCCCATAAATAAAAAGAACTCTTCCACTGTTATTATAGTACAGTATATGTATATATATATATATATATATATATATATATATATATATATATATATATATATATAATAAAAAGACTTAAACACTAATATTCCATGGTCATAATTTATTCCATTGGAATCGTAAGAACGATCCAATTCATCAGACCTGCAGATTCAAAAAGAAAACAGAAAAACAACTCCGGGAAAAATTAGTGAGAGTATGTGTGAGTGTGTGGGAGGACATGAGATCTATATAGAGGGGTATCAGACGAGAGAGGCATGGAGGCCCAAAGGTGGAGGGGACATTAAAATTTAACAGAGAGAAGATTTAAAAGAAGGGTTTCAGTGAGAAAAGAGTGCGTATTTTCAAACGTGCGAAGATATACCGGAAGAGTGTACATTTCTTGGCGACACACACACCCCATAGGCGATAAAATCTTATACTCCCGCCCAAACCCCTACAACGCATACATATACACACATACACACACATCTATATCTATATCTATATATATACATATACATCTGCACGCCTAGGACAACCGATTTCAAAACCAATACTAAATTCGCTATAATTGAGATAATGGAAAAGTTTAGGTAAGATAACATTAGAAAGATTTTAAGTGGAGACGGCGCTCGGAAACATATTGTCTAGCCAGGCCAAGCCATAAACTTAACAATATAGATACTTCTAATATGTATATATATATAAACATATATATTATCAGTATTTTACGTTATGCAACAGTCACTTTTCAATCATCACTAGACGATTGCATTGTCCATGATATATATATATATATATATATATATATATATATATATATATATATATATATATATATATATATATATATATATATATATACAGAGAGTTAATGGATTTATTGTAAAGAGTTAATGGATTTATTTTTAACCGGATATTTTTTTAATTTAAACCTTAATTTTTAATAGGTACCCATGTTTGAAATAGTCGCCCCATTCTATTTTAATTTCCTTTACACCACCCGCACATCCAAGATTGCAGCCCCCGCGGTCACCCATCTAGTTGCTTATCTTTGGTGATCGTTCGAGAACCTGTGTTTCAACGAGATTTTGAAGTAAGCGTAATGACCCTAGTATCAGTATTCATGAATTGAAAATGAAAATCACAGACCATGTAAAAATCACCCTTTCTCTGTCATAATCAAACTAACAAAGACAATCTATGGGCTTCCCTTGTGCAGTAATTTCAACCGTAATATTTATTAAAAGGAAAATTAGATTAATATGAAATAGAATATTTTCTCTGGAAATATTTGACAAAAAATAGTATTGTACACAAAAAAACATTACCACATACTTTATTCATCCAATCTATCATCAATCTCATTGTATTGCATCTCTCCCTATTTTGGGTTTAATTAACACCCCCCCAAGCCCTGCACTTAATAAAGCTCAACATAAATATTACTTACCTTCCTTCCTATCAAAATATTTATTTTAAAAAGAGACATTAAAAAATTCGCAACAAAAAGAATAAAATAAATCCAAAACTTTGAAAACGACTGACATTGATAAATAATTTTAAGAATTTTGTGTAACTTTAAGATGATCAGTGTTAGTTTGTAAACTGCTTAATGGGAAACTATTTTGATAAAGTTATCCAGTTAGGATTGGAGTCACTCCAAACAAGCCACCTATCAAGGATTATAGTTATTGCAAAGAAAACTCTTCTCTTTCTAGTAAGACTGGCCCTAGCTGAGTGTCCAGCGTTTTTGTTGTATGAGATTCAAGTTAATTAAATGTTAACACATCGATTATGCGTTGGATGACATTTTCTCTTGCAATGAGAAAAAATGGGAGCAAAATATATTGCTTACATAGATAGATAGATAGATAGATAGATAGATAGATAGATAGATAGATAAGAACAGACTTGGACAGACAGATAGATAGGAACAGACTGAAATAGATAGAGTAAGATAGGTTAGATAGATAGACAGACAGACAGCTAACTAGATAGAAATGAAGATATATATATATATATATATATTAGGTTGGTGCAAAAATAATGTTTTTTTCTCACATGAAGTTGAACTTCAAAAAACGACATTATTTTTGCACCAACCTAATATATATGTGTGTGTGTGTGCGTCTGTGTATGCATGCGTGCTTATGTACTTGTGTGTGTGTGATAGATTGAGATAGGTTAGATAGATAGGCAGAGAGGCAGATAGATAGATAGATACTGTTTGTTAGGCATTTATAAATTTAATGTTTGTTAGGCATTTATAAATTCACAGTATAAATATAGTTTCTTATTATTACAAACGTTATTTTTAGTGGGTAAACCGTCTTGAATTACTATTCCTGTTTATTTTTTCTTCACTAGTGAAATTAATGATAACTAGTCCAGACGGCGAAGTCTAACTGGAATCTTTTCCAGCTGTGCTGGTCGAACTCCCTGCCTTAGGGCAGAGAGGAACTCGGACGAGGCTATGCTGAAAGGCAGAGTCTCATCCGGGGAGGTAGACAGACCCGATCCCGTTTATGCGGGGTCTACGGGGATTTTTTGGCCGAGACTACGGGCTCCGGAATCCCACATTAAATTCAGCCTTGTACCACATGTGAATGCGTTGGCAGTTGCTAGATATGATATAATCATCAACAGCAGATATGACGTTATCATCACTACGATACTGTTTCTCGGCGAAGATTTTTTTCTTTTTTTTTCATGTTGGATAACAAATGATAGTCAAATCAGGAGAACAGAGAAAGGTGTTCAACGATTTCAACGCCACAGTCACGGACAGCAGCCATTGAAACCAAGGACTTCTGTATTTGAATAATATCCTGATGAATCAAGACCCCCTTCGTCAGTTTTGCTGGGCCTTTGTTCTTGTTTGCCTTTCATAACTACCTCGGCTAGTTGATATAGTACTCTCCTTTGATGATGTGACCCTTTTGAAGATAGTCAATGAGCACAATACCTTTTGCATTGAATTGTAAAATAATAAAAGGAACGAAAACTGTAGTATCGTATGCAAATTAGATAGAAAAGTATAAACTATAAATAGAGAATAACTGTCGAATATGGGAATGCCTAGCAAACCCGTTTAGTCAAGCTGGAATCTTTTCCAGCTGTGCTATCGAACTCTCCGCCTTCGGGCAGAGAGGAACCCGGACGAGGCTATGTCGAAGGGCAGAGTCTCCTCCGGGGAGGTAGACAGACCCGATCCCGTTTATGCCGGCTCTACGGGGATTTTTTGGCCGAGCCTACGGCCCGGGAACCCCACATCAAATTCGGCCTTGTGTCACATGTGATTGCGTGGAGCAGTTGCTAGATACCGTCTAGACGGAAAAGTCCTAGCAAATACGTCAGGAGTCGAACCTGTATCCGTTTTTGCCACGGCGTGCACCCTAATATAGTCATAGCTTATATTCTGTCGTGAATATGTCAACACACGTCACGGGCAAAATAATTAATATTTAGTTCTGGTGTATAATACGCACACCTAATTTTTTAGCTTAAATGTCTGAAAAAAACGTGCGTAATATACACGAATAATTTTGGCAATCTTATTGAATATATATCATATGTGTGTATTTTGTGTGCATTCTATGCATATCTGACGGTGTGGCTGCTTCATTTACCGCGTATGAATCTCCGTGTGAGTAGGTGCGAATGTACACTTTAGGGTGTCGCATGTGAGCTTATCAGTGTGATATTTTATTACGTATTGTGTTTTCCCTTGTCTGCCTCGTGTTGGTTGGCGCTGATAAATCATATGACAAAAATAAGAAAATCGCTTTGTTATCGAACCGGTCTGTTTTTAATTTGCTGTGTGACCTTCCCAAATGGTTAATTCAAATGAAAATTTTATTATATTTTCAAGATTTTGCGAGAACTCAACATCTGTTCCCACCTCTCGTTTTCCAGTTATTCTTACCAATATTCCCGCCCTGACCAGCCGGCCGCTGTCTCACTTCACTCTTTCTCCGTATTTATTCCCAGGACGCTTGTTCTCTTCGATTAAGGAAGAAGAAATTTCCCCACCTCTCTTTTTCTCTCTGTATCTTTCTTTTTTTCTCTCCCCCCCCACCTTCTGCCTCAATTAACAGAATGTGAAGTATATGGAATTGATCACGGTGATGTTAGTACTGGTGTAAGGCGTGGTAGTTTGTATATTTTCGGGTAAAAAGTAGATTCAATTAAGAAGAAAACAGATTAGATGCACACATATTTAAGGCAACATATATATACAATAATATTGTACTGGTATAACACTGGTAGAATTAAAAAATGCGCCACACATACGTGGATACACATATCTAAAGGGCTAATCGCGTAACAATATCAAGGTAGTGTGTTTAATCCTCACGAAATCTTTGACTATTTTGGCGTTCTTCCGTTTTAAGTTTGGCTTTTCGTTTTCGACACCACAAGATGCTACCTACAAAACCAAAAACATTAATTTGAAAATTCGAGTCGTGTTTTTAAATAGCTTAGACATATCTAGAATGTCATATGGATACGATATATGAGATTCAACTCGTTCAGAAATGTCTAAACTATTATATACATACAACAGCTTTCTCAGACCACAGATTAAAAATGACTTCAAGCACATTGTGATATATATATATATATATATATATATATATATATATATATATTTTATATATATATGTATGTATATAATGTAAATCTATTTCATATATATATATATATATATATCATGTAAATCTATTTAAACTCGGTGGGTGAAAAAACCTGGATAGCACACTTTTCAGACAAACTGGCACCCGAGGAAAACATTTGAAAAAAAAAGAAAGCACCAGAAATCTCCAAACAGGGCGTAAGAAATCTTCCAGTACCTTAAATTTATGGTACAAAGAAAGAAAACAGCGAGTAATAAGTTAAAACGAAGAGTTCTCAATACACTAAGTAGAACAAAAGTAAAATAAGTAAATCCTATTGAGCCAGATACTACCTACCTAGGTTTCACCACATGGGATCATCAGGATGAACTGGCTCACCCTCATGATCCCATACAGTGAAATCTAGGTAGGTAGTACCTGGCTGATTAGAATTTTTTAAATTATTTTATGTATATATATATATATATATATATATATATATATATATATATATATATATATATATATATATATATATATATATATATGCATGTATATAATGATTATTTCCTGACTATTGCAGATCTTGAAATCCACTTATTAGGAGGTAAAGGTGTTTTATTTACGTTCACACACTGCATTTTTTCTTGAAAGGTGCCACGTTTTGCCATTAAAATCACTTGAATTTATATTTTCTTAAAGAAGTTCGTGACATATTAATAGATAAATACATATATTGATAGATAGATAGATAGATAGATAGATAGATAGATAGATAGATAGATAGATAGATATGACCAGATTAAGAAAATTACATCGACAGATTTACCAAGCTGTTTTTTGATGTTCTGTCTAAATTTTTGTGATCAATTTTATCAATGAAAATTAATTGCTAATGAAATTAAGCAAGATTACTCGATTTAATTCGAAAGAACGTTGGAGACATAAGACAATGATGCATTTTCTCAACGAATTTATTTAACTTACACTGTAATGGGATCTTGAGAAGACCTACCGGAAACGAAGGATAGGTTGCGCCATCAGTAGATTTATCCAACATCGTCAGACGCTACAAAACCCAAAAAGTTAACCTGAAAACACGAGACGTGTTGTTAACTAGCTTCGACAACTTTAGAATGTCATATGGATACCGAACATGACGTCCCTCTCATTCAGAAATATCTAAACTATCAGCTATATACAACCACTTTCTCAGATTAATGATTAAAAGTGGCTTCAGTCGAATGAATGCGTGAAATCTTAAAGAAGATAATCCTTAATCTAACCCTATATACTGTCGTTACAGAATCGCAAAGAGTTTTACCAAATAACAAACACACATCACTTAAGCTTCCAGCAACAAATAAAATGGATAGCACATGTAATTACAAAGGAAAATGATATCATTAAGACATTGACTCTCCGAATTACCAAAAGTAAAAATTTGGAAGAAAACCCCCACCAATAGTAAAAAGAGCGACACTACTTAGTATAGTACAATATAAGTAGATTGGATCGTCTATCGACCGGTTCATTCTCCTCTCCGGTTTTTTTTTTAACTAGAGTAGAGTTTTATAACTTGTTGCCTGTTTAGGATTGAATTCCTGATTGCTTTTAAAATCTCTTCCTTCTCTTTCACTTCCAGTAGAATCGTAGTGGCGTTATCGCCTTCCTTGGGGTGAACTTATTAATAAAACCTATTTTTTTAAAAAATTCAAAAGATTGAAACGCTTACTATTCCCCCAATGAATGCTGAATGTGTCCTGTCCTTTATGGAAACGGTCTATTTAGTCATTGCCATTAACGTTAATAGAATATGTGCCCTAATTAAGCCAAATCGATACACTACGAATATCTTTGAGGAGACACGGTGGAGTAATGGATAACGGCTTGCATTGAAGAATCACAGAGCCGAGTTCGAATTCCACTCGAATCCATTATATTCACTTACGTGGGAAAGGTATGGATCCTCTTCTTTTCCTCCAGCTATGGGTAAATAGCAGGACAGACCGAGTTCTATAGCCTTGGATGGCAACTGGTCTACCGCACAAAAAAAATCGCAACCTACTGCGCGAAAAAAATCTGCCTCGTCAGTCATGTATCGAAAGATACATGATCGCCTAAGCGTGTATCACGCATGGCACATAACCGACTGATTCCTTGTATATATGCCGAGTTCGAATTCCAGTCGAATCCATTTCATTCACTTACGTGATAATACCCTTGGGAAAGGTATCAATTTTCCTCCAGCCATTGGTAAATAGCAGGACAGACCGGGTTCTATAGACTTGGATGGCAACTGGTCTACCGCAGAAAAAATATGGCAACCTAATGTGCGGAAAAATCTGCCTCGTCAATGATGTATCGAAAGGTACATGATCGTCTAAGCGTGTATCACTCATGGCACATCACTGACTGATGAATATTTTTAATTAGTATATCCCCATAATCTTTCACGAAATTCAAAATTGTTTTAAACTCGGGAAAGCTGTTTTTAAACATTTATTGGTTGGCTTTCATTTTTCTAAAACGTCTTTAGTTATCAACATCAGATACTGTCGATAATGCCTTTGTCCTTCGGGAAAATCTAAACAGATATTATCTGCTTGTTCTTTCAATATTTTTTTTTTTGCTACCTGTCAAATAAATTTCTTGAAGTAAGGTGGATAACAATCAAGCTTTTCTGAAATTGTCGCGACTTCTATCGTGTGACGTACGCGAACCGTTTCTTCAGCACTCATGAAATCATTAGAATACACAAAAAACAAGCAAATACTTCTTTGTACCCCCAATTTGCGAAAATTGGGAACATGAAGAAAAACATCACAAGACCAGTGTGTACAACAAATGTTGTGAATATTGCAATAAAGATGATAACAGTCTAAACAATATAAATAGTGTAAATACGTCAATATATGTCAAAAGAATTTTGCCTTAAAAACAAAGGGGGAAAAAAAAAAGCAAGAAATTTTACTAGTATTGTCAAAGCAACAGCATTTAAAAAGACAAAACTCATTTACTTTCAAGACTAGTATTCATAAATACCTATTTCTATTTAAGACAAAGCAGACTTCATACAAAACCTATATTTTTTAAAATATTCATATTCATATATGTGTGTGTGTGTGTGTGTGTGTGTGTGTGTGTGTGTGTGTGTGTACATACCTAAACAGACACTATATTGTTTGATTTGATTGGGGTTTTTTTTTTAATCTTACCAACCATTACAGGTGTTTTGGGGTTTTTTTTTTTTACATCTTATCAACCCTTTGCAACCAGAAAATATTTTTTAGATTGTAAAAATGTTTAGGTGATAATGATTTACTAATACAAGTCCTATCTATGAACGCTGGAGGGAGAAGAGGTGGATTCATACCTTTTTTTTTAAGCGTATCACCCCAAGCAAGGCTGGAGGCCACTATCACGCATGGGGTTATAGAAGGGTTGGAGGAAGAGCAGAGAGGAGTGGTAAAGGAGAGGATGTGGAGAAAGAGAAGGACGGAGGGTCGATCAAGGCAAGGGGGTTACAGAAGATTTGGAGCGAGAGCAGATAGGAATGAAAAATGAAAGGATGTGGAGAAAGAAAATGGATAGATCAAGGCAACTGGAGATGTCGATTGACGCTACACTTAAACCGTTGGAGATTGTATTTGTCAGTGAAACAGTAATAGGGAAGGGAGTTCCATAGGCGAGATGTGCGAGACATGAAGCTATTGGAGTAAAAGAGATGTCTACATCTAACAGTTTCAACGGTGTAGGGGTGGGAACGGGATGCCAGCCACGTAGGACGTTTAAATTCACAAGGCCTAGGGACAAGCGAAAGCAGCTCCTCGGAGCAATTACCGTGAAAGTACTTGTAAAAAAGGCAGAGCGATGCAACATCGCGTCTGTGAGAGAGCGACTGCAGACGAGATGACAGATCAGGGCCAATCATGTTGCCTATCCGTCTCTAGATCTTAGCAAGAACCCTGAGGCAAACAGCAGGGGCCCCAGACCATATATGGCAGCAATACTCCATGCAAAGCCGAATGGTTGATTTATAGACTTGGAGAATCGATTCCGGGGAGAAAAATGTCCTGGCTCGGCACAGGGAACCAACTTTTCTTGCGGTGGATGATGCAACTGACTCAATGTATTTGTTCCATCTCAGATCAGCGGACAGCGTGAGACCGAGCAGCCGCAGATAGGAGCTCTCGAGAGGTTGGTCTTCAGACATTCTAATGGGATGCAGGGATGGAAACCCAACTGGAATTGGAACTTGGTTCTCCGATTAACAATTCCAAACTATCCAAAAAGCTCATTGGCACGATTTTTAATGATTTCTAATCCCGTTATATAATATCAAAAACTATTATACAGGGTGTCCATAAAGTTCGTGTGCACTTTAAATATTTATAACTTTATTTGTATTTGCGTTAGAAAGAATTTGTAAAAAGGAGTAGAAAGAAGTTAATCTATATTTTTTAAGGTTTTATTGAAATTTCATTTAAGTTTCCACATGTCCTCCATCATTAACAATACAAAGGGTAATACGATTTTGCAGTTCACGGAAAACATTTGCCAACTGATTTACAGTAATGCCTGAAATCACATTAGTTATTTTAGCTATACTTAAAACTAGGTACATTAAACTTTATAACATTTTTTTACAGATTATTTCTATCGCAAATACAAATAAATTTATGAATTTTTAAAAGTGCACACGAACTTTATGAACACTCTGTATATATATATATATATATATATATATATATATATATATATAGATATATATAGATATATATATATAACATTATGGACACCATGTTTCAATCTCGTTAATATAAACCATCATAAATGGTAGAAAGTTTGTTTCAAACGCGTTAAGTATTATCATAAACCATTATATATATGTGAGTAGATTGTTTCTTTCGTAGATAACTTCGACTGAAGAGACCTCAATCTCCATAAAATCCACCAATATTGAAGTCATGCGTCAACTTTATCAATTACTTCGTAGACACATTATTATGGAATTTTATTTAACATTAGAATCTTGCGAATTATTCCATTCTTATCGAAGACAACACTACAAGGTCAATTTAATAATGGATTTGACGGCTTAATTTACAGTTTTTCAAACAAATGGCTAAAAACTTACCCTGTTAAAGTATCTTTGGATATATATATATATATATATATATATATATATATATATATATATATATATATATATATATATATATATAAAATAACTCCGTAAATTCAAACTATTTTTTCGTTTAGAGCATTAAAAATTAGAATTCGAAAATTTTTAGCTATGCAAGGGGGGGTAACTTTTGTCATTTTTAATTTTAATATTTAAACGATGAAAAAGATTTTTAGTCATATTATTTTAATTTAGTATTTTATACAAAACTTTGCTGCTACAAACATTTAATAAGTTTGTTGCTCTTATCCACTTATCCAAACAAATACTTCCTTGTACCCAATTTGCAGTTGATAAAGGCGTTAGTTAGATCCAGGGACAGGACCCAAAGAGTGTGTGTTCAATTCCTGGTAAAGGCAGTGGAGAACTAGGAGAGGCGAATTAACAGGAGATAGCTGATAACTGACATCCATGAAGCATGGCACGTGGAACTAGAAAAGTCTAACCCAGTAAGCGAAAAAAGGGCTCAGTTGAACATTCCAACCACCTGAAGAAGGCCGGGGCGTACAACAGCCGAAACGTAGTAATAAATATGGCGACAAAGATGAGGACAATAGTCCGAATAATGTAAATAGTGTACATATACCTAATATCAGAAATATAGACAGATACTGAAGGGTAATAAATATGGCGACAAAGATGAGGACAATAGTCCGAATAATGTAAATAGTGTACATAATACCTCATCTCAGAAATATAGACAGATACTGAAGGGTGATAAATATGACGACAAACATTAGAACAATAGTCCGAATAATGTAAATAGTGTACATAATACCTCATCTCAGAAATATAGACAGATACTGAAGAGTGATAAATATGACGACAAACATTATAACAATAGTCGGAATAATGTAAATAGTGTACATAATACCTCATCTCAGAAATATAGACAGATACTGAAGTTTGCTGCTATACTCATCGTTGACTTTTTGGTCGCAGTTCTCTTATATAAAGAGCTTCCGGAATTTTAAATTTCTGCTTATTATTATTTTGACGATAGTCTCAGATGAGGTTGAAATTACTTGAAAGTACTTGACAATAATTTTACTCCAACAGGAACCCAGATACGCTTTTGAACTCCATCATGACTGGGCAGCCCCCACCCAAATATGGCAACAGTACTGCATTTTCGACCTGATCTGTAGAAAATAGTATGGGGACTCAGGTACTTGTTTGAGCGGTACAGGGAACCCATGATTTTACCTGCATCTTTAACGATGGTTCGTATATAAGAGTTCCTCTTTAGGTCGAATGTGATTTTGAGGCCCAATATTTTCACAAGAGCCTCACTAATTCTTAAGTCGTTCGGACGTCAGCATTGGATCCGGTTGCTCGAAACCTATACTACTCGTCTTACAGCTGGCTGTTCCTATCTAGGTGCCCGACGACCTTCTTATTGATTAATGCCTCAAAGAGCTTACTGATAATTGTGAGGAGACTGGTTGGTCTATACTGTTAGGGGAGGGGATGATCTCTCATCCACGTTCTTGAAGAACGGGTATACGCTTGACTCCTTCCAATTGCCTGGGAAAAATCAGCGGTTGAATAACTTCGATAGGATCGTGAATAATCCTGGGTTGCTATTCTGGAATTTTGTCTGGGCCTTTGGCTTTTTTAAGGTCGAGGTTTTTGATAAGTCTAGATTCTCTTGCTGAAATGAAGATATTACTGAGATTGTTCTCAGTTGGGGAGTGATGCCCTTTGTCAATCTAACGTTGAATGTAGGCAAAGATCGAGGCGAAAAGGAAGATATGACCCCGGGACGATTTATAATAGTGGGTACAACCCTTTTACTTCTGTTCATAATTTGGCTGGTGATCTTCCAGAATTCTCGAGATCCAATCGTTTCTTTTCAACATTTTCTTAGACAACTTGCGCGTGTAGCCACACTTGGCGTTTTCAAGAACTCTCTTACAGCGATTGCTGGAGGTTCTAAAAGAAAGGCGAGACTTCCATTCTTTGCGATTGATATAGAAGTAGTGGTTCTGATCAGCTATGGCTGCAGCGCATTCAGAGCTGACTGTTTAGTTTATGCTAGAATGTTTTGGGGGATATAAAAGACTCCATTCCAAAAAGGATCCATTCGGAGACTAGGGAGCAGATTTGGGGTAGCCTATTTGGATAGAGTTGGAAAAGGAGCTTATATTATACAAGTCTGAAAGCTGTTTCAGTCTGCTTCGCATAGCGAAAAACCGTTCTATGGAACAGTAAATCAGCGGATGTCATTGGTTTGGAATCAATCTAGACAATGACTAAGGAATGGTCTGAAGTGCCTATGGGGAACTCGTGTGTGTTCTTCAGTTATCTGGGTTAGTTCATAGGCGATGGAGAAGTCTCTGCAACATCTGCCTTTCTCATATATATATATATATATATATATATATATATATATATATTACATGAATCATTCATACAAAAAGCAGATAGTGAAGTTAATTATATAAATAGCGAGAATACATCCTCGCAAACAAATTTATTATGATACATTAACCCACGAACCTGTAGATGAATGTTATGACCCCTGTTTTTAATAAATTCCAGTTGCATAAGGTCTTTTATGTACTTTCGTCTGTTCATACAGACACCATCAGGTATGGAAATAGATTTGTTTTTTACATCCAGGTAATAACGGGACAACGAAAGATTAGATGTGATCCGAAATATGTTTTTTTAGAAATGTGTCATTGTTAACGGTAAGAAATTTTGGAGCATGCGGTCGCAACGCTGAGGTTGAATTCTTTTTGAAAATTTAAGAGTGTACGTTTTTTTACTAATATGGTAATAGGAGAATTCTTTTGTTGTAGTAGTTTTTTTTTCAGTCGATGTGGCATGAACTAAATTGTTCAATAAATAGAGGAATGTCGCAGTTATTATCCGAAAGTTGCACGTCGGATCAGTTCTTTTAATATCAAGTACGTAGTGGAGTTCAATTTATATTACATGAATCATTCATACAAAAAGCAGATAGTGAAGTTAATGATATAAATGGTGAGAATACATCTTCGCAAACAAATTTATTAAGATACATTAACCCACGAACCTCTATATTATTAAAAGGAATTAATTTTTCTTATGTTTCTTATGTTAAATATTCTCTATATTAGACATTCTCTTTTTTGTGTGTTATGTTTTTCTTAACTGACCAGAAAAATTAATTCCTTTTAATAATATGTGGAAATATCGACTCTTTGCATGATGAAGGTCGCGAGACTGGAAACCCGTGTAACAAAATTTTCGAAAATAAAGCATAATGTATTTTTTTAAAATCCACATTACAACCAAAGACGTTTGCGGTTTCTTTCTTCTTTTTATTATATATATATATATATATATATATATATATATATATATATATATATATATTCTTTAAATATATGTAAACAAATAAAGATGTTATACCATAAAATATACAAGGAAACGTAAATAATTATATGTGTGTGTATGTATGTATGTATGTATGTATGTAAGTATTCTGTAAATTTATGTAAACGAAGTTATATGATAAAATATAGAACGGAAAATAAATAATAGTAAATAATCATATATATATATATATATATATATATATATATATATATATATATATATGTCATTCACAGACAGTACTGTTTCGCTGTATCACAGCTCCTCAGTGTGACTAGACTTCCGAATGCCTCAAGCCAGGATTGAAACTCAACTAATTTGGTGTCAGCCAGAGCTATCTTCACTCGGTAGAGTTACACAACTAAATCTAGCGTATTGTTTTTACAAATGTAAACAAATGCCAATATATATATATATATATATATATATATATATATATATATATATATATATATATATATATATATATATATATATATATATATATATATATATATATATGGGCACATACACTTTATATTTATACAAGTGTGCAAAAATCTTTGTAGATTTTATATAAGAATATTTCAATATATTCCTAATATCTTATCTTTCCTTATGACCCCATCAGAAAAATTTGACATCTAGGGACATTTATCCACTGACCCCATCAAACGCTTGACCTTCACTGGTCAACTTATAGCCTGCATCACTTCATCTATAATATCAGATTAAAATCTTGGGTTTGCGAAAAGAGACGAGATTTGTGAAGACGATCTTTTTCCTGTTCCCCTTCTTTTTATTTTTTTTTTATTTTTCTTAACATTTAAGTGTATCAAAAGTATTTTCGATTTCGAACCTCCCGAGAACTCACGGATGTTTTTAAGCTGATACATTTTGTTTCATTCATTCCATATTTCACTCAATATAAATGGCCAAAAGCCATTCCAAGTCGAATGTAACTGAACGAGTTTGTTGTACGCGCGTAAATCGATGAGATTTGTAGTGCATATTATGAGGATATGTAAAATAGATAACCTCGAATTGAAGAGGTTTACTGGTCAGGGAAACATTCCCACGGGAGTGCGTTCCACAAAGTTAAAGTACTAGGAAACAATCTGACTGGAACTTTCTTCTTACCAAAGGAGTTCAAAGAGAATGAGGTCAAGTTTTGACTTGGTGTAACTAAAGAATGTAGCACGTCTTAATATTTGCCATGGAAATAGCAACAGATTAGTGAAAAACTTGTACTGTTTTGTTTGTGGCCAAGAGTTTGCAGGGATCTACATTTATTAATCACTCATAACTCCGTGTAATCGCTTTTGACCTTGAAAGTGGGGTCTAGCCAGCACCATTCTACATATGGCAGTAATACTCCATTTTTGTCGGTACAAGAATCTGATCATTCTTCTAATAACTTCTATTGATGGTACGAATATACTTGAGCTTTTTCGACGATACTACTTTCTCTGATCGATTTCTCTGTTTAGGTTCTCCTCTGCCTTTTGTTCTGAACACCATGGTTATCCACTCCTGGGTAAGTTTCCAGCCTTGGAAGGCTTAAACCAGTTTTAATGGCGGATGCTCCCAACGAATGTACCCTCAGTAATTGAAAGTCATAACATATTTCCATGTCATTTAAACATCGAGCAATTCTACAGTGGCCTAAGAAAAGTTTTTAGACAGGAGAAATAAACTACATCCAATTTCAAAATTTAATTACATAATCGCTATTCATCATAAATAAACAATATTTGGAACTGGTATATAGTAGGTCCTCCATTTGCTAGTTTTAGTGCTTGTATTCGATTTTTCATGGATTTGATCAAATTATCAACAATTGTCTGATCCATATTTTGCCACTTCTTTAGAAATGGTTCTTTAAGGGTTGCCACTGACTTGATTTTGGTTGCACGCTCTCGAAGTTTTCGGTGAAGGTGCTCCCAAACGTGCTCTGTTGGATTCATGTCAGGATTCTGGGCTAACCATCACAGTGACTTGATTCCTTGCGATTCCTTCCAGACTTTTGCTACTTTTCTCGGATGACATGGCGCTCCATTTTCATGAAAAAAGTTAGACATTCTTGTCAATCTGATTGGTTTCAAATAGTAGGAGTAGTCCTATCTCTAATATTTGACAGTATTTTGGACCAATCAACCGCTAATCAACAGGAATCAGCTCAGATTTCCTTTGAGACAAGACAGAACCCCACACTATTCCTCCAATCTCTCCATGTTTCACGATTGCTTGCAGACATTCAATATTCCCAGTCTCATTCTAATTTCTCCAAACATAAACCAATCTCGAATTCGAATATTGACAGAATTTACTTTCATCTGACCAAATTACAGACTGCCAAAGTTCATAATCTTTGCTCTCGAATTCTCTTGCCCAGTGCATCCGAAGTTTCCTGTTTACCTTTGAAATCAAGAGCTTCTTCATTGCAACTGATAGCCTAACTCTTTCAGAGTCTTTCTCACCGCATATGGTGACATTTCCATGCTGTTGTTGACATCTATGACGCTCAGACAGCAGTTTCTGAGTACTTCCTTCTTCAGCGCCATTTTCGTTTGCTCAGACATAATACTTGATCTTCCTGAACGTTTTTCCACACAACAATGGCCTTCTTCATTAAATTTCTTGACAATATTATTAACCTTTTGATGATTAACCTGGAAAAACCTAGCAATTTCTCTATTTGACTTGCCACACTGACGCCATACTATTATTTGCCCTCGTTGAAATTCACCAACTTTCTTACACGAACTTTCATTGCAAAATGTAAGTCAACTATCGTTCATATATGAGATTAGCTTGATACTAACATGGTATTGTCTAAAAAAAAATAAGATATATTATTAAACAAGCCAAAATTGCTGTAATTAAAGGTGGTTAAAATCTTATCATAGCCCACTGTATATGATTGTTACGGTGAGAACATTTTCGACTATTAGTTGTTTCGGTCGAGAGATGATGGTCATATCGTAGCTCTAAGAAAGTTAACACTCTCTTTAGTATATAAACTATCCCAAGAGGTACTGCCACCTGCAAACTCTCAATGATGCTAAGTATTCCTAAGGCATCTTTCGAGACAGATAGATACTTGGAGACAGTCTCGAGTGTGCCAACCACAAGGGGACAATTTTACCATGCTAAGTCTTCATACCTTTGTATTGTCGCCTGGTTCGCCTTGATGTTCTCATCCCAATCAGGGTCCAATCGTGGCTGCTTTTGGGATACAAGTGCTATTTCAGGGCTATTGCCCTGCAAGCTCTTGTCAATAAAGATGCTTCGCTTGTTCATTCTCAGCTACTGATGGTTAAAGTTCCCGGTGTACTCTGATATTCGTTTAACTTATGGCAACCCAAAGTTAAAAAGGACATTATACTAAATCTTGCTCCTGTGGAGAGGCGAGTAAATAAACCTAGCCTTTGTTCTGGGATCCACATGAAATCCTCCGGTATAGTCATCGGATACCAAGCCTCTCTCTTTAGTAGAATAAGGAAGTTGTTGGCGGGATGGAATCTTCGGGACCACGCATTCTAAAAAGCTGTTTCCGTTCTTGTAAAGGTAGAGGATAGAGCGAGGTGTCAGGTACTTGCTGGAGCCATACAGGGAACCGACCATTTTTCCTAGCATCTTTAGCGATGGGTGTTACGAGTTGCACGGGGCCACCCTGAGGGAATATCCATTTGTTGTGACTGGTGGTAGTTCAGGGTCCGTATCGTCAATGATGGAATGCAACTAATTTTGTTTACAAGGCACTGAATGTAACAAAACAGGTTTTCCTTCACTGAGATATTAAAGATGTCATCACTAGTTTTCGAGGTGCTCTGATAGACCGTTGTATCATCAGCATAGATATTCACAAATGATCGGAGTATACTTTTAGGCAGATTATTTATATAAAATAAACAGAGGGTTGGTTCCACAAGTGACCCCTGAGGAACGCCTGCTTTGATTAATAGGGCCCCGGACTACTGATCATTAACAACTACGTTCAGGAGCTTACCCGTTAGGAAGGACTTTATTATTGATAAAACTCCTCCAATGAATCCATAAATAGGAGAAGGTAACGCTGAATTCAAAAACGGGCCTGGAGAGTGTTGGGCTCCGTCAGGCTATCTTGCCCAAGAAACACCACTTCTACTGCAGCGATCGCGCGCCATCCAAAGCCAAGGTTCATATATATATATAAATTAGCAGCATGGCCCGGCGTTGCCCGTGCTTGATTAAAAAATCGTACGACTCATACAATAATCGCTATCACTTGACTTAAAATATTTTTACCGTCCTTGCCTTTAAAGGAGTGCCCTTTGCCGTGCTGGTGTTGCTATATGCCTTACTTCTTTCCTATCTCACACTGCGAATTTTTTCTAAGCTCTATACTAAACTATAATCTGTTACGAAAAATGAACTAAACAAAATGAACACAAAACGATCAGCTTTAAAAAAGGACTCGTAACTGGAAAAACCGAATGAAAAAAGAATGTTAACAACAAATACTTTTTCACACCCAATCCAGTTCTGCGGAATCAGAATCAACATTGAGTTTAAGCAAGTGAATGAGCCAATTGGAGTAAAGTGCCATGCAGATTTAAATTTTTCCCACTTGTGACGAATGCAGCTATCGATTCTTTTTGCAGCCTAGCATGCTAGTTAACATTCCTGTCAGTCAGCTGTTGGCTCTCACCCTGGCCAATAGAATATTCCTTCCTATTCGTGGCAGCCAGCTATAGGCTCTCACACTGGCCAGTAGAAAATGACCGCAAACTACATGAAAACTGCCGTAGAAGCATGAAAAATTCGATTATTTCCACTATTTTTTTTGTAATCTTCTGGTGGTTGGTTTTCTTGTCACTTTAACATATCAGTAAGAGGAAAACCGGCTTAGAACTTTCAGTACAACAACAACTACGCTATCTAACCCGATCTATTCTTCAGACCTGATGAACGGTTCTATTTTCGTCTTTCTTGGCCTTTTGCGCTATGTTGGAGCATGTGCATGTAAATTCTGGTGCAAATCCGTCGAAAATTGTGGCCGTGCATTCGTTACACACACACACACACACACACACACACACACACATCCTGCCTTTTATAGATAAAGATTTAACTACTGACTACAATTTTTTCTCACATTCCAGTGGTCTTGTGCCTTACTTAGCTAAGCTTAGTAAATATTCAAATAGTTACTCCTCACTGGGTACATTGAACAGCAGTCGTTTGTGCCACACCTTGTCAAAGACCATCGAAATATCTAATGCTATGGTCCTTGAGGTGTATTTGTTGTCTAATGCCTCACTGATCCTGTAATTAGTAGTAGTTAGAACATCAGCGGTCGATAGGGCTTATCGATAAATAAATAAACAAATAAACGACTAAACGACTTCCGGCAAAATAACCGCCAAAATAGACTACCCACAATGCACCAATGACCCGTATATATAAATAGCCGAGAAAAAAACAACACTCGTGGTCTGACGATTGCATCTAGCATGAAACATGTCGCCTCTAAGTGCTGACTTCAATGTTCACTTTTATATTTACACACGCTCTATCTCTGATATTGAGTACTTTATCCCATAAGTATAGCACGCCTTACGAGTATATTTCTTACGAGCATATATATATATATATATGTGTGTGTGTGTGTGTGTGTGTGTGTGTGTGTGTGTGTGTGTGTGAGAGGTTTAGAGGAGCCAATGTGAGAACAGGATAGCAAAGGTTGCTCGGGGATGTGCATTCGTAACTTGAAAGCAATAACAGTATTTGTAGAATTGACATTGAAGATTTAATAGCTAATGAATCAGCAGCTATTTGCATTGTAGTTTTATTATGGGAAAGCTAATCATAAAAATCTGACTACCTAATCACGGCTGAAAATTGAAAAAGTCAGCATCCACTTGGGTGTTTTTCCCCAAAGTAGCTGTTCTTGGGTAGTCGCTATCCAAGTTTAATTTCTCTCTTACTAATGGAATACAGCCATTCAACAAGGATTAACTAGCCATCCTGGCAGATGAAACAAGCGATTCGTCATACTCCATACTTAAATTCTTTCTCTATAAATTTCTAGGACAAGGAGTAATCATTATTTACATCATTTAGATGCTGACTATTGTTCTCATCTTTGTTGTTGTTATCACAATGTATCCGGATTCAGTGGAAAGGGGCGGGCAGTCACTTAAAATTACTAAATAAGAACAAGAAGAGCTATCCCTAGACATGGGCGGTGGAACGAGAACAATCTAGATTAATTAATGGGTTCATTTCGAAATAACCTGTAGCTTACCCAGTTCAACAAACAACTGATGAAGACCGAAGGGTAGAACGGCCGAAATGTTGTAATATCAATAACAAAGATGAGGACAACAGTCCGCATGTAAGTAATATAAATACTAAAATATAATATAAATACTTAAATACTTGCTTAAATTCTTATTTATTAATTTTAGCTTTGTACGGCACAAGGCTAAAAAATAAGAGTACCCACCCAGTGAGGAGTAACGATTTATTTTCGCATTTACTGAGTTTTATTACGCACAACACAAGGTCACGAGAGTGGTACAAGCATGCACAGTAAATACTTAAATTTATATTTTTGAATTTAGCTTTGCACAAGGCCACAAGAAAACGGCACTCGTTGTCGAATGCCTGTTTTCCTATTTACTAATCTTAGCTAAGTATGACACAAGGCTACGAGAAAAGGGCAAACAAATTTGTAGCAAATACTTAAATTCATATATACTAAGCTTAGCTTTGGACGATACAAGGTCACAAAATGAGGGCACCTGTTAAGGGGCAAATATTTATTTTTGTCTCTACTTAGGTTATTTATATACGACACAAAGCCATAGGAGAATAAAAGCCACTTTCTTTTTCTAAATTCTGTGTGGCGTCAGCACCTGGGAAATCATAGCTCTCCACAACTTTCAATCCTTTGTCGCTCTTAGCAATGATTGTCTTTTTACCATCCCTTGCATTCTCTGTTTTGCCATCCATTCACATAAACTCGTGGGAAAAGTGTCTTTTTTGCCTTCGATATGTCTATGTGAGTGTCAAATTTTCCAAGCCATCTTTCCTCATTATGTATCCCATGAATTTCAGTTGTTTGTTTCTAATTCTACTATTACTTTCTACTACTTTTTGTTTCCATTTTCCTTAATTTCAAATATTTACTGCACTTATATACAGAGTTTAGCTTTGTACGGCACAAAAACTCAATGAGGAGTAACTTTTTTTAATATTTACTAAACTTAGCTAAATAAGGCACAAGGCCACGGCAATGTGAGAAAAAATTTGTATTCAGTATTTAAATTTATATCTATGAATTTTAACCTTGTATGGTGCGCGATCGTGAATCCCGTGATCAATCATGTAGGGGCAGGTGTGCTGCAGCCACAGTAGAAATGGTGTTTCTTGAGCAAAATAACCTGACGGAGCCCAACCCTCTCCAGGCCTGTTTTTGAATTCAGAGTTACCTTCTCCTAGACCTTTTGCCACTCAGTCTGTCCTGCTATTTACCCATAGCTTATGTTAGGGTGATAAGAGGATTCATTATTAGCACATGTATTGGCTCCGACTGGAATTCGAACTCGGCTCACCGATTCCTCAATCCGAGCTGCTATCCACTACTCTACAAGGCACAAGGTGGCTAATAAGGACATCCACTGAAGTAGGTATTTTCATATTTTCAAAGTTTTTTTTGCAGCTTACGAGACAAGGCCACAAGATAAGTGTAGTTATTGTTATTTATACTTTTTATTAGTTTGTATGGCACAAGGTTAGAAATGTTGGGCACTAATGTAACTATAGTTCTTATAATTACAAAGATTTTATCATATAACCTGATAATGTAGGCCAATGTGACAGGCTCGATCCTCATTTTGCATTGATAATCAGTAACTGATGATCGTTTTTAATTGGCCATTCATCCGCCATTTTGCTTTCCCCCGAACATGAATACGTGGTACTATCAGCGTGGAATCACTTTGAAATAGGCAACGATTCCCAAGAGACGATGCCACATCATGTCAGCAGTGATGAACGCAGATTCAAGAAAATGCTTTTAAGAATGAGGGATCTTTATAAATGCAAGTTAAATTTGCATAATGTTAAGAAAGGCTTATGGTCGAAATCGGGGATTTCTCCAATAACCCACGAACGTGAATTTCTTGGTTATCCTCTATACGTTTTCTTTGTTATGACTGTTCGTGTCACACAGGCGTTCATGTATGGAGATTTCACTGACGAGCCGACAAAACGTAAGTAATGAAGAAAGAGGAAGAATGGAAACAGCGAAGAGGAATGAAAAAATTAAAAAGGTAGAAGTTCAAAGAGTCGGCATTAACTAGAGAAGAAAGTTACGCTTGCTAACACAATGCCAAATCAACTATAACACTTTGTGTCCGCTAATGAACGTATATGCATACGATGACGCGGTTAAAGGGGAATGTTTGGATAAGTTCACTGACAAGGGGGCAAATAAATAAACAAAATAAATAGTTGTGAAAATAAATGTGAAATTTTTTTATCAGTAGGCTACAGTTATACTGAATTACTTGCATATATCTCTCGATCTATGGAAGTGGTATCAGACATTATCTGAATTAAGATCAGCTGGGAGATGCTATGACTGATTCCGATCAGATGAAGGATCCGATGGATTGTTCGATGACTGTCTTAATGGATGAGTTCAGGAATTTTTTCTTTTTTTTTTTTAATAGATTTTTTTTTTGTAATCTTCTGGTGGTTGGTTTTCTTGTCACTTTAATATATCAGTAAGAGGAAAACCGGCTTAGAACTTTCAGTACAACAACAACTACGCTATCTAACCCTATCTATTCTTCAGACCTGATGAACGGTTCTATTTTCAGTGAGCCCCTATAATATGAACGTCTGTTGGAACTCAATTTCATTCTAGATCTCAAGTAAAACACGTAAATACGATTCTCTGCTAAAGATGCTGGAAAAATTTGCATATCATTTTATCGCTCCAGGATGTACCTGACTCATTCTGTTATACTTTCTCTTTAGAAGAGTAAAATATGGAGCATTGCTGACATATCTGGCTTGGAGCTGCTTGATGCTTGCTTTCCAGTCTTGATAGATTTAAGAATCGTTCACACGGTTTTGTCGGGATGACTTATTCTTAACTCTGCATTTTCTTTCCCACAGACTCAACATTGCAAGCTCATCGCTTCCCAGTCGTTTCATCCATGGCAAAGGTTCAAATGAGCTCCATTCTTTCGTTCTATCTGTTCAGACCTTTACGTCTAGTGTATGCCATGTTAATTCTGCGGAGTTGCATCCCCTTCATTTTCTTCGTAATCCAAAATCTTTCCCCCCCCAAGTAAGGCAATAAAGCCACTAGGATGCAAGTGTTAGTGAGTGTTAAAGAATATGAGAAAATCTACTATTAAGGAAAAGGACAATGTAAGAATAAGAATTAAGAATAAAAATGTCGATTGACATTGCATTTAAATTTTTGAAGATCAGAGTTGACTGGGAAGCAGGGAAACGGAAGAGAGTTCCAAAAGCGAAAAGTGGGATATAAGAAACTGTCAGCATGAAATTTACGGTTGCATCTAGCAATTTCAACTGTAAAATGATGAGACCTTGCCGCCAATCTAGTACTGCGCTTAAATTCATAAAAGCTCGGTATCATAGAGGAAAGTTCACCATAACAATTCATATGAAAGTATTTATAGAAGAGATACAGGAAAGCTACAAAATGGCGGTAGGAATGTGACTGGAGCCGAGATGGCAGGTCAGGTGCAATAACATTACAGATTCTTCTTTGAATAAGAAAAAAATCCACTCAGTTTTTTTTTCAAAGAGATTCCATTTTGTGGAACAGGATCTATGTCTTGGTTCTTCCCTGAACACATTAATCTTGATCGATTCAAGGCAAATGCAAATCGTAATATATTCTTATTTTCCTAATAATTTTCACTGAATACAACATCCTGTTTCACTCATACATTATATTTATTGTTACAATTTTAATATTAACTCGATATAATGAGTGTCTCTCGGGCCTTGTATTGGGAGAATCTTTGTATTGCGCTTAAATTCAATTTAAATCATTCTAGCTACCATAGCGAAGAGTTAATCCGAACAATTACCATTAAAGTATTTATAAAAAGGCACACAGAAGCGATTTTGGAGAAAGTAACGAAAGCCGAGACACCAGATCAGGACCAGTAATATTGCCGATATTTCTTTAGAATTTATCAAGAATCTCTAAATATACTGCAGGAGCACCAGACCATATGTGGCAGCGATATTCTAAACCTGGACTAATTTTAGACTTATAGATATGTATGATAGATTCGGGAGAGAAAAATTGTCTAGCACGACACAGTGAACCAATTTTCTTAGCAGCTGACCTAGCAATGGATTCAATATTCAACGCACACTCACAGACACATACATATAAGTATATGATCCTTTTTCTTCATGTCCGTTTCTTTTTTTCATTCATTCTTATTTTTGCTCTTCTTTTCTTTCTCTATTTCGTTCTTTTTCTTCTGTTTCTAGATTCTTCTCTGGTCCTAATTTTCAAAGTTTTCTCTCTCGCTTTCTCTCTCTCTCTCTCTCTCTCTCTCTCTCTCCCTATGTTTATCACGTTTTCTTCTTTTTATCTGCTTTTCGTATATATTCTCCCTCTATATTTTCTATTACCTTTCTTTCCACATCAACTTCTCTTCTTCTTTGATATCTTCTATGTAAGTTTATAAAGATCAACGACTGTTAATAATAATGAAACAAATAAGTACACCACCGAAAAAGAACATCCTTCAATAACGAAACTAAATCTTCTCGGACCAGGCGAGAACCTCTTTGTCTGTTCTCTTTAATCCAAGCTCTAACACTGAGACTCACGTCCAGCATTAAGTTTGAACTCATATGCAAATGAGCTGACAGACAACGCACTGAAATGAATCACTGACAAAATGGCGGCCAACGAGATCTTGTCGTAACCTTTGAAAACACTGTATGTTGAATGGAAGTCAATTTTGCTCTGGCGGTAGCGACCTCTACCCCTGATACGATGGGCTGTCAGCTGAATGAAGTTCCCTCACAAGAAAAGCTGACATAACTAAATAAATATCTTTGGGCATAATTATTAATATATGCATGTGAATTTGACAGATGGTAAACTTGTGGGGGATTCACTCGCATCAAAGCAGCAGAAATTAGCCTTGAGTTCACGGAGATAATGGCATATTTGAAAGGAAATAAAACATACAAAAAACTAGGAAAAGCATGTTAAAATGTATGTTAATTTCATACAATTTATGTATATTTTTTGTGTATTTTTAAACTACATTTGTTTTACGGTATATGTGATAAAAGGGCGAATTTACTTCGTAGTAATACAAGCCATGTCACAGAGGTAAGTTACAGACGTGTTGCCTGTACCAAGATTCGTGGAAGAAGAGATTGATTTTAACGAGTTTTGGCGGGATGTCCTTATTTCCGGTATGGTCATTTTTGTGACATTTTTTATTATTTTAAATTTTTATTTAATTTAGCCAAAGTTTAAATGTTATTGATTTATTTTATTTTATTTATAATTTTCATTATTATTATTAATATTATTATTATTATTATTATTATTATTATTATTATTATTATTATTATTATTAATGATGTATTTATTTGTTTATTTATTTATAATAATAATAATAATAATAATAACAATAATAATAACAATAATAATAATAATGATGATATTCCTACATCACATCCCCACCGAATTAGCGGAGCTTTTTTATGCTTGTGCTCGTTGAGGAGGTTGTTTTAAAGAATGTTCAGCAGTTTTCGGTTTGTTCAGGGAGTAATTTTTTATGTTTCTTACTATCATTTGGTATAATTTTTTTTATATATATATCTCTGTGAAGTTATTTTTAACAATCTTTTTTTATTAGGTATTTTCATGTTTAGTATAGTGTCCAGAGTACGGGGAATTTCTTAGCCTAGTGTATCAGTCCTTCATAAAGGAGTTATATGTTCATCTTAGTCATCCTTCAGAAAAATTCTTTAATTAATTTATTTTTTTTTTTGGTACTGGTAGAACTGTTAGGTTCTATTCGTGGTTTTGGGAAGTTGTATTTTGATTCCAGTAACAGCAATACCTACATTTTTCATTTCAATTTGTAGGGCCTTTATGCAATAATTTTTTTTTTTTTAGACATTATATTAATTTTTTTACGTTGACAAACATTCACATTTTGCAAAAGTGGCAATTTGAATGTAATTTCATAAATTCTGGAATTTTAAGGGAAATTATGTTGTCTCGTCCCATTCCATGTCGAGTGTATGCAAATAAAACAAAAAGTGGATAAAAAGCGAAATGCTTACTTGTTTTTGCTACATCAATTGGTTTAATTTTATGGGTAGGCGCATCGGTTATCAGCGGTATGTGGACAATAGTTGTTTTTGATGTCGCTACGTGGTATGGTTTCTTCTCCACCGTTTTTGTTTTAAATGTTGTGGTGAATATGGTGTTTTCTTCTCTTGTTATGTACGTCGTTGTTTACCAAACGATGTGGTAAATCGGAAGATTCTTGGACGTTGGTTATCTTCAAAATCATCGGCCGAATGGTATTTGTTTAAGGTCGGTATGTCATCAAAATGTTGTGGAGGTTCACTCACGTCATAGCATCAGAAATAAGCCTTGTGATCATGGAGATGAAAGCATACTTGACAGGAAATAACAGATACAGAAGTAACAGGAAAAGCAAGGTAAAGCGTATGTTAATTTCATACAATTTATTTATATTTTTTGTGTATATTTTTAGATTACAATTGTTTTATGGTACATGTGATAAAAGGCAGAAAATTCTCCATTGTATTACAAGCCATATCACAGAGACTAGTCGGACACGTGTTGCTCGTACCAAGGTTCGTGGTGAAAAAAATTGAATTTAAAGTCTTTTAGGGGAATGTCAGTATTTCCAGCAGGAACAGTTTTTGTTGCATGATGGTAGTAGTTTTATTATTTTAAATTTTTATTTAATTTATTTTAAACACAGTTTAAATGGTATTGTTTTAATTTATTTTAATTGTAATTTTATTAATATTATTATTATTTTATATTTTATTTTTATTTATTTACAATAATAATTATAATAATATTCCAAAAACTTTATGTATTTTCCAATAATTTAATGTGTAATATATTTAAAAATTGGTTAAAGTGTATTTATTTGTGAATCTACAATATGGATTGTCTGTGTGTACGTGTGCATGCATGTGTGTGTGTGCGCGCAGGGTGTGTGTGTATCGGAACAAATACTGAAATTCAGTTTGCAGTAAAACAGCCTCGACACAGTAACATTTTTTAAGTTTGTGCGAATATGTACAGAAGAAACACATGCTCTTCCGTATGTTTCCGGCAAACAGATATTTTTTAAAATCATTTCACCCGAAGCAAGGCAGTAAAGTCTCTAAAACGCAAAGAGGTACAGAGTATAAAAAAAGAAATAAAAAATGAGAAAAAAGAAGAATGATTAACGAGCAAGAACAATAAAAGAAAAGAAATCAAGAAGACATAAGGTAAAGGTTGATATTGCATTTTAAGCAACGTTGAGCCTTTACATACCAACAGTGGTGACCAATTCGGAATAACGATTGACATTGCATTTTAAGCAATGTTGAGCCTGTTAAATGGCTACAGTGGTGACCCCTTTGGAATAACATTTGATATTGCATTTTAAGCAAGGCTGAACCTTTTCCATACCTACAGAGATAACCGCTTCGGAATGACGATTGACATTGCATTTTAAGCAAAGTTGAGCCTTTACATACCTACAGTGGTGACTGATTCGGAATAACGATTGACAATTGATTTTAAGCAAAGTTGAGCCCTTTCCGTACCAACAGTGGTGACCGGTTTTTAATAACGATTGAGATGGGATTTTAAGCAACATTGAGCCTGTTCAGTACATACGGTGGTGACCGCTTTGGAATAACGATTGACACTGCATTTTAAGCAAAGTTGAGCCCGTGCTGTATCAATAGTGGTGACCGCTTCGGAATGACGACTGACATTGCATTTTAACCAAAGTTTAGCCTTTTCCATATCTAGAGTGGTCACACCTTCAGAACAAAGATTGTCCTTACATTTTAAGCAACGTTAGCAAAGTTGAATCTATGCCGTACCTATAGTAGTGACAGCTTCGGAATGAAGATTTTCATTTTAAGCAACGTTGAGCCTTTTCCATATCTAGAGTCGTGACACCTTCGGAACAAAGATTGACAATGCATTTTAAGCAAAGTTGAGCCTCGAGAGGCTCATTTTGATAATTATCGAGAAGATGAAGCTTGCCAATGAAGTCACGAATTGGTTTCTCCTCTCGGTTATTTGTACCCGATCTTTTCACTGAACGATCTATATCAGGGTCAAGGACGGTATTCCAACCCGTGATAAAATTCTCCGGGAAGATGTCGTCAAAGATGGCTCGATCCACCGAATGGAAACAGGCCGCACAGTACAGGTACTGAGCGCAAAAAACCCAATGACAAAGAGAAGCACACATGCTGCATCCAAAGACTTGCTCACCAGCCAGGAAATACCTCGAGCGACTATCAAAATATGCTGAGGTGAAACCTCTTCGACATAATACGCTTTTGGTCGTCGACTGAAAAACGGGTTTCTTGCACACAACAAACATCCCCCCGTAGGCGCTGAAGGTCACGAATATTAAAAAGAATTAGAGAAGCATGACATTTTTTTAAAGCTTATCACCCCAAGCAAGGCTGGAAGCCACTAGCACGCAAGGTGTTACAGAAGGTTTGGAGGAAGATCAGATAGGAGGGGTAAAGGAGAGGATGTAGAGAAAGATAGTGGATCGATCAAGGCAAGGGGGTTACAGAAGATTTGGAGCGAGAGCAGATAGGAATGAAAGGTGAAAGGATGTGGAGAAGGGAAGTGGATAGATCAAGGCAACTGGAGATGTCGATTGACGTTACACTTAAATAGTTGGAGATTGTATTTGTCAGGGAAACAGTAATAGGGAAGGGAGTTCTATAGGCGAGATGTGCGAGACATGAAGCTATTGGAGTAGAAGAGACGTCTACATCTAACAGTTTCAACGGTGAAGGGGTGGGAATGGGATGCCAGCCTCGTAGAACGTTTGAATTCATGAGGCCTAGGAACCAGCGAAAGCAGCTCATCGGAGCAATTACCGTGAAAGTATTTGTAAAAAATACAGAGCAAGGCAACGTCGTGTCTGTGAGAGAGCGACTGCAGACGAGATGACAGATCAGGGCCAATTACATTGCATATCCGTCTCTGGATCTTATCAAGAACCCTGAGGCAAACAGCAGGGGCTCCAGACCATATATGGCAGCAATACTCCATGCAAGGGCGAATGGACAATTTATAGATTTGGAGGATCGATTCAGGGGAGAAACATTTGCTGGCTCGGCACAGGGAGCCAACTTTCCTTGCGGTGGATGAAGCAATTGACTCGATGTATTTGTTCCATCTCATATCAGCGGACAACGTGAGACCGAGCAGCCGCATGAGGAGCTCTCGAGAAGTTGGTCTTCAGACATTCTAATGGGATGCAGGGATGGATCCCTGTGGTGGTTAATAGAGAGCAGTTTAGTTTTAGAGGCGTTAAAGTTAACCATCCATTTCTTGCCCCAGTTCACAACAAATTGGAGGTTCTTTTCTAATCGAACTGCCATGTTAACTTTGTCAGCATCACTAGATTTGTGTTTGAGGCAGGAGTAAATTGTGGTGTCGTCCGCATATTTTTTTTTTTAAGCGTATCACCCCAAGCAAGGCTGGTAGCCACTATCAAGCATGGGGGTTACAGAAGGTTTGGAGGAAGAGCAGATAGGAGTGGTAAAGGATATGCCGACGTGGGAATCTATGGCGCCAGGAAGGTCGTTTATGAATATGAGGAACAGAGTAGGGCCTAGGATGGAGCCTTGAGGAACACCTATGTTAGTGGGATAGGAGCTGGAGGAGAATCCATTGCGAACGACTTTCAATTCACGGTTTGACAGGAATGATTGTATTAGGTCAAACAATCGACCTGTAATAACATAACCCTGGAGCTTGCGAAGAAGGCCGGCATGCCAAACTCTATCAAACGCTTTGGAGATGTCTAGGGCCACGACCCGAGCTTCACCGTTATTATGAATAGCTTGGTAGACAAATTCAGTGATGGCCGTAAGCTCATCGGCTGTAGATCGGGCAAAGCGGAAACCATACTGTTTGTCTGAGAGTAGATCATGGAATATCAGGTGATTAATCACTTCGGTGTTGATAATGGCTTCGGAGACTTTGCCGAAGAGGGGTAGGAGACTGATAGGATGGTAATTAGAAGGGTCGGAGGGAACCCCAGAGTTCTTAAAGACAGGAACAATGATTGAGGACTTCCAGCAGTCAGGAAAACAAGACTCCTTGAGGCAGTGGTTGTATAATTTAGAGAGGGCAGGCGCGCATTTCTTCAGGACAATGGCTGGTATCCTGTCACCACCAGTAGCCTTGTGGTGATCTAAGTTAGAAATAATGCCCAATACCAACGTCGGGGATATGTGAAATCCGCTCAAATGGGCCTCGGTTCTGGGAGGGAAATCGGGCAAGGGTACCCCGGAAGAGTGAAACGTTGAATTGGAAGAAAACTTCCGAGCAAAGCATTCAGCCTTGTCGGCAGAGATGGTCAAAACCTCATACTGATTGAACAGGAGAGGAATGGAGGGTTTGCTATTGTTCAGAACGCTCTTGCAGAGGCGCCAATTATATTTGGAGCCGAATTTGCGAGATGCAATACGTTCCTTCATCCGAGCAGCAAATAGGGACTTAGCTTCGTTGAGGATACGCTTACACTCGTTACGGGCAGAGGTAAATAGGCGTCTATTGCAGTCAGACATATCACTACAAAAACGGTGGAAGAAGTGGTTCCTATGGGCAATGGCGGCTGAGCAAGCAGCTGTGAACCAAGGTGAGGAGCGCGGTTTGACCTTGAATTTCCTTGAGTGAATGAAAGCGTCAATTCCAGCTTTAACCCAGGAAGAAACCTCTAAAGCACATTCTTGAATGGGGAGCTTAAATACAGCATCCCAGGGGACATCGAGGAGGAAGTCACGAAACGAGTCCCAGTCAGCCCGTTGGTAGCAGAATGAGGTTCTGGTGGTGGGGCTGAAAGAGATACTGACACTACAGCATGATCGGAGTTACCGATAGGACAGAGCTACGTGGCACTACAAGACCCAGGGATGGAGGTAAAACACAGGTCGAGGAGAGAGGGATTACAGTCCCAGTTGTAAACAAAACGGGGAAATAAATTATCTGTGTGAGGGATTGAGAGACTGAAAAGTTGAGAGTGTGAATGCCTGCGAGGTCGGTAGTAGCATTCTTAAGCCATTTGTTGTGATGGGCGTTAAAATCGCCAAACACAAATATGTGAGCGAACGGATGAAGAGAGAGTGCCTTGTCTATGCTGTCAGAAATGACATCGAGATTTCCACAGTCCTGAGAGGATGGAGAGCGATAAAGGAAGAAAAGATAGCTTACAGCATTGAGAAGAGATAGCCGGAGACACAGCTACGAATGGTCCGGCGATTCAAGAGAGCACTCTCTAGCCAGAGGGAGATGGTCCTTGACGTAGACACCAAGGCCATGCATGTGGGTTAGAGAGTCTTTTCTGAGGAGAGGAAGGTATCCAGGGATCGAGAGATCAGAGGAAGGGATAGAGGAGTCAAGATTGGTCTCACACAGGGCCAGTATATCCGGGCACTTTGCAATGAGGAAAGATTCCACACTGCAGAAGTTGGTTCTAATGCCACGGATGTTGGAGAAGGAAATATTTAAAGGTTTAGGTGATTTTTGGAGGGCTGATTTAGGTTTATATTTATGGTTTTCGTAAGTCATGTGAATAATTGGTGTTGGAAGAAGAGAAGGCCTGAGTTAAAGGAAGCCGACGGTTATCACCCATGACGCGGGCAGAGAGAGTTTGGCACAGCCTGAATCATAATGTGGCCTCAGGGTTGCCCACCGGAGATGACTGCAGGGACACCTATCCATGCGCGACATGGCACTACAGACACCCCGATATTCTGCAACTGTTGATAAGAGCGGCCGCTCAAGACGCTACGGAAGAGTTAGGGCTCCTAACTACCAGTCGGAAACAGCAACCAGGGAACT
The DNA here is from genome assembly GCA_964036315.1 of Acanthosepion esculentum. Lineage (NCBI taxonomy): Eukaryota > Metazoa > Mollusca > Cephalopoda > Sepiida > Sepiidae > Acanthosepion > Acanthosepion esculentum. The sequence goes on along the minus strand of OZ038478.1, from coordinate 128,208,793 downwards.
GTCAACCGTGTATCCTCAGAATGAACAGGCAATGCCACAGACTGCACACATCACGGGAGAAACACAGCAGCACCAGTACAGAGGCCAGAGAGAGAGAGAGAGAGAGAGAGATCTGGGAACCCCTTCCTAAACACGAAACAAGGCTTGAACCTCTAATCGTGTCCAATAGAGGGGGAGGAGTATAGACCGGGCGGTAGGGAAGCCTACCTACTCCTATTACATATAATATATACAACGACGACAACAAAACAATAGAGTGGGATGTAGTTGGGATAGTCGCAGGGCTGACACTAGTTGAGAGTACTGGGGGATACGAATGACATTGTTTGTATAGTACACATTCACAATAGTAAGTTTTAACTTAGTTAAAGTCCCATTGACCTATATTAAAAAAAATTAAATAAATAAACAAAAAAAATATGGTTAGCAAGCTCTGTGAATAGAACGAGGGTTAAGAAAAAACAAACAAAAAAATTACATATACATACACAAGAAAGATTGAATTTAGGGTACAGTGAATTGATACTCATTCGGACAGAGAAAATGTTCGTTGACGACTACACGTTTCGCAGGACACTAGCGATATTTTTCGGCTTGCCTTTAACGCCAAGCTTCAAGTTACAATGAACGAAGTGCTGGGGGGTGGACGAGGGGAGGGTCACAAAGCCATTCCTCGCCCCCAACCATTACCAACAGTGGGCTTGGTCAGCGTGCTATTAATAAAAAAAATATTCAAATCAACAGGAGAAAGAAACGGTCAGAATTCAACGTCGAGATAATATTTTTACCAAGCAAGCAGAGAAAAGGCCAACTAGAACTTGGAAAGCAGTGACGATTCACAAACTTAATTCTCAAAGATTGTCCATTCTATAGACTCAAAGACGGATTTCTGACTCGGCGAAAATGGAATATTACGAGTTAGGTTAGAATAGTTAGTTCTAAAATAAGATGTTACGGAGTCCAAACAGAACGAGGGTTAAGAAAAAGCCAATAAAAAAAAACAGAAAAAAAAACAAAAGAAATATAAAAAAAATATTAGAGAATATATATTTTTTAAATACGGCAGCTGAAAAGGCAGTCTGTAAAATATGAACCTAGTTTTTGTTTTTAATTATTCTTAATAATGTAAATAGTAAAGAAATTTATCAAATTAGATTATTTTTATAAGAATATTTTAGAATGTCAATTTACTTTATTAAAAATAAATCACATTACGATTTACTTAATTAAAAATAATTATAACAAAAACTGCTCTATATTATTTTTTATCTAATAATGTTTTATTGAATTATTTTTTATGTCAATTTACTTTATTAAATAAAAAATTTCTTTATGATTTACTTTATTAAAAATAATTAAAAACTCCAAAAGTGATTCATATTTAACATAATGCCTTTTCAAATGCCTCATTTGAAGAAAATTATTCATTAATTAAGTTTTAAACCTTAATGAATTTCTTTTATTCGGTTAAAAAAGTTATTTTTTTTCTGGTGCTGAGTTGTCTCGGTACTGATTTATCTCAGCCCTGATGTTGAGTCGGTGGTGTTGAGTTGTCCTGCACCATCGTTCATGCCGTGTGAGGGACATAGCAAAACTCAAAAAATTAAAACAAGCCATTTACACGACAAATGGTGTTCGCGGGTACGTTTATGTGTGTGTTAGTTTTTAAATTATTTTGTCAAAACGTTATTTTTGAGGGATACGAAAATTCGAGTAGAAGATCAGTTTTTCAATTAAACAGTAATTTTTATCCAACTACATCTAAGAAGTTGAGAAATAATGTCAGAAAAATATGCGTCCGTCAGCAGGATTTGAACGAATATAGAACGTGTCTAACCGCTGGGCGACGTATGAATTACGGTAAAAAAGTGCGAATAGTACCTTATTCAGGCCGATAGATGTAGTTAGATAAAAAAAATACTATTTAATCAAAAACAGGGCTATTCTACTCGAATATGTATATTCATAAAAAATAACGTTTAAACATAATAAATTAAAAACAACAATATGTCGGATTTAACGCATTTCCTAAAAATAAATTGTCTTTGTTCACTAACGTGATGTGATACAGAGCAGATATAGATGTTTCGAGAATCGGCAGAGATTGTGGGCCAAAAGGCACTATTCGGGCTTTGATGACCGTAAGTTCTACGTGGTCGAGCGGTTAGGGACGACTGATCCAATGACGGTTAACCGTAGGGGATGCAATTCACATCCTGCCGGAAAGCGCATGTTCTGACTAGTTTTCTCCAATATTCATATAAATACGATATCGGATATTATGTATAATAACGAATATAGATTTAATAACTCTGTTATATAACACTGAGCACGGTTTTTTAAAACACCTGAGAAAGAAATATGTATGTACGTGCAAGTATATGCGTGTATATGCATGTTTTTATCGTACACATCTCTGTCTCTCTGTCTCTGTCTGTCTGTCTGTCTGTCTGTCTGTCTGTCTGTCTGTCTCTCTCTCTCTCTCTCTCTCTCTCTCTATATATATATATATATATATATATATATATATATATATATATATATATATATGGAGAATTGAAGGAGACACTACTGGCAGTATCAACGAACTAAAGATGAAACATGCATTACGACGATAAGATTTATACGCTATAATACAGGGTTGGTCAGTTCTTTTGGGACACGTATTTTAATCGCTCTAACTTTTATTTTTATAAATTGTTCTGATTATCATTTCTTTTCTAAGAAATGATGACAAATACCAAGTTAACTCATCAAATTCAAAGGCACGCCTTAAAAGCAGAGCATAGTGATTTAGAGATTGCTCACTTCCTGAATGTTAAACGGTCGTTTGCCGTCAGTCAGCTGAAGCTGGTGACGGATCCTAATACGTTCAGAATACGCACACTTGTACGAAAGGTAAAGGAAGTTATGGATAAGGAGCCAAGAAATACAGTTAATACGGTTGGTAATGAACTCAAGGTTTCAAGTTCTATGTGATGCGGTTAGGCCAATTTATGTTTGAAAAGGTAAACGATAACAGTCTGATCCGCGCAAAGTGCTTGCCGAGGAAGGTGCAATATCAAAACGCAGGAATGATGCCCCTTTTCTCTGGTGAGAAAAACTTTGATCATGACCAAAAGTCCAACGGAAGGATTAAGAGATCATTGTGCAGAGTGCCTTAAGAAGTTTCAAGAGTCATGCACACAGATTTTCTGGTAACTGTAATGGTTCTGTAAGTTGGTAGCAGCGAAAGAGATGCCACGCCTCTTCACTTATTCCCTCAAGCGTCTTTTAATAAATTCATATAACTCTCCTCAAGAACTGACCATCCCTTTATATATGTAAGCAATTTAACATTTACTTAACTATACTATATATATACTATATATTAAGCTTTTTATGCTAATGTTAAGCCAATACAAGGCTCAAGATCGATTAACTTACCAATTGATCTTGTAAGAGGTGTAATTAGGAAGTACAAATTATAATGGTAGATAACGGTTGACGATAGATTTGAAGAGGTTAAGATTGTAGTGATCGTGGAAACATATTAACAGGAGTTTTGTCCGCAAAATAACAGTTCTGGGGAAGAAACTATCTGAGTAGAAGTTACTCCTTATCAATGGAAGATGAATTCAATGAGGTGGATCCGTCCTTATCTAGGGGGCATGGTGGGTCTGAGCTATGAAGATATAGACTAGGTGAAGTAAGGATTAAACTTCGCCAGAACGTCTGTCATGAAAACAGCGCCAGATTAGCGAGGGATTTCACCAGTAGGAAAGATGATGTAGAGTCGGGGGGAATAATTTGTGAACATTTTTGAAATCTGTCAAGGCTGGAAATTCATTCTCCGAAGAAGATGTCTGATTCTATGAAGTAAAAAAACATTTATCTGAGACTGGTGCCAAAAGAACTTTCTGCTTATCTGGACATTCTTTCTTCGAAAGAGATGTCTGATTCTATGAAGAAGCAAAAAACATTTATCCTAGTCTGGTGCCAAAAGATCTTTCTGCTTATCTGGATATTCTTTATTCGAAAGAGATGGCTGATTCTATGAAAAAGCCAAAAAACATTTATCCTAGTCTTGTGCCAAAAGATCTTTCTGCTTATCTGGATATACTTTCTTCGAAAGAGATGGGTGATTCTATGAAGGAAAAAACATGTTTCCTAGTCTGGTGACAAAATGTCTTTCTGCTTATCTGGATATTCTTTCTTCGAAAGATATGGGTAATTATATGAAGGAAAAATTATGTATCCTAGACTCGTGCCAAAGCATCTTTCTGCTTATCTGGATATTCATTCTTCGAAAGAGATGGCTGATTCTATGAAGAAGAAAAAAAGATTTATCCACGGCTGGTGCCAAATGCTCATTCTGCTTATCTGGATATTCTTTTTTTCGAAAGAGATGGTTGATTCTATGAAGAAGAAAAAAACATTTATCCTAGTCTTTGCAAAAAGATTTTACTGCTTATCTGGATATTCTTTCTTCGAAAGAGATGGGTGATTCTCTGAAGGAAAATAACATCTATCCTAGTCTGTTGCCAAAGATCTTTCTACTTATCTGGACATTCATTCTTCGAAAGAGGTGGCCGTTTCCATGAAGAAGAAAAAAAAATTATCCAAGTGTGCTGCCAAAATATCTTTCTGCTTATCTGGATATTCTTCTTTGGAAAGAAATGTCTTATTCTATGAAGAAGCAAAAAATATTTATCCTAGTCTGGTGCCAAAAGATCTTTCTGCTTATCTGGACATTCATTCTTCAAAAGAGGTGGCTTATTCTATGAATAAGAAACAAACATTTATCCTAGTCTGGTGCCAAAAGATCTTTCTGCTTATCTGGATATTCGTTCTTCGAAAGAGATGGGCGAATCTATTAAGGAAAAAAACATATATCCTATTCTGGTGCCAAGAGAACATTCTGTTTCTGTGGACAGTCATTTTTCTAAAGAGATGGCTGATTCTATGAAGAAGCAAGAAACATTTATCCTAGTCTTTTGCCAAAAGACCTTTCTGCTTATTTGGATATTCTTTCTTCGAAAGAGATGGGTGATTCTATGAAGGAAAAAACATGTATCCTAATCTGGTGTCAAAACATCTTTCTGCTTATCTGAACATTCATTCTTCGAAAGATTCTTTGAAGAAGAAAGAACATTTATCCTAGTCTTTGCCAAAATATCTTTCTGCTTATCTGGATATTCTTCTTTCGAAAGAGATGTCTGATTCTATGAAGAAGCAAAAACATTTATCCTCGTCTGGTACCAAAAGATCTTTCTGCGTTTCTCGATATTCTTTCTTCGAAAGAGATGGCTGATTCTATGAAGAATCGAAAAAACATTTATCCTAGTCTTGTGCCAAAAGATCTTTCTGCTTATCTGGATATACTTTCTTCGAAAGAGATGGGTGATTTTATGAAGGAAAAAACATGTTTCCTAGTCTGGTGACAAAATGTCTTTCTGCTTATCTGGATATTCTTTCTTCGAAAGATATGGGTAATTATATGAACGAAAAATCATGTATCCTAGACTGGTGCCAAAGCATCTTTCTGCTTATCTGGATATTCATTCTTCGAAAGAGATGGTTGATCCTATGAAGAAGAAAAAAAGATTTATCCACGGCTGGTGCCAAATGGCCATTCTGCTTATCTGGATATTCTTTTTTCGAAAGAGATGGTTGATACTATGAAGAAGAAAAAAACATTTATCCTAGTCTTTGCAAAAAGATTTTACTGCTTATCTGGATATTCTTTCTTCGAAAGAGATGGGTGATTCTCTGAAGGAAAAAAACATCTATCCTAGTCTGTTGCCAAAGATCTTTCTACTTATCTGGACATTCATTCTTCGAAAAAGGTGGCTGATTCTATGAAGAAGAAAAAAATCTTTTATCCAAGTGTGCTGCCAAAAGAACTTTCTGCTTATCTGGATATTCTTTTTCCGAAAGAGATGGCTGATTCTATGAATAAGAAACAAACATTTATCCTAGTCTGGTGCCAAAAGAACTTTCTGCTTATCTGGATATTCGTTCTTCGGAAGAGATGGCTGATTCTATGAAGAAGAAAAAATCATTTATCCTAGTCTGGTGCAAAGATCTTTCTGCTTATCTGGATATTCGTTCTTCGAAAGAGATGTCTGATTCTATGAAGAAGCAAAAAACATTTATCCTAGTCTTGTGCCAAAAGATCTTTCTGCTTATCTGGATATACTTTCTTCGAAAGAGATGGGTGATTCTATGAAGGAAAAAACATGTATCCTAGTCTGGTGCCAAAAGATCTTTCAGCTTATCTGGTCATTCATTCTTCGAATGAGATGTCTGATTCTATGAAGAAGAAAAAAGATTTATCCAAGTCTGGTGCCAAATGTCTTTCTGCTTATCTGTGTATTCTTTTTTCGAAAGAGATGGGTTATTCTATCAAGGAAAAATCATGTATCCTAGACTGGTGCCAAAGCATCTTTCTGCTTATCTGGATATTCATTCTTCGAAAGAGATGGCTGATTCTATGAAGAAGAAAAAAAGATGTATCCACGTCTGGTGCCAAACGGTCATTCTGCTTATCTGGATATTCTTTTTTCGAAAGAGATGGCTGATTCTATGAAGAAGAAAAAAACATTTATCCTAGTATTTTGCCAAAAGACATTTCTGCTTATCTGGATATTCTTTCTTCGAAAGAGATGTGTGATTCTATGAAGGAAAAAAACCATATATCTTATTCTGGTGCCAAGAGAACTTTCTGTTTCTGTGGACAGTCATTTTTCTAAAGAGGTGGCTGATTCTATGAAGAAGCAAAATCATTTATCCTAGTCTTTTGCCAAAAGACCTTTCTGCTTATCTGGATATTCTTACTTCGAAAGAGATGGGTGATTCTATGAAGGAAAAAACATGTATCCTAATCTGGTGTCAAAACATCTTTCTGCTTATCTGGACATTCATTCTTCGAAAGAGATGTCTTATTCTTTGAAGAAGAAAGAACATTTATCCTAGTCTTTGCCAAAATATCTTTCTGCTTATCTGGATATTCTTCTTTCGAAAGAGATGTCTGATTCTATGAAGAAGCAAAAAGTATTTATCCTAGTCTAGTGCCAAAAGATCTTTCTGCTTATCTGGATATTGATTTTTCGAAATAGATTGCTGATTCTATGAAGAAAAAAAACATTTATTCTAGTCAGGTGCCAAACGATCTTTCTGCTTATCTGGATATTTATCTTCGAAAGAGATGGGTGATTCTATGAAGGAAAAAAACATGTATCTTAGTCTGGTGCCAAAAGATCTTTCTGCTTATCTGGATATTCATTCTTCGACAGGGATAGCTGATTTTATGAAGAAAAAAACATTTATCCTAGTCTGGTGCCAAAAGATCTTCCTGCTTATCTGGATATTCATTCTTCGACAGAGATGTCTGATTCTATGAAGAAGCAAAAAACATTTATCCTAGTCTGGTGCCAAAAGATCTTTCTGTTTATCTGGATATTCTCTCTTCGAAAGAGATGTCTGATTCTATGAAGAAGCAAAAAACATTTGCCAATCTTGTGCCAAAAAATCTTTCTGCTTATCTGGATATTCTTTCTTCGAAGGAGATGTCTGTGTCTATGAAGAAAAAAAAACATTTATCCTAGACTGGTGCCAAAAGATCTTTCTGCTTATCTGGACATTCATTCTTCGAAAGAGATTTCTGATTCTATGAAAAAAAACATTTATCCTAGACTGGTCTCAAAAGATCTTTCTGCTCATCTGGACATTCATTCTTCGAAAGAGATGTCTGATTCTATAAAGAAAAACATTTATCCTAGTCTGGTGCCAAAAGATATTTCTGCTTATATGGACATTCTTTTTTCGAATTCGATCTCTGATTCTATGAAGAAAAAAAAACATTTATCCTAGTCTGGTGCCAAAAATCTTTCTGCTTATCTGGACATTCTTTCTCCGAAAGAGATGTCTGATCCTATGAAGAATAAAAAAAATTTATCCTAGACTGGTCCCAAAATATCTTTCTGATAATCTGGACTTTATTTCTTCTGCTTATTTGCTTGCGGGAGAGAGTGGTACTTATAATTGCTTTGCATCCAAATATCAATTTTTGCTACTGTTCAGAAAAAATACACTATATTTCTATAAAAAAAACTCTAAAACATCTGCATTAGAATTAGAATTTGATTAGTCGCTTCCGTTTCTTCTCCTGGCGATAGATGTTGCATCACATACGTGATTCTCTTTTGAAAATGAACTATTCTTTGAGGATTTTTATGAACGTATATGAATTTTAATGAGTAAAAAGAAAATACATGTGGCTTACATCCTTTTCTTTCTTTTCTCTACGCTCTTAACTCTGTCGTCAACATGATTGTGGACTCGATCAAGCCGGGCATTAGTAATTAATAAAATTCGCACAATCTTTTCCACAACGTTGGCTTGGAATGTTATTAGACGCCCTTTCCATTTGTTGCAACCTTTTCTCACATGCCACTAATTAGACAACTTCACACCTGTATCACTGATTGTCCGTTTTCTTCGGTGGAAAATCAGAGGTTGTAGAAAGAAAACGCTGCATTTGCAATAAATGGCGTCTCTGAATCCATGACGGCACACTCACCGGGAATTTCCTGTCAGTTTTTGTCTTCCGACATTTTATTTCTGAAAGGAATTTGCTAAGAATACCAGTTTTTTTCCTGATTTTTAATATTAACTCACGGTAAATTCATTTACAAAAAGAAATGTATTGAATGCGTCGGCCTTTATGTTGAAAACAAATAAGTAATGGCTTCATGCTTAGAGTCTAGGGCGATGTGGAATTATTATTGTTGTAACAGAAGTTAATTCACCTTTGTTAATAAGTTAATATTATTACTACTACTACCACTACTACTATTTATTATTCTGAAACCGTCAACATAACGTCTTACCTTAATAAATATATTTATTCCAAAACCTGTAACACCTACAATATATCATATACAAACTTGGCTCCCTATGCCAAGCCAGGAAATTTTTCTCTCCGGAGTCGATCCTTCAAATCTACAAATCAACCATTCGCCCATGCGTGGAGTATTGCTGCCATATATGGTCTGGTGCCCCTTCTGTTTGTCGCAAGGTTCTTGATAAGATCCAGAGACCGATATGCAATGTGTGGCCCTGGTTTCGTATCTCGTCTGCAGTCGCTCTCTCACAGACGTGCCGTCGCCTCCCTCTGTCTTTTTTACAAATACTTTCATGGTAACTGCTCCGATGAGCTGCTTTTTCTGGCTCCCAGACTTCATGAATTTAAGCGTTCTACTAGGCTGGCATCTCGTCCACACCCTTTCACTGTCGAAACTTTTAAATGTAGCCGTCTCTTCTAGTTCATTAACTTCATGTCTCGCACCTCTCGCCTGTGGAACTCTCTCCATTTTTCTTGTTTCCCTGATAGCTATAATCTCTAACTATTCAAATGTAATGTCGATCGACATCTCCAAATACCTTGATCTATCCCTGTTGGGTCTTGACTCATTGTTGAATCTCGCCTATTGCATGGAATAATAATGCAACATAAAATGTACTTAGAACAAGAATGTATTATAACAAGAAAATGTACACAATATTTACATATAGTATTTCTGTATATTTCTGGGAAGACGTTCCTGGAGAATGTGTTGACTAAGTCGCAGTCGGGCAGAGTCTCTAGCTGGATCTCTGTATTCGCTTCCCTGTCTTCCGGTACCAACCATTATTTATATAGTCGGTAGTCACCTATGCAGATTAGGTGGATCCTACCACAACACTCCCCTCTCAAGCCTTGGAATCCTTTTTGGATTTCAACTGGCTTCCTATATGGGATGATGATTCTGGTTATTTCTTTGTAGATCCCCTTTGCATACTTCCTATGTATATGTAAATCTGCTTAATTTTAATATCTTTTTTTTTTTTTTCCATGCCTATCAAGTTCTTCGTTAACTTTCTCTACACTTGCGAAAGGCACGTTACGTTTCTTTTTAAAAATAGGCATAGTATTTTCCTTTAATTCAAATTTAGCTTCAAACTTGTTACATCTTCCAAGACCAGGTGTGAAGGTTTCCGGAAACTTTTTCTTTAATTCATCTCTAATGTCCTGTCTTGTTTGCGTATTACTTTCTACTTTTCTGCAGAAAGAGTTTAACGGTTTATCCCACAATTCGAATGTTTCAATAAAATCTGTACCCAACAAGTTTTCACCATTTTTCAGAATGAAAACTTTTATTTTTTTAACGATCCCGTTCAATTTCATGGGAAGTACAACCTCGCCTTCGAAGTTAATTTCCTTTCCAGTTACCGTTCGAGCGAGTTTCGTTGACTTCATTATTGTAGGCCTTTTTAAAATTTTCCATGTTTTATCGTTCATTATTGTTAAATCTGACCCCGAATCGAGTTGAAATTTGATATTCTTTTTGAATATTTCAGTCGTCACATATTTCCTCAAATCTCTATCTGATTTGATATTCGAATTTGTTTGTCTAATTCGGCTCTTGAATTTTTTCGTTTTACAACACGATCCTTTGTGACCATTCTTTTGGCACACGAAACATTTCTTATTTCTATATGGGCAATTTATCTCCCAATGTCTTTCGTTACAACGTCTGCAATTATATGGTGGAACCTTTTTTCCATCCTCGTTCTTTTTATTTTCTTGTCTATTTTTAAAATACGCCGGATTTTTACTCCAAATTTTTGCTGATGGGTACTTTGACTGTTTTTTTTATTTTTATCTGATTCTATGAAGAAAAAAACATTTATTCTAGTCAGGTGCCAAACGATCTTTCTGCTTATCTGGATATTTATCTTCGAAAGAGATTGGTTATTCTATGAAGGAAAAAAAAACATGTATCCTAGACTGGTGCCAAAAGATCTTTCTGCTTATCTGGACATTCATTCTTCGAAAGGGGTGGCTTATTCTATGAATAAGAAACAAACATTTATCCTAGTCTGGTGCCAAAAGATCTTTCTGCTTATCTGGATATTCGTTCTTCGAAAGAGATGGGTGAATCTATTAAGGAAAAAAAACATATATCCTATTCTGGTGCCAAGAGGACATTCTGTTTCTGTGGAGTGTCATTTTTCTAAAGAGATGGCTGATTCTATGAAGAAGCAAGAAACATTTATCCTAGTCTTTTGCCAAAAGACCTTTCTGCTTATCTGGATATTCTTTCTTCGAAAGAGATGGGTGATTCTATGAAGGAAAAAACATGTATCCTAATCTGGTGTCAAAACATCTTTCTGCTTATCTGAACATTCATTCTTCGAAAGAGATGTCTGATTCTTTGAAGAAGAAAGAACATTTATCCTAGTCTTTGCCAAAATATCTTTCTGCTTATCTGGATATTCTTCTTTCGAAAGAGATGTCTGATTCTATGAAGAAGCAAAAACATTTATCCTCGTCTGGTGCCAAAAGATCTTTCTGCGTTTCTCGATATTCTTTCTTCGAAAGAGATGGCTGATTCTATGAAGAAGCCAAAAAACATTTATCCTAGTCTTGTGCCAAAAGATCTTTCTGCTTATCTGGATATACTTTCTTCGAAAGAGATGGGTGATTTTATGAAGGAAAAAACAAGTTTCCTAGTCTGGTGACAAAATGTCTTTCTGCTTATCTGGATATTCTTTCTTCGAAAGATATGGGTAATTATATGAACGAAAAATCATGTATCCTAGACTGGTGACAAAGCATCTTTCTGCTTATCTGGATATTCTTCTTTCGAAAGAGATGGCTGATCCTATGAAGAAGAAAAAAAGATTTATCCACGGCTGGTGCCAAATGGTCATTCTGCTTATCTGGATATTCTTTTTTCGAAAGAGATGGTTGATTCTATGAAGAAGAAAAAACATTTATCCTAGTCTTTTGCCAAAGATCTTTCTACTTATCTGGACATTCATTCTTCGAAAAAGGTGGCTGATTCTATGAAGAAGAAAAAAAACTTTTATCCAAGTGTGCTGCCAAAAGAACTTTCTGCTTATCTGGATATTCTTTTTCCGAAAGAGATGGCTGATTCTATGAATAAGAAACAAACATTTATCCTAGTCTGGTGCCAAAAGAACTCTCTGCTTATCTGGATATTCGTTCTTCGGAAGAGATGGCTGATTCTATGAAGAAGAAAAAATCATTTATCCTAGTCTGGTGCAAAGATCTTTCTGCTTATCTGGATATTCGTTCTTCGAAAGAGATGTCTGATTCTATGAAGAAGCAAAAACCATTTATCCTAGTCTTGTGCCAAAAGATCTTTCTGCTTATCTGGATATACTTTCTTCGAAAGAGATGGGTGATTCTATGAAGGAAAAAACATGTATCCTAGTCTGGTGCCAAAAGATCTTTCAGCTTATCTGGTCATTCATTCTTCGAATGAGATGTCTGATTCTATGAAGAAGAAAAAAGATTTATCCAAGTCTGGTGCCAAATGTCTTTCTGCTTATCTGTGTATTCTTTTTTCGAAAGAGATGGGTTATTCTATGAAGGAAAAATCATGTATCCTAGACTGGTGCCAAAGCATCTTTCTGCTTATCTGGATATTCATTCTTCGAAAGAGATGGCTGATTCTATGAAGAAGAAAAAAAGATGTATCCACGTCTTGTGCCAAATGGTCATTCTGCTTATCTGGATATTCTTTTTTCGAAAGAGATGGCTGATTCTATAAAGAAGAAAAAAACATTTATCCTAGTCTTTTGCCAAAAGATCTTTCTGCTTATCTGGATATTCGTTCTTCGAAAGAGATGGGTGATTCTATGAAGGAAAAAAAACATATATCCTATTCTGGTGCCAAGAGAACTTTCTGTTTCTGTGGACAGTCATTTTTCTAAAGAGGTGGCTGATTCTATGAAGAAGCAAAATCATTTATCCTAGTCTTTTGCCAAAAGACCTTTCTGCTTATCTGGATATTCTTTCTTCGAAAGAGATGGGTGATTCTATGAAGGAAAAAACATGTATCCTAATCTGGTGTCAAAACATCTTTCTGCTTATCTGGACATTCATTCTTCGAAAGAGATGTCTTATTCTTTGAAGAAGAAAGAACATTTATCCTAGTCTTTGCCAAAATATCTTTCTGCTTATCTGGATATTCTTCTTTCGAAAGAGATGTCTGATTCTATAAAGAAGCAAAAAGTATCTATACTAGTCTAGTGCCAAAAGATCTTTCTGCTTATCTGGATATTCATTTTTCGAAATAGATTGCTGATTCTATGAAGAAGAAAAACATTTATTCTAGTCAGGTGCCAAACGATCTTTCTGCTTATCTGGATATTTATCTTCGAAAGAGATGGGTGATTCTATGAAGGAAAAAAACATGTATCTTAGTCTGGTGCCAAAAGATCTTTCTGCTTATCTGGATATTCATTCTTCGACAGGGATAGCTGATTTTATGAAGAAAAAAACATTTATCCTAGTCTGGTGCCAAAAGATCTTCCTGCTTATCTGGATATTCATTCTTCGTCAGAGATGTCTGATTCTATGAAGAAGCAAAAAACATTTATCCTAGTCTGGTGCCAAAAGATCTTTCTGTTTATCTGGATATTCTCTCTTCGAAAGTGATGTCTGATTCTATGAAGAAGCAAAAAACATTTGCCAATCTTGTGCCAAAAAATCTTTCTGCTTATCTGGATGTTCTTTCTTCGAAAGAGATGTCTGTGTCTATGAAGAAAAAAAACATTTATCCTAGACTGGTGCCAAAAGATCTTTCTGCTTATCTGGACATTCATTCTTCGAAAGAGATGTCTGATTCTATGAAAAAAAACATTTATCCTAGACTGGTCTCAAAAGATCTTTCTGCTCATCTGGACATTCATTCTTCGAAAGAGATGTCTGATTCTATAAAGAAAAACATTTATCCTAGTCTGGTGCCAAAAGATATTTCTGCTTATATGGACATTCTTTTTTTGAATTCGATCTCTGATTCTATGAAGAAAAAAAAACATTTATCCTAGTCTGGTGCCAAAAATCTTTCTGCTTATCTGGACATTCTTTCTCCGAAAGAGATGTCTGATCCTATGAAGAATAAAATTTTTTTATTCTAGACTGGTCCCAAAATATCTTTCTGATAATCTGGACTTTATTTCTTCTGCTTATTTGCTTGCGGGAGAGAGTGGCACTTATAATTGCTTTGCATCCAAATATCAATTTTTGCTACTGTTCAGAAAAAATACACTATATTTCTATAAAAAAACTCTAAAACATCTGCATTAGAATTAGAATTTGATTAGTCGCTTCCGTTTCTTCTCCTGGCGATAGATGTTGCATCACATACGTGTTTCTCTTTTGAAAATGAACTATTCTTTGAGGATTCTTATGAACGTATATGAATTTTAATGAGTAAAAAGAAAATACATGTGGCTTACATCCTTTTCTTTCTTTTCTCCACGCTCTTAACTCTGTCGTCAACATGACTGCGGACTCGATCAAGCCGGGCATTAGTAATTAATAAAATTCGCACAATCTTTTCCACAACGTTGGCTTGGAATGTTATTAGACGCCCTTTCCATTTGTTGCAACCTTTTCTCACATGCCACTAATTAGACAACTTCACACCTGTATCACTGATTGTCCGTTTTCTTCGGTGGAAAATCAGAGGTTGTAGAAAGAAAACGCTGCATTTGCAATAAATGGCGTCTCTGAATCCATGACGGCACACTCACCGGGAATTTCCTGTCAGTTTTTGTCGGCCGACATTTTATTTCTGAAAGGAATTTGCTAAGAATACCAGTTTTTTTCCTGATTTTTAATATTAACTCACGGTAAATTCATTTACAAAAACAAATGTATTGAATGCGTCGGCCTTTATGTTGAAAACAAATAAGTAATGACTTCATGCTTAGAGTCTAGGGCGAGGTGGAATTATTATTGTTGTAACAGAAGTTAATTCACCTTTGTTAATAAGTTAATATTATTACTACTACTACCACTACTACTATTTATTATTCTGAAACCGTCAACATAACGTCTTACCTTAATAAATATATTTATTCCAAAACCTGTAACACCTGCAATATATCATATACAAACTTGGCTCCCTATGCCAAGCCAGGAACTTTTTCTCACCGGAGTCGATCCTTCAAATCTACAAATCAACCATTCACCCTTGCATGGAGTATTGCTGCTATATATGGTCCGGTGCCCCTTCTGTTTGTCTCAAGGTTCTTGATAAGATCCAGAGACCGATATGCAATGTGTGGCCCTGGTTTCGTATCTCGTCTGCAGTCGCTCTCTCACAGACGTGCCGTCGCCTCCCTCTGTCTTTTTTACAAATACTTTCATGGTAACTGCTCCGATGAGCTGCTTTTTCTGGCTCCCAGACTTCATGAATTTAAGCGTTCTACTAGGCTGGCATCTCGTCCACACCCTTTCACTGTCGAAACTTTTAAATGTAGCCGTCTCTTCTAGTTCATTAACTTCATGTCTCGCACCTCTCGCCTGTGGAACTCTCTCCATTTTTCTTGTTTCCCTGATAGCTATAATCTCTAACTATTCAAATGTAATGTCGATCGACATCTCCAAATACCTTGATCTATCCCTGTTGGGTCTTGACTCATTGTTGAATCTCGCCTATTGCATGGAATAATAATGCAACATAAAATGTACTTAGAACAAGAATGTATTATAACAAGAAAATGTACACAATATTTACATATAGTATTTCTGTATATTTCTGGGAAGACGTTCCTGGAGAATGTGTTGACTAAGTCGCAGTCGGGCAGAGTCTCTAGCTGGATCTCTGTATTCGCTTCCCTGTCTTCCGGTACCAACCATTATTTATATAGTCGGTAGTCACCTATGCAGATTAGGTGGATCCTACCACAACACTCCCCTCTCAAGCCTTGGAATCCTTTTTGGATTTCAACTGGCTTCCTATATGGGATGATGATTCTGGTTATTTCTTTGTAGATCCCCTTTGCATACTTCCTATGTATATGTAAATCTGCTTAATTTTAATATCTTTTTTTTTTTTTTCCATGCCTATCAAGTTCTTCGTTAACTTTCTCTACACTTGCGAAAGGCACGTTACGTTTCTTTTTAAAAATAGGCATAGTATTTTCCTTTAATTCAAATTTAGCTTCAAACTTGTTACATCTTCCAAGACCAGGTGTGAAGGTTTCCGGAAACTTTTTCTTTAATTCATCTCTAATGTCCTGTCTTGTTTGCGTATTACTTTCTACTTTTCTGCAGAAAGAGTTTAACGGTTTATCCCACAATTCGAATGTTTCAATAAAATCTGTACCCAACAAGTTTTCTCCATTTTTCAGAATGAAAACTTTTATTTTTTTAACGATCCCGTTCAATTTCATGGGAAGTACAACCTCGCCTTCGAAGTTAATTTCCTTTCCAGTTACCGTTCGAGCGAGTTTCGTTGACTTCATTATTGTAGGCCTTTTTAAAATTTTCCATGTTTTATCGTTCATTATTGTTAAATCTGACCCCGAATCGAGTTGAAATTTGATATTCTTTTTGAATATTTCAGTCGTCACATATTTCCTCAAATCTCTATCTGATTTGATATTCGAATTTGTTTGTCTAATTCGGCTCTTGAATTTTTTCGTTTTACAACACGATCCTTTGTGACCATTCTTTTGGCACACGAAACATTTCTTATTTCTATATGGGCAATTTATCTCCCAATGTCTTTCGTTACAACGTCTGCAATTATATTGTGGAACCTTTTTTCCATCCTCGTTCTTTTTATTTTCTTGTCTATTTTTAAAATACGCCGAATTTTTACTCCAAATTTTTGCTGATGGGTACTTTGACTGTTTTTTTTATTTTTTTAATATAAGCAATTCCAGCTTCTTCGATTTTTTGCGACTCTTTCTTTAAACTTACGGCCCGTTGACACTCCTCTGCTAACTTTTGCAGGGTAAGGCCTTGTTCAGATTCGAGTTTAGACAAAACTCTACGTCTTATTTCGGCACTCTTACTGGATACCAGTCCCTGAGCAAAAATTAAACACTTGAATTCTTCAACCGTAATCTCTGCCAATCTGAAATTGTCACAATGTCTATTCACTATAGATGCATATGTTAAGTAATCCTGATCATTGGATTTAGAGACATTCATGCATAACCATCGCTTATGCCAAAGCGACATATTTGCTCCAAACAGCTCTTTTAGCAATTTCACTGTTTCCGAGAATTCCAATTCAGTTGTTTTTCTCGGTAGAACAAAATCTACAAATTTGCTATGTTCTGCTGTACCTAGCTTTCTTAGTAATAGACTGACTTTTCTTGAATTCGACCAGTTTTCACAGTCTGTGTAGAAAATATCTTCATATCGTTTAAAGTACGCTTCAAACGTTTTTTCTTCGGCTGGCACATAGTTGAAAGTTTCCAGCGAATTAAATATGGTGTTATTAGAATATGAAGAATTTCCTTCATTTGCCTGATAGTTGTTTAATTTCTCCAGTGTTAACTTTTGAATTTCTAAAAGTCTTTCCTCTTGCCGTTCTTGATATTTTTGCAGCGCTATCAGTTGTTCTTGCTGTCTTTTTTCTTGATATTTTTGCTGTGCTATCTGTTGTTCTTGATATTTTTGCTGTTGTTCTTGATATTTTCATCTTGCTTTTCTTGATATCTTTGCTGTGCTATCTGTTGTTCTTGATATGTTTGCTGTGCTATCTGTTGTTCCCTTATTAATAAGGCAAACTGTTCATGCTGACGTTATTGACTCAACTGCTGGGATTTGCATAATTCAGATATGACTTTGGATAGTTCATCCATCTTTAGCTGATAGTGTTCATGCAACAAGGACTATACTTTTAATTTGTGTATCCACGAATATCATATAAGCTGACCAAAAAAATCGAAGCAACGTACGACTTTTAATTTTTATGACTTGCTTTTACATTCACGCCCGTGCTAATCAACTTTGGTATTTTTTTATTTTTTATTTTGTGAACAGAGAGCGTCGGACTTTTTTTTCCCGTTTTCGACTTCTGTTCGCGTATTTCAATGACACGTCTGATTTTCTTATCAGAGGTAATTCGTCACTATATTGTTAAACAAATAAAAAAAAAAATTTTTAAAGTTCGTTACCTTTCAAAGTCGACCCGGTGTATTTGTGCTCCTTTTAATCCATGCATGTTTTTGTAGTCGGCCAATTTTTCTTTTTAGAGGGTGTCTCGTTGTAGATCATTTTTTTAATTTAAAATTACCGTTATTCGTTTACGACACCTTTCAAATTTTTCTGAGTGAACGTTCCTTTATGCTTAGTCGTCTTTTAACGAGTTCTACATATCCAGAAGTTCAGAATCCTTCGTCGTTACGTTAACGTTGGACTTTGAATTAATAGTTTTTTTTTTCAGCCTGGGTTCTTCAATGACTTGTCCCAATTGTTGAAAACTCTCACTATTAATTCTTTCTTTTTTCCGTATGGTTCGTTCTACTTCGTCGCCATTGTTGAGTCTTGACTCATTGTTGAATCTCGACTAATGCATGGAATAATAATGCTACACAAAATGTACTTAGAACAAGAATGTATTATAACAAGAAAATGTACACAATATTTACATATAGTATTTCTGTATATTTCTGGGAAGACGTTCCTGGAGAATGTGTTGACTAAGTCGCAGTCGGGCAGAGTCTCTAGCTGGATCTCTGTATTCGCTTCCCTGTCTTCCGGTACCAACCATTATTTATATAGTCGGTAGTCACCTATGCAGATTAGGTGGATCCTACCACAACAATCCCCTATCCTTCTCTTCATCCTTTCCTCTATCACTCCTATTTGGTCTCACTCCAATTCTTTGTAACCCCTTGTGTGCTAATGGCTTCCTGCCTTGCTTGGGGTGAAATGCTTTAAAAAACTATATATATCTATTAAACATACGTTTACCCTGAAAGTATAAAATTATTTACAAAATATCCAATTGAAGCCATAAAATTGCGTTGAAAATAAATTTCAGCATTAAATGACCCATGGAGGTTGATATGCTACTGAATAAAAACAAGCAACCAATAACTTATTATTATTATTATTATTATTATTGGTTCCAATCAATGGAATGATTGCAAAACCATCGCCTCCTCAAACTTATAGACAAAACATACAGATATATATTGGGATTTCTTAAGATAAGTTGGGCCACGTCTCGGTTTCATCCGACTTAATTCTGTGCCTTCTTTTCTTGGTCCCTCCTATACTAATAGTTCTCTGGAAAATTCTTGTCGTTGGAAAACGTGTACGTGTTGACGTTTTTGTGTACCGTTGTGTTCTTCTGTCTTATTTTTCTTAATTGTCGCCCTTTTTGTCTATTCCGAACTGTTTTCATTTCTACTGTGTGATGGCACAGACCGTAATGGCGAATTCTCTCATGCAGGCGGATGCGCAGGAGAAGCCTGCTTCACTCACCGAAGATGTCTGGGGCATCTAATAAGCCAAAACAAAAGGATGTCAAACATTTTAAGGGCATGCATGAGTAATACCGAGAATATATCTCGGGTAAAGTGCTCTTTATGCTGCCATCGGCCCTAGAAGCGGTGGCGACAAAAACTATTTCCCTGAAACCCACACGCGTTAAGACCATAAAGTTGGTAGGACACAGCAGAGAGACAATGGTGGAGGCCATAAAAAAACAGGAACATTACACACAAAATATTACCCAAAAGAAGTAATTCCATATAGGATATCCTTCTGGCAACTGAAGAGAAGACGAAGAAGTTGGCTGGTTGTATCCCACTCAACCAAATCCGTAACGCTTCAAACAGTGTATATGAGTACCCGGAAGACGAAAGTTATATTTCACAGGGTGCCTATGAACATTACAGACCACCATCTGGGGGCCATTTCGCCACATATAGACCTATCGGGGATGTCTCGTCCATCGAATGCAAGGTGGATATTGCCACTGGAGAGTTCCATGTAACATTGACTCGCAAGAACATTCTGGACATCGCTTATCTGCCAAGAGCAGCAGATATATTATCATGGAAGGAAGGAGATTCCAGTGCTGGATTTGTGACGCCACGGCACATTTGACTAAGGCGTGTCTCGAACGAAGCCCGGGCCACAAGCCAAACCAGCATTACCAAAGGAAGTGGTGGGGTCGCACAAAGCCCCTGAAAGGCCTCCGATTATAAAGAGGTTATTGAAGACGAGTCAGAGGCTGCGTCACCTCATTCCACCCTCCAGCAGGATGTCCCAAACACAGAGATAGCAGCCAAAGAAACAGCAGCAGACTCATTAGCAGCAGTAGCAACAGCAATCGTCTCAGCAGTAACAGTAGCATGCTCAGAAGCAGCAGCCTAAGCAACAGCAGCAGCAGCAGAAACCAGCTCAGCAGCAACAGCAGCAGAAACACTAATAACAGCTGCAAAGGTTGGAGTAGTAGCAAATACAAGAGCAAGTGTTGGAGGTGGGGTATATGCCTCCGCCTAGATCCTCTTTACTTGGGATGGAGTGGGAAGATGAGGAGGAAAGAAGGGGGGGCCAACATTAAGAAAACTGGGCGAAGGTTAGCTGAGGGGGCAGTGAAAATTACCAAGATTCAATCTACCCCTGCTTCACCAACAAGTAAAAAGAAGGTAGATGAATAAGATAAGCCAATGAGCCTCCCCTCGTCTTCTCACCCCAGTCCATTTGCAAAATAGACAGACTAGAACCTGCATCGTGGAATTGCAGTGTGGGTATCGATAGTTGAGGGAATCTTACGAGATTAACCCTGTTTTCATCAGAATCTAATTGGATTATTTCGACATCCGCTCCAGATAAAGGTTAGAGCTGATAGAAAGAGTTGTTTTTGTAAGATTTCAGCAAAGGATGGGTGCAAGTTGCAAGCCTGGTTTGCGTGAATCGATCTAAACTTGATTTCTTTTTTCTAGTCTCCTAAAGTCCCAACGGAGCTGATTACTGTCGGACCTCATCCTTGATTAAGCTAGTCTCCATTGGTTCACTTAGTTAATATGAGGGTTGTAGTTTCTGACTTGGTCCAGGCGTTCACTTTTGTTAGTCTCCCTGTCAACATTCCCAATCTCCACAGTTATTTATTTATGACTATTTTTATTATCTTCACTTTTTATCTTATATATTTCCTTATTCATAAACTGATTCGTCTCTACCCCGCTACGAGGGAACGAGATTTTTATCCTACTCATCGGCACACTGTGGCCGCTCTTATTTTGCGGGAAGTTGGACGGGTCAGGCTAATTCAGTTTTTATTTTTGTTTGAATATTTCGTTTCTCTTTTATTTTGATTAACGTTGTGAAGTATGACAATAAAAATTAGGACAACAGGCCGAACAATGTAAATGCTCAAGCTTATTGTCTTTAAATTAACGTTCATTGTGTTAGCAATATGTATTGTAGATAATGTTCACTTGGAGCGAACAATTGTTGAACAAATGCTTCTTGAGATAAATATAAAAGTCTTGAATTGAATTAAAAGCATATCTGCGTCGGGTTTTATTACTTCTGTTTACCGTAAACCGACGCTTACTGGTTTGTATACCCGTTGGGATTCTTTTTGTCCCATGAAGCGTAAAATTAATTTAAGACCCTTATCCATAGGGCTCTTATGATCTGTTCTGAAATCAAGTTGGCTGATGATCTTAGGTTTAATACTTCTACTCTGCAAAAATGCCTACCCATTAGGAATTGTTCAAGCAATTATTAAGAATAAATTTGCTGAATTCAACAAAGTTAAACCTGCTATAGTGCATCTCCTGTGTACCTACGCCTTCCTTGGCTAGATGGTATCAGTGATAGGTTTGATAAGAAAGTTTTCTACCGTAGTTCGACATTGTTACTTTGCCGTCTATGCGTAAGGATGTTCTCCCTCCACACAATAGTTCGTGAATTTATTCCTTTAAATGTAGTTGCGGTTCGCACTACATAGGGACAACGACGCAAAGGCTAGATGTTAGAATAAAGCAACACAAAAGTACAATCCCTCGGACATTTTGACCAATACATACGGGACTTCCATCGCAGAAAACCTAATAAATAGCCACAATTGTGCTGTTAGTTTTAATGTAGACTCTCTTACCATCCTTAGCAGGTCCCATTCTAATTACCACCTAAAAGTGTTGGAGGCCATTTATATTCTATCATTAAAACCCTCTCTATGTAAACAGAAGGACTTTGTATTAGGCCTCCAACTAATTACCATCTACATTTCTTCCCCCCCCCAATACACTTTGTCCATTATTCATTTTCTTTTTTAAATAATTTACTTTATTAAACTCAATTTATCTCTGTTGAGCGAGGTTCGAAAACGGTTAGCTCGCCCGTTTTTCATTTTGACTTTTTTATTTTCATCATGAGTGGTAATAATAAAATAATTTTAATAAAAGACCTAACAGAACATTTAAAAATAGCTATCATCATAGTATAGGAATAAATGTTTCATAACATCAACTGAATAAATAATTTGAAAAATAACATGACAATTCTTATTTAAACAGACAGCTTCAGGAATACGAAACCTTATATATATACCCTACATTTCCTGTGGGTGACCTGCACTATCCACCATATTTGTCTGATCGCAGATTAATTTCCTTTCGTTCATTTCATGATATAGTGATTATGAATAAAGTTTCATGGTTCATCGATTCCTCTTCTAGGCTTCTGGCGTATCATACAAGTTCCAAGAAGAATTTTGCGCTTTTTAATATGGGTATCAAAGCCTTTTCAAATTTCAAATGTTTCCAGAGACGCGCAACATTTTCCACATGTCTCAGCATTTAAGTCTTGAAATCTTTCGTACATCAAACGTTTCATTGGCAGACATGTTTCTAATTAAATTTCTTATTCATTAATCACACAGGCAAACTTATGTGACATATCTATATCGGAGGTTTTATCAAACATGTCGGGGAAATCGACAATGAAAAAAGAGTTACCAAACCGCACACTATTTATATGCCAAATTCTCTTATGACTACTCCATCTCTCTCTCTCTCTCTCTCTCTATATATATATATATATATATATATATATATATATATATATATATATATATATATATATATATATATATATATATATATATATATCTTACTCTCACTTTCACTCTCTCTTTCTATATATATATGTGTGTTTGTGTGTGTCTGTATAATTTTGGTTCTGACTATCTATCTATCTATCTATCTGTCTGTCAGTCTAATTCTGTTTGACAGACAGATAAATATCTACCTAGCTAGCAAGATATTTATCTGTCTCTGTTCATCAGTAGAGTTCTAATAATGTTCGTATATATAATTATCTATCTATCTATCTATCTATCTATCTATCTATCTATCTATCGAAACGATATGGAAACTATATCAGTGAACCCAATTCCAACTAAGCTCCTAGTTTTATTATCTATGGTTTTATATGTCATTTCTGAAACTATTAAGGGCTTCACCTTCTTCTTTATTGCGACTTGTTTGGGTCGATGAATTCTATGTCAGCTAAAATCACAGAATAGATTTGGTTAGGATTAGAACTTGTATTCCCTATTAAAAAGAAGAAAATAAAATGACAAGACAACGCGAATACCTAAATGAAGGCACAGAAAAAACGAAAACCGAAAATGATGAAACCGATATAGCACAAAAAAAAATTCATGGAAAACAGGGAAATCAGTATTAGTTAAGTACGGTCTAATAGAGGAATTATTCAGTATCTGTCTATATTTCTGAGATGAAGTATTATGTACACTATTTACATTATTCGGACTATTGCCCTCATATTTATTGACATATTTATCCGAACCTCTAATATCTGTCTATATTTCTGAGATGAGGTATTATATATACCATTTACATAATTTGGATTATTGTCCTCATCTTTGTTGCCATAATATCCGATCCTCAAGTATCTGTCTATATTTCTGAGATGAGGTATTATGTACACTATTTACATTATTCGGACTATTGTCTCATCTTTGTTCACATATTTATCTGACCATCCAGTATCTGTCAATATTTCTTAGATGAGGCATTATATATACCACTTACATAATTGTAACTATTGTCCTCATCTTTGTTGCCATATTTATCCGATCATCCAATATCAGTCTATATTTCTGAGATAAAGTATTATGCACACTATTTACATTATTCGGACTATTGTCCTCATCTTTGTTGGCATATTTATCTGACCCTCAAGATTCTGTCTATATTTCTGAGATGAGGTATTATGTATACCATTTACATTATTCGGACTATTGTCCTCATCTTTGTCGCCATATTTATCTGATCCTCCAGTATCTGTCTATAAAACTGAGATGAGGTATTATGTACAATTTTTTCATTATTCGGTCTATTGTCCTCATCTGTGTTGCTATATTTATCCAACACTCCAGTATCTGTCTATATTTCTGAGATGAGGTATTATGTATACCATTTACATTATTCGGACTATAGTTCTCAGCTTTGTTGCCATATTTATCCGATCCTCCAGTATGTGTGTATATTTCCGAGATGAGTTAATTTGGATACTATTTAAATTACTCGGACTATTGTCCTCATCTTTGTTGCTATATTTATCCGACCCTCCAGTATCTGTCTATATGTCTGAGATGAGGTATTATTTATACCATTTACATAATTCGGACTATTGTCCTCATCTTTGTTGCCATATTTATCTGATCCTTCAGTATCTGTCTATATTTTTGAGATGAGTTATTATGTACACGATTTACATTATTCGGTCTATTGTCCTCATCTTTGTTCACATATTTATCCGATCCTCCAGTATCTGTCTATATTTCTGAGATGTGGAATTATATATATACCATTTAAATTATTCGGACAATTGTTCTCACATTTGTTGCCATATTTATCCGATCCTCCAGTATCTGTCTATATTTCTGAGATGAGGTATTATATATGCCATTTACATAATTCGGACTACTGTCGTCTTCTTTGCTGCCATATTTATCCGATCCTCGAGTATCTGTCTATATTTTTGAGATGAGTTATTATGTACACTATTTGCATTATTCGGTCTATTGTCCTTATCTTTGTTGCCATATTTATTCGATCTCTCAGTATCTGTCTATATTTCTGAGATGAGGTATCATGTATACCATTTAAATTATTCGGACTATTGTCCTCAACTTTGGTGACATATTTATCCGATCCTCCAGTATCTGTTTATATTTCTTAGATGAGGTATTATATATACCATTTACATAATTCGGACTATTGTCCGAATCTTTGTTGCCATATTTATCCGATCCTCCAGTATCTGTGTATATTTCTGAGATGAGGTATTATGTATACCATTTACATCATTCGGACTACTGTCCTCGACTTTGTTGACATATTTATCCGATCCTCCAATATCTGTCTATACTTCTCAGATGAGATATATACCATTTACATAATTCGGACTATTGTCGTAATCTCTGTTGCCATATTTATCCGATATTCCAGTATCTGTCTCTATTTTTGCGATCAGTTATTATGTACACTACTTACATTATTCGGTCTAGTGCCCTCATCTTTGCTGCCATATTTATCCGATCCTCCAGTATCTGTGTATATTTCTGTTATGAGGTATTATGTACACTATTTACATTATTCGGACTTTTGTCCTCATCTTTGTCGCCATATTTATCCGATCCTTCCGTATCTGTCTATATTTCTGAGATGAGGTATTATGTACACTATTTACATTATCGGACTATTGTCCTCATCTTTCTTGGCATATTTATTATAACGTTTCGGCCGTTGTACGCTCCAGTCTTCTTCAGGTTGTCGGAATGTCTTAACTGAATCCCTCATTTTGCTCACCGCTGTAGACTGTTCTAGTTCTGCCTGTCATGTTTTAATGAGTGTCAGTTGTCAGTTATTTCCTGTTAATTAACTGGGTATTTTACTCGCACACTTTGGCTCCTGTCACTGGATCTAACTAACGTCTTCATGCACTACTTATTTCGTGCAGGTGGCGGGGGTCTTTCCTCTTAGACTCAAAGCGGTTAATCCACTACTCAAGCTAAGTTTGAAAACGTTCACATTTTCCCGTGATATGATCAGCCTGATGCGCTTTGGATCAGGTGTCTGGGAATGTGGCATCCACCTTACAGAAATGTTCGTCATGCCAACTTCATTGTACAGAATATTCTCAACTCCCTCTTGAGAGAAGTTAATTGCATTGGATTGTTCATTTACAGTCAATCGCCTATCGTCCATCATCATGTAGTGATCACGATCAATGTTTTCTTCGGTGGTGGCAGTTGCAGGACCTCCAGACCTTTAGTTATCTTCAAGCTAGCTAGCTATGTTTGTTCATATCTATCTATGTATCTATCTAATCATATAATTATTTTTCACCCACATTATATGTCAGTTTATATATATATATATATATATATATATATATATATATATATATATATATATATATATATATATATATATATCCTCTTTTTTTCTCTCTCTTCCCCAACAAACCGCTGTATGCAGAAGAGCAATGACGAAAAATTGCTTGAAAAGTTTTACCGTGCCCAAAACTGCC
This sequence comes from Acanthosepion esculentum, assembly GCA_964036315.1. Classification (NCBI taxonomy): domain Eukaryota; kingdom Metazoa; phylum Mollusca; class Cephalopoda; order Sepiida; family Sepiidae; genus Acanthosepion; species Acanthosepion esculentum. The sequence goes on along the minus strand of OZ038478.1, from coordinate 128,182,398 downwards.
ATATTCGTGGAGGTCGGTGTGAAAAATCGGTTAGATCAGTAAATCTCTTTTAAACGTTAGTTCGAATGATGAGTTGTTAAATTTAGCGCTTCATAAGATTTTACTTTTGGGCGTGCATTATTCCATTTGTTTTTAGTTTTCTTTTTACTCGTTTGTTTTAGCAGAACAGTTTATCTGGAAATATGCGTCCTGTTTCCGCTCAAAAATGGCTGGATCCTTCGCAGATGTTACCATAGAGTTTTAGTCATTTCTCGCATGTATCATATATATGTAGTTTTAATTTTTTTTTTTACATTCATAGGGGACGTGTACGTTTATAGATATCGGCAGTGCAACTGGATGATGACAGTTAGTTTTATGGCACATTGCGATGTCTAGTTCAAATGCGACTCCTCTTGTAGCCGGCTGTATAGATAGGTCACTGGGAGATTAAAGTAATTGGGAGAAGAGAAAAAGTTCTAACTGTTTTTTTTTTGTTATCTGTCTTTGTTTAAACCTAATGCTTAGAGTTACTTATGGTCATGACCTCGTGATTGCATTTTACTTTCGTGTATCTTTCTTTATGTTTTGGTATTTAGAATAAACTTTATTAGTTTTATATTATGGAATTTTATTTAGTCCTTTTGGATAAGATGTTTGTTATGGTAATTTACCCATGAACGCAATGACTCTCCCATCTGTAAATAGCATTATGTACTGCATTTTAGAGAGGGAAGTTTCCAGCAGTCAGCTCTGACAGTTGGACCGAATATTCTTGCTGTAACATTCTCGTTTGTATATGTTTGTATTACTGTTTCTGTTAATATATTTAACTCAATTCTTCTCATTGTGTCTTTATTTCTGGCCCTAACAAGGCCACAACAATGTTGTAGGTAGCAGAGTTGGAATTCGTGTTCATGTCTGCATTTGTAAATTAGATTCGATCTTCTACTTTGTCTTTTCTTTATTTTTTTTCTCTTAAGGGTACTATAGCTATTTTCTTCTCTACGTAAGGCTTACACTGTTTTGATACGTTGTTGTAAGTTTGTACTATGTTTTATTTTTGGTGTGTTTTTGGCTTGTCCTTTCGAGATGTTGTTGTGTTTTTCAGCGCCACTCAAGGTAGAGGCTTGCTTATTAAGGTTGTTATATAGACATAAGAGGAGACAGTAAGTAAAGATTGTAAGATAGATAACGGTTGATCATGGACTTGGAGAGGCTTAGATTGTAATGTTTGGATAAACATCCTCTCAAGTGTTTGTTCCACAAAATACATGCCTTTGGACAGAAGCTGTCTGAGTGGAACGTTTTTTCTTAGAAACGGAATATGCATGGAATGAGGGCTAGTCTTACCTGTGAAGATCTGAAGTGGTGGAAATAATGAATGCAGCTCTTCTGAACATTTGCCATGGGATTTGCTGTGGGGACAGGTTTTCAGGGTTGAAAATAATTCATCGCCTACAGGGTCGTATAAACGTTTTTGAACGCTGTAAAAACTGAAATGCAGATGTAGCCCAGATATGACAGTATCTTTAGCGGTAGATCGTATGCCTTCCACTTGATGTTCGGGATGAAACTGAGCTCCAATAGACATTCAAGGTAAGGCGTTTCATTGAGAATACAATCATGAGACAATGGTGATGAGGAAACATCACTTGTTTGGTTCTGGGGGCATTGAATGTTAGAAAACAGGCATTCACCTATTGAACTGCTAGTGCTAGATCAGATGAGAGATCAGCTTTCAGGATCTGATAATCTAGATTTGGGGAGGTGCACCCATCAACCGTGGTATCATCTACATAGATATTTACTAATGAGCTGGGTAGATTGTTAATATAAAACAGAAAGAGGGAAGAACCGGAGAGATAGCCTTGGTTTAAATCTGCATTGATATATTTGGCTTCATTTGACCATTAACGACGACATTTTTAAATGATACTTTGTATGAGTAACTTATCCTTTTCTAAAGATCTTCTCTCATCCATTTACATATTTATTTTTCTGATTTTCTTTACCATAGCTTCGTATATAAGCTATTTTGTAAGTGGCTACAGTTTACTGAGCATTTGTATTTTGTCTGCAGTTATAGTTAAGCGCTTTGGGTGTTTATGGCAAAATGTTTCTTTTCCTGTTGTCGATTTTTATGACTTTGTAGCATATGTTTCGTACACCGGTAACTAAGGTTTAAATTATTTCTATTTAATATTTTGTGCAGTTTTTTTATTTGGGGTCGAGTTTATCGATGAGATTGAGGAATATATTTATATCTTAACTATATTTGTTTTTACTTTTTCTATTATAACGGCGAGTCAAGTTACTTCATAAAATGGATTTATTGCCTGCTATGTCTGAAACCGTTAAACTCTCAAAACATTTCCTAAACACCTTTTCAATTTCGGTTGCAAACAAAAGAATCTTAACTTTGTACAGGATTCGACCATTCTTATAATGTATAATGGCGCAAGGATGGGTTTCCTAATTGGCTTCGAGAAACGGTAATTTTTGATTTAGACCTTTAGTGATGAAAGACCAGTGCATCTTTTTTTAAATGATTCCTTTTATGTCCATATAATTTTTTTTTAAATTCCTAGATGTTTCACCAATGTATTTCTTGGGACATTCATGGCAGTTCATTCTGTAAATCTCTGCTTCAAGTTTAGTGTTTATGTTAACTAATCATTTATTGTTTTTGAAGTACTTGTAGCAAATTTTATATTACGTTTAGATGAGTTCTTTTCAGTTGAAGTCGTTATTTAGTTGGTAGATAGTATCATGTCATTTTTTTATCAAGGGTATTGGTCATATTGCACAATCCTCTATAATTAAAAAATAAACACATTTGGTGAAAAACCAACGAAAGTTCTTTATTACGGATTTAAAAAATATTTTTTCTATATTTCGGGCTATTTTCCTACTTTCCGGTGAAATTTTATAAATATCGTCCTCAAGGACACATAGCACAGTGGATAAAGGCGTTGGTTAGATCCAGTGACAGGACACAAAGAGTGTGAGTTCAGTACCCGGTTAAGGCAGTGGAGAACTTGGAGAGGGGAATTAAAAGGAGATAACTGATAATTGTCTATCCCAGTGAGCTAAAATAAAGGGTTCAGTTCGACATTCCAACCACCTGAAGAAGGCCGGCGCGTACAACGGCCGAAACGTTGTAATAAATATGGCGAAAAAGATGAGGACAATAATTCGAATAAAGTAAATAGTGTACATAATACTTCATCTCAGACAGTTTCAGCCTTTCTACCCACCGGCCTTCCTCGGGTGTACATCGATCTGGGTAAGATACAGAGAGTTCCAAAATAACAATGGCTTAATGAGTAAAAGCGTTGGTTTGTGAGTTTTTGACACAGTGGTTGTGAGTTCAATCCTGGGCAGTGTGAATTTGCAATCAGTGGAGACGGGCGAGAAATAACTGAACGGTAATAATTAAAATAAGAACTAGACATGAGCAGTGAGAGGAGAACAGTCAGCCCTTTTTTAGCTCGTCTGTGGTCATATGTAATCACACCAACGTAAACACAAACATAGTCCGAAAGAACAAAACGCGTTACATTTTCCACTTTTTCACGCATCTTTCCTCTTGCTCTTCATATATAAAAAAATCATATATCTTCATATATATATATATATATATATATATATATATATTGTGATGAAACGTGTGTTGCCTGCAAAGTGATGACAAAAAGAAATATGGCCGCTATTGAAGACACAATTTATGCGCGCTAATCTCGTCCAAAACGAGACGATATTTCCACACATGCAAATTTTGGCCGTATTGGAATAGCATAAAAATTGGGGTGCCAGCAGCACGAGAGGACTGAAGTAATTCGGCGGACTGCGTGCAATAGAGCTGGACGTACGGATTGACAGACGGACAAGGAGGAAGTCATAGTAGCGCGGGTGAATTGGTGTCTGCTTCACAACTGCCCAGTGTAACGGCTGAGTAAGGGAATCACGCAATCCATTTCCTTGATGCGACCGAAAAAGAAGAAAAAATAGCTGAGTTGCCTGCGAGCACCGCACTGCACCTTTTGACCCCCTCATGACCATTTCTCTCTCTCTCTCTCTCTCACTATATATATATATATATATATATATATATATATATATATATATATATTGAGGTGTCTCCCCTTTTTACACAAATGGACTCACCCAAGGAATACATATACTACTACCAGTGAATACCCGGCAGTACGTTAAGTCAAGTGGGACAGTTGAGTCGGTCGAGTAGTAATAGACGATGGTAGCACAAGAGTCACAGTAACGAGCACGTAGACTCAGTAAGAAGTCATACAGCGATACGTCGATATCAAAGACTATCTATATATTTGTCTACTAACCCCGCATTCCTGGAACTACTAACCTGTATTACCAGTTTGTATTATTACGTTAATACATTTATTTCCTATATTCATTCTTGGCGTTTGTTATTATTTGATACCGGATTTCATCCCGAAATCCACAAATATATATATATATATATATAAAGAAAGAATTAAATTTATGTGAATTTCTGACACTGGATTTCACGATCGCAAAGAGCATGAAACTCATATCCAATCCAAATAAATATCTTAGCTCTATCACTGATATTGAGCGCTTTCCAATAAGTATCGCGCATATATGATACATAAATAATATATATAAAAATTGCATATATATATATATTTATATTATATACATATACATTTTATATATATATATAGTTCACAGAACACCTTCCGTGTTCATTACTTCTGTTTATAGGAAGTTTAAAGGTCTTTACACCCGATGGGACTCTTTTTGTCCTAAATGACAAAAGATCAATTTGATTAGGACTTTGACACATAGGGCGTTAATGATCTGCTCGGATAGCACATTAAAAGATTAAATTAGTTGTTTAACTGGTATCTTCTGTTTCATTGAATAATTTAGACAGGTTTTGTGTACTTCATTTTCAAGTGATCCGTTCATATTTACAGAGAAGCTTTTTATTACAGGAAGACAGAAAATTACCATGTTGATAAATATTATTTTATTCCAAGTAGTTTCGACATTAGCACAATGACATCATCAGGGTGGTGTTTATTTTAAGTCAAATATTGTAGTGTTCATCATTTTCAAAGACAAAATTGCAGTGTTCATCTGAAAGTTTTTTTTGTTTTTTTTACAAGTGAAGTGAAAAACTTTCAAGTAATGTGCAGTACGATTTTCCTTGGTGTAATGCGTAGGGGGACGTAACTAAGTTATGGTGTTTTCAAGAAAAAACTTGTCCGTAAATATGAAAGGATCTAATTGAAAATAAGTCGACAAAACTTGTCAAAATTATTTAATGAAACATGTCTCAATGAAAACATGCTGCCAAAATATACGCTTTCAACATACATGATCCAGCAAGTATAGAGAGTGAGAGAGAGAGAGAAAAGTGCTGAGTGGTGAGGTGAGCTATATCATCCCTCGTCTATATACAGCTTTGTTCCGACTTTAGAGTCGTCCTTCTTCTAGATTTCGTTCGCGTGGATGTGCAGATAAATCTCTTAAATAGATAACTACAGCTACATATGTCAGGTCTAGAGAAGTCTACATATATGTATATCCCTGTATCTATCCAGCCAGATGAACAAAAAAGCGTCAAGTCTGACACCGGAATGCGAACATATTGTCTCCTCTTTTGGCTCTCAACGTCTTCTTGACACAAGTCAATGTGAATAATTCTCTCAGTACTAAATCAATGCATCTAGCAAATAGATCACAGATCGTATCAAAACCTACAGCAGATCGATCGTTTTAGGCAGATCGCTTTGAGCGAAATGCCAACAGTTAGGAAAACGCTGTCGAAAAAATTTATTCAGCCCGTCGTCGTGGTTGGGGTTGTGGAGAACAAATCTAGCTTTTGCCGAAAACTTTCACGTATTTATCACCGTCAGCAAATTGCAGAGTCGTCAGTATTTAAGACAAAAAAAGTTAAGTAAAAAAAAAAGAAGGAAAGGGTTTTCTCCCTTCGTATGCGCAAATTATTGCACATGACAACGTAGTGTTTATATTCGCATCCAAGCGTGATATCAGGTTACAAGTGTTTTCTTTTTCGCCATCGCAGCCCATATCTTTTACATTTTACATGCACACAGGAAATTATTGCTACACACACACACACACACACACACACATATATATATATATATATATATACATATATACATATATATATATATACATATATATATACATATACATATATACATAATTATATACATATATATATACACACATATATATACACACACACATATATATATACACATACATATATATATATGCATATTTATATATGTATACTATTATGTGACTATTAAGCCTGATATAGCAAGACTCTTCGGTAAAGCGAATTCAGTCCTGTTCGTCACTGTGTGTTTATCTAAAAATAAATAAATACGCTATATATATATATATATATATATATATATATATGTGTGTGTGTGTGTGTGTGTGTGTGTGTGTGTATTGTATATATGTATAAAAAAAGCATAACAGGAAAATTATTAACAAACTACACGAAAAAATTAAACCCACGTGCAAATGCAGAATAAAAAACGAATATCCCTTAAACACTAATTGTTTACAAAAAAACGTAATCTACCAAGTCATGGTAAAATCACCAGATAATGAAGAAAAAGTATACATAGGAGTAACTGAAGGACCCAGGAAACAAAGAAAATATGTACACAAAACATCTTTCACAAATAGTAATTATGCGTACAGCACAATGCTTTCTAAGTATATCTGGGAAATAAAAAACAAAAAGCACACCACACCAAAAATATGTTGGAAAATAAGGAAAAAATCATCAGCCTACAACAACCTATCAAAAACTTGCAAACTTTGCTTGGAGGAAAAATAGCTATCATTACGTTCCCAGACCAAAATAAATTATTAAATAAAAGATCCGAGCTAATCTCAAAATGCAGACATAAAAACAAATTTTTACTACGTAACTTAAAATCGAAAAATAAATAAATACACAAACAAACAAAATGACAATAAAATAAGCAAAATAAATTAATCCAAACAAATCACCAAACCACACCTGTTAGAATAGACGAAATAGAATAATAAAATAAGGAAAAAAATCACTAAAGTAAATAATAAAAAAATTATCAAACTATTATGACCCAAAAATTAAACTATAAAAATCAAAGCAAAAAATCGGACGGAAAATAGTTATAACTGTTATATAACGATAAAAATAAATAAATAATAATATACTGCGTTACTTAAAATCGAAAACCAAAAAGAGAAAATACACAGTGTAACAAACAAATAAAACAAGTGTAATAAATTGATCTAAATACATCCAAATATATAATAAACTAACAACCGATACCGTTACTAGCCGTTTAAAAAAAACAAATAAAGATAGTCAATCCAAAAAAATAAATTAAAAACTGTTCCCACCAAAATAATAGTCAGAACAAACCACAACATTCAACCCCAAAATACAACAAATAGCTTTAATCAATAATAAATAAACAAATATATAAAATAAAAAATAAAAATGAAAATAAATAAAAGCAAGCAAAACAATTTGACCCAAATAGATAAGCAAATAAACGACTTCCGGTAAATGACCGCCATAATAGACTACCAACAATAAGCTATATAAACCAATTTTTACTACGTTAATAAAAAACATCGATCAAAATAAAAAATAAATAAATAAATATATAAGATAAAAAATAAAAATAAAATTAAATAAAACAAGAAAAATAATTTGACATAAATAAATAAATAAATAAACAAATAAACGACTTCCGGTAAAACTAACCACCAAAATAGACTACCCAAAATGCACCACTGACCCTTATATATAAATAGCCGAGAAAAATAACAGCATTAGATGCCTGACGATTGCACTAGCATGAAACAGACTGTCGCCTCTAAGTGTTGACTTCTATGTTCACTTTTATATTTACACACGCTCTATCTCTGATATTGAGCACTTTAGCCCATAAATATAGCACACTGTAAGACTATATTTCTTCATATATACATATATATATATATATATATATATATATGTAAAATTTTTAACTTAGCTGATTGATGTTATATTCAGCACCTCTATTCTAGAGTGTAATTGTTCGGTCTACTCGTCGGGATTATCATCTAATGTCTGCTAATTTTCTCGATTTCGTTACTTTTATATTAAGTTAAAAAATAATTTATGCACCTTTCATTGATGTTAGGTTGATTTTTCTTCTTTATATGTGTTGTGTGTGTCTGCGTATACACGCGCAAAAGTTCGTAGTCGCACGCGCTCGCGCACACGCACGTAGAAAGCAGAAAATCCAAAATATACACCTGTGAGTGTGCATATGTGTACATGTGTGCAATGCCGTGCTTATTTTTTTTCCTAATTGTTTCTTTATACTCAGTTACTATTCGTTTTCTTTATCTTTCGACGCTGAGAATCAAATATAATGCAGCAAAGCTACTGCTGGAATCAAAGTTGACGTAAAGCCATGTTAATAAATCAGAATATTCTGGGTTTTCTAAAAATTATTTTTTTATTTCTTGTTTAAATAAATATTATAATTTTTTAAAAATTAATGCTTAAATGGCAAACAAAATATTTGTTAAAATGTCTTCCCTCGCTCATTTCAGGTTTATAGATGAAAAAATTAATATACCGTTTTTAAATAAAAGGAGCGTCTACTTAAGCACGGGCACCCACCAAAAATGACGTTTAAAGTGATAATATATATATATATATATATATATATATATATATATATATATATATATGAAGAAATATAGTTTGAAGGTGTGCTATGTTTATGGGATAAAGTGTACGATATCAGAGATAGAGCGTATGTAAATATAAATATAAAAGTGAACACTGAAGTCAACACTCAGAGGCGACAGTCTGTTTCATGCTGGACGCAATCGTCGAGACGACTGCATCCATCATGAAACAGCCTCTAAGTGTTGAATTCAATGTTCACTTTTATATATATATATATATATGTAAAAATTCGTGAGTAAGTAAACCAAGTAGATTTTATTAACTATTAATGTTGATCCACAAAAGAGGGCTCAATATAATTTTTATTATAGAGAAAATAAATGAATTACAATTAATGAGATCCAAACAATTTACTTCATACAGATAATCATTTCATCTATGGTAAAGTACATTTTTCCCTGGAATTATCAATGCAAGTACATTTACTAAAAGTTAATGTAAATGTATTTGCATTCATAAGTTCAGGAAAAACTATTTTCCCATGGACAAAATGCTCATCTGCATGAGGTAAATTGTTTAAAAAATAATTATAACTTAAGCTCTACTTCTGTATGGAGCACTGCTTTTTAAAAATAAAAACAAAAATACTAAAGAAGTCCGGATTATATACCTAACATGTTCTTTCCTATTTTTCTATATACTTGCATATATACATTTCTTTTTAAATTTGTAGGTCTGATGAATTGGATCGTGATGTAATAACTTATAACCATGGAATATTAGTGTTTGAGCTTGATATATTATATTCTTACTCTGTCCATCACATTGAGTTCTGCCTGGATTCTATCGTCTTAGGAATTTATATATATATATATATATATATATATATATATATATATATATATATATATATATATGTGTGTGTGTGTGTGTGTGTGTGTGTGTGTGTGTGTGTGATAGGAATATAGATTTAAGGTTTGCTATATTTAGAAGTAAAAGTGTTCAATCTCAAAGATAGAGTGTGTGCAAATATATGAGTTTACACTGAGGTTAAATAATTAAATAATTTTACGTATATCAGATTTAACAGATTTTCTGATAATAAGGTTCTCAACATTAGATTAGAGCGGTAACTATTATTATTAATTTTAATATAATGACATTCAAGAATTATCGAAGGCCGACACAAGTTTTTCATAATTTTTCAATCATTCATCGGGAATCTGGAGAAAAAGTCTCAATGACTGGTTAAAAAATTCGTTAAAATATTGGTTTTATATGCATATGTATATACGTGCAAATACTTAGAAATATCAAGCGCGCGTTAAGCTTACCAGGATAGACTTTCCTTCAGAACCATACAGGCAGCCATTTCCGGTGAAAACTCCTATTAGAAGTCTGAGATATATTCTTCATTTGGTTCGTCGTAAATTTCTGAACCAATTATTTCGTATCAGCATTTACAAAAAGTGTTGATGGCACAATTGTACACCATTTTAATCGAACCTTTGTATGTATTTTCTGCAGCCTCTTCTGTTTTCTCTCCACTAAGTCATCGAAGGCAAATAATCAAGTAGGAACATTACTGTGAAACCGCTATCCATAAACAACGGCGGGCTAGTCCCTCTGATGGTGACAGTAGACATTACTCGACACCATCTACTTATATGTAGAAGTCTGTTAACATCTTCTGGGTTCTGTTTAAATTTAGCTATCAATTGACGAATATATTTCGAAATGATTTCATTTAACTAGATTTAAATGAATTCAATATACATTATAATAGAAAGGGGCGTAATAGAATAGTAGAACAATAATAGAATAATAATAGAATAATAGGATATAAGAATAATAGAATAATAAAATAATAGAAAGGGACATTAGATTAGTAGAATAATAAGAGAATAATAATAATAGTATAATAGAATAACAGAATAATAAAATAACAGAATAATAGAATAATAGAAAGGACCAGAATAGAATAGTAGAATAATAATAGAATAATAATAGAATAATATAATAACAGAATAATAGAATAATAGAATAATGGAAAGGGACGTAAAGCAAGAATGTGTCTTCTCAACATTTGCAGTAAAAAAAATCCTGAGATAATTAGAAGTCCTCCCAAGATTCATCATTGGTGGACACAACCTTAATATGAAGATGACACATTGTTGATAGCAGACGCAGAAAGGAAATAGGCTTGAATCCATCTTCCCCTATATATAGGTTAAATAGTGGAGCAGACTAGGATTTCTTGCCTTGGGTTTCAGCCTGTCTCTAGGAGAAGGCAAATTCTTAATTAAATCCCTTGCTAGGGGCAGACTAGTAACAACAGAATAATGAGGCAACCAGTATAGAAGAAGGAAAATTCTGAATCCAAACCCATCCTGAAAAGGTGTGAGATCTATTGAGTGAGTTCATCTAATACCCCAAAAACCTTGATGGTTTACAGGAGTATGTATTTTCAAACATGAGTCTATGCAAGGCAGATCGTTACGTGTATTATCATTTGCCAAAAATCACTGTTCACCGACTTACTTGGTTCACATTTACTGTTTGATTTCCATAAACGTTCAGCCAATGTCGATCAATGTCACTGGGTGTCATTTTACCCAAGGAAGAATACAGTTATACAATTTCATTTCAGACGCAATTTTACCAGACTGCCACTCAGCTGTTATCGATAACAGGCCCTAACAAGACCTAACAACTTCTACTTTCCTACCAACAAAATCCGCATCTGATGTCACAGGCAAACATAATTAAACAGGAGGAATTATTTTCAAGGCAACCCACTAAGGTAGAAGGTTTTCATTTTAAAGCAACCCGCTTAAGGTTTAACGACCTAGAAAAGGGAATTGGGGAATTTAGATTTGGCCAAGTCTATTACGTTCACTTTTGTACTAATGCCCAGAGGAAAGCAATAATCTATTTTCTCTCTCTAACCATAAATATTGGTTTAATATCACGGTAAACTGAGTTCTCTACCCTTGTGCCAATCCAGAAGAAAAAGTCCCTGAAAAGGCAACAGAAACCATCCATTGTCTTTCGCAAGAAGGAATAGCAATTCACAAATAAGACGTAGAACGAATCTGTAGATAGTTCTTATTGCCTACGTCTAGAAGTGTCATAGTATTTTTAAAAATGCAAGTGGGGAGAAAGTAAGTAAAAGAAAAAAATAGGAAGAATGAATAAAGGAATAAAATAAAGAAAAAAGTGCGTATAAAAGAAGGTTAAAAAAAGAAGCAGAAGAATTATATTTAGGATTGTTTATATAATTATTGAACAGTAAACGAAAAAAAAAAGAAGAAAGGAAGTCGTCATATGTTAAGTAAGGCGGGAAAACAAGAAAAAAACGGGAAAACAAGAAAAAAAAGACGGACAAAAGAGAATGAACACGAGATTTAAGAAAATAAAACAGAAAGAAGAAAAATAACTGAAGTAATGAAGCAGTGCTCTCTTTCTCTCCTCCTTTTTTCCATCATTTTATTAATCTAGACGTGATCTATTCGGATACACTATAAAGTATGGCGAGTGGAGGCGCAGTGCCCGAAGCTGCAGCCTCAATCAGTGCCCCGTGGAAAGCCAAGAAAAATATTGACATATTTCTTGGTGGCCTGAGGACAGAATTACGAAGCACGAAAGCAGAATCTCCGATTAACTCGCAGCTGTCACCAATGTATTAGCGATACGAAGGTGTCCGGAGAGATATCCCAACAGCTGGTCGCACAAGTTAGACCGAATGGAGATAGAGACTTGATCGAAGTGGTTTGGGTGTGAAAAATATTTCAGTGAAAGACGAAGAAGAGTAGAACGAAAAAAAAAAACGAAGAAGAAAGTAAATAGTAACAGGAAAAGAAAGTGTAAATAAATGACGTTCTGGGGAGGAGAAAAGAGGTGGGATGAAGTTAGGTAAAACAGGATGAACTAGAGCGAGTGGGTATTTCAGAAAAAATGGGCTGAAAGAAGAGCGAAAGAGAGAACATTTTGGATGAGATATTTAGAGAAGAAAGAAGGAAAGAAACAAAATGGCTGCTATAGATCCTGGAAGATAAAGCTCAGGAAGAGAAATAGAATTTTTTAAAAAAAGATGAGAAGGAAGGAATTTGAAAGATGGTTGGAGAAATATGGCGAAGAATTGCGCAAAAATTTCGAATGAAAAAGAAAGACGAACGAGATAAAAGAAATACGCGAAAGAATTAATATAACGAGAGAAGAAAGAACATAAAAGGAACAATTTAAAAAACAAAAAAAGAAAACATTAGAAGTAAAATAGAATTAAAATAAGATTAGAAGAATGGAATATAAAATACGTTTAAAAAGTGTGGGGGGGGGTTGTGATGAAAAATTGCAGAAAATTTTGAATGAAAAAGAAATACGTAATAAAAGAAACGTGTGAAAGAATCAATGCAAACATATGAGAGAGAAAGAACAAAATTCGAATGAATTAAAAATAGAAAGAAAAATAACACTAAAATGAAAGAAATGAAATGAAAAGGAATATAAAACGGAGATCGTAGAAACGAAACAACGAATGAATGAACGAAAGAAAAAAAAAATATAAGAAGGAAAGAACAAACGAGACAAAGAATGAAAAACTGCCCTAAATATGAACGAAAAAAAAAAGAAAAATGAAAGAAAAAAAGGACACCTTCAAAAAAAAAAGAAAGAAAAGAAGAAAGAAAAGTAGGGATAGAACTAATAAGTGAACGAACAGAAGAAAGCATGAGTAACAGAAATGAAAAACAGACGAATGAATAATATCAACTAAAAGAGGAAGAGAGAAGGAAAAAGGAAGGAAAATATAACAAATGAGGTAAGAAATAAAGAATAAAAGAAAAATAACGATTGACATGAATTCAAAAAGAAAGAAAGAAAATGACTGGTGAAAGAATCTAAACTCAACTCCAGTGAGAAAAAATAAGGTAGACGAATGCAATAATAATAATAATAATAATAATAATATAGGGATAGAAGTGAATATGGTTACACTCGTATTAACATGCTCTACCTTTACAAGAATCAGATCAGATCAAAAATGGAGTATCGCTGCTATGTATGATTTAGAGCTGAACAATTCTCACTTTCCAGGTTGACAGAGTTCAAAAGCGATAATGCGACCTTGTGAGTGATTAATTATCCCCCCCCACTACACTCTCTTTTCCCACAGACCTTACTAACCTCTCGCTACACCATATTTATGGCGAATGTTCTAACAATCTACATTCCTTCGATATATTTATTTATTTCACATCTACCGGCCTGAATGTTCTTATTAGAGAACAATATACGGATCAAAGAACGTTAGATCTAATGAGTCAGAGAAAATGTCTATTTTGAGAAACAGAGAAAAATCTATGTTTAAAGGCACTATTTAATTTTGCTTGGTCATCGACGCACTCTGTAGCTAAGAGGTCAAAGCACGCCAGGCTTAATGACGATTTTCTTTCGGTGAAAGCAGGTCCGAATTCCGCCATTTTTTTCTACTAAGATTTCTCGAATTGAATATTCGAGAAATCTTAGGAAAAAATGTAAATAAATAAATATACTGTTTAATAAATAAACGGAGTGCCTACTCAAATACGAGTATCCACTAAAAATAACATTTAGATAATAAAAATCTGTCGGATTAATAAATAAAAACTCCATTGTTTACTTTACACACACACACACACACACACACACATATACATATATACATATATATATATATATATATATATATATATATATATGTATATATATATATATATATATATATATATATATATATATATATATATATATATAGTGCTGTTCGATAAAAGTGACTCACCTGATTTTTTTACTAAATGTTCTCTTCTCTGATGAAATAAAATCAGAAGAAGAAGCTTTGAAAGCTCTTTGAATTTAGCAGTAATACTGTCAAGCATCCGTTCAGTATAATGTTCTGGGGATGCTTTTCTTTGCATGGAACTGGTTTCTTAAAACCTATTGAAAAGACCCTCAGGAGCGAGCAGTACAAGAGAATTTTAGAGTCTTGTCTGCTCCCATCTGCTGAAAGGGTGCAAATCGACCCCACCAAGCTCATTGTTACGACGGAATACTTTGATGAGAAGCAGGTGAGTGTTATGACATGGCCGCCCAAATCTCCTCACCTCAACTCCATAGAAAACTTATTGAGCATTATAAAGTACAGGCTCTCGAGAAAGCAGTTTGAGCAACAAAGAGGATTTGATTGTGAATTTCATATCCGAATAGAATTCAATGTTTGGAGATGAGATTTGCCAGAACCTAATCAAGTCAATGCCAAAAAGGGTTGGAAAGGTTATTCAAAATAAAGGAGAACGCATAGATTATTAAATATTTCGAACTATATTACCTATTATAAATAAATTATACCTCTATTATTCTTTATTTAAAGCTGTTCGGTTATGTTTCTATTGATTATTAATTGCAGGAAATAAGTGAGTCACTTTTTTATACAGAGTTTTTCCCTAAATCTCATTTATATCCAAAATTATAATTATCAATAGAATACCTTAGGGTAAGTAAAGTTTTTACTAGGTGGTTGGGAAGGGGTCTTTATATTAGTAAGATTAAAGATTAGTTTGACCCCAAAAACAATAGGCGAAAAAATTTTTAAGTAAAAAAATCAGGTGAGTCACTTTGATCGAACAGCACTATATATATATAAATATATAAGTGATTATTTTGGGGTTTTAGGCTAATCATATAGTAATTCGTCGAGCCTAGAATAATCCTCAACAGTATGCAGAAAGCACTGGACGGCCGTTTCATCCTATATTTGGGAATCATCAGCAATCATCAGAATTGAAACCCGGACAGTCATACCAACTGTTCCAACGGGCCTCGGTTGCGAAGAGTTAGCCATAGAACTGTGCACCCATGAGCCACTACTACTATCCCCAAGCCGCTCCATCCAGAGCATTAGAAGCTAGTTAAATCAAGGATATACAAGTGATAGAAATTATTAGGAGGATTTGAGATAATCATAATTAAGTAATTCATTTATTTTGAGAGAAACCTCCACAGAATGCAGAAAGCACTGGACCGCCGTTTCGTCCTATATTTGTGACTCATCAGCAGTGCGCATCCACTACCAAGAATCGCTGAGGAACTGAGTGAGTAGCGGCGTTATATCGAGTCTAGTTTGTGTCTTCTTCATCACCGAGGCCCTTGGTACAGTTGGTGTGACATTTGCCTTGTATCGAATCGGTGCGTGTTCGATTCACGTTAGTGGATGTGCACTGCTGATGAGTCCCATATAGGACGAAACTACCATCCAGTGCTTTCTGTATTCTGCCTGATTATTATTCTAGACTCGACGAATTAATATATATATATATTTGTTTAACCCATATATATATATATATATATATATATATATATATATATATATATATATATATATATATATATATATTTAAGCATATCACCCCAAGCAAGGCTGGAAGCCACTAGTACGCAGGGGGTTACAGAAGGTTTGGAGGAAGAGCAGATAGGAGTGGTAAAGGAGAGGATGTGGAGAAAGATAGTAGATCGATCATGGCAAGGGGGTTACAGAAGATTTGGAGCGAGAACAGATGGGAATGAAAGGTGAAAGAATGTGGAGAAGGGAAGAGGATAGATCAAGGCAGCTGGAGATGTCGATTGACGTTACACTTAAATAGTTGGAGCTTGTATTTGTCAGGGAAGCAGGAATAAGGAAGGGAGTTCCACAGGCGAGATGTGCGAGACATGAAGCTATTGGAGTAGAAGAGACGTCTACATCTAACAGTTTCAACAGTGAAGGGGTGGGAACGGGATGCCAGCCTCGTAGGACGTTTAAATTCATGAGGCCTAGGAACCAGCGAAAGCAGCTCCTCGGAGCAATTACCGTGAAAGTATTTATAAAAAAGACAGAGCGAGGCAACGTCGCGTCTGTGAGACAGAGACTGCAGACGAGATGATAGATCGGGGCCAATTACATTGCATATCCGTCTCTGGATCTTATCAAGAACCCTGAGGCAAACAGCAGGGGCTCCAGACCATATATGGCAGCAATACTCCATGCAAGGGCGAATGATCGATTTATAGATTTGGAGGATCGATTCCGGGTAGAAAAATTTCCTGGCTCGGCACAGGGAGCCAACTTTCCTTGTGGTAGATGATGCAATTGAGTCGATGTATTTGTTCCATCTCAGATCAGCGGACAGCGTGAGACCGAGCAGCCGCAGAGAGGAGCTCTCGAGAAGTTGGTCATCAGACATTCTAATGGGATGCAGGGATGGATCCTTGTGGTGGTTAATTTGTTTACCCCATATATATATATATATATATATATATATATAGATAAACAAAGAAATAAATAACTTATTTTTCATATAATGCGCAGATCTTTGCTTTCTACATGTTTCTATAACTAAAACGGTTCCGTAATTAATTAATTACAAATAATTATGGGTAGAAATGTGAATTTAATTCAGTATTTTTTTCCTCCGGTTTCAAATGATGATGTTTTCTAGCTACAAATTAAAACCACGTTTTTTAATATCATTTAAAATACACTCAGAGTTTTTTTTGTTTTTGCTTTTTTTCTTGTTTTTTGCTTCTTTTTTGTTTGTTTTTCGTTTTTGTTTTTTTACTGACTTACATAAAACAAAGAAAATGTACCAACTTCTGCCAGATGTGAACATCGCCACCGACATTTGTTTTTTATAAAACAAAAATCCACCTATTGGCAGAATTGCTATAACAAAACCAATTACACCACCTATCAACATAAGATACGCAGATGACACAGTACTGATAGCAGACACGGAAAAGAAATTGCAAATCTCCTACAGAAGGTGGCGACGGAAAAGGGACGAAGCATAAACTACAAGAAAACAAAATTCATGGCCACCAGTAAAAGGATGAGCCCGAAATAAGATTTCCAGGTCGGGAACTCTAGAATGAAGCAGACGCGGAAGTTTAAATATCTGGGAAGCGTTCTGACAGAGGATGGTAAATGCAATACTGAGATCCGTAGACGTATTGGGATGGCCAAGGACGCATTCCAAAAGCTGGGCAGAGTATTGCAAGACAGGAGGATTTCTTTGGTAACGAAGAAAAGAATACTGATCAGCCGACGGAAATTTGGTTCCACAGAAGGATGCTAAGGATATCATGGACCGAGCGTGTGAGCAACGATGAGGTCTTTGAGAGGTTACAAACAAAGAGGAGGCTTATACTTAACGTCAGGAAGAGGCAGCTGAAGTTCCCAGGACACATAATGAGGAAGAAGAGCCTGGAGAATCTGATACTCACAGGTTAAATAGAGGAAAAGTGATTCAAGGGAAAACAACGCATGACATACCAAACGGGCTTAAGCAAGTCGATGACAGAACGTGGTCTGGTGGAGGTGCAGAGGGAAGGAACTTGTTGAGAGCTGCAAGGGATAGAGGGAGGTGGAGAGCAATGATCGCTTACGTCCTAAAGCACACAGCACAAATAAATAAAGAACATGTAAGTAAAAAATTCTCACCTTCTCTTTTCGGTAAGTATTCTAGTCGAAATGTTGGCGACTAAACCGACTATCCCACTCCAAGTTACGAGTGAGGCGGTTAGTTAGCAAGTCAGTGAGACGAAAAACAAGACCTATCAAAGGGCGGAGCAACTCTCTGAGTCTACGGCCAGCTAACTAGAGGTAGTGTCTCCATAAACCACCGTGGATAAGGCAACGGAAAACCACTCCAGTACCTATCCCAAGACAAATCATGGCTGACAACTCAGATTATACGAAACCTAACGGCGTGAAGGGGGTTAAGTCTATGGGAATTATTTCCTCGCCCAGTAAGGACCTACATGCTAGCATAAACGGCATAAAAGAGATAAAATTCCTCGGAACCTATCCTTCGCCCGGAAAGGAACGGCATGGGCGACATGTACTACCGGAATGTTATCCTGCGACTGCTTGCATCAAGCACAAATTAACTCTCGGGACATGGAACGTCCGAACATTGAACAATTGCGGCCAGTCTGATAATGTTAAACAAGAGATGAACTTAACATCAACATCTAGGTTTATGCGAAACCAGATGGCTAAACAACAGTGCTTTCGTCAGCAATAAACACGGGATAATTTATGCAGGTTGCGAGAAGAACGACAAAGGAGTAGGACTAATACTAGATAGTGCATTTCAGAAATGCGTTCTAGGATACCACCAACTTTTCAAAAGAATTCTGGTAGTGAAGCTGAAAGGGAAGCCGTTCAACGTAGCTATTATAGTACTTTACACACCGACGGCACAAAGCAAAGAGAACATCGAATCTTTCTACTCCATGCTGGACAGTGCCAAGGCTTTATGCAAATCACAGGAAATCATCATTATCATGGCCGACCTAAACGCCAAATTAGCCAGGAAAATTGTAGGGGATATAGCAGAAAGATTCTTACTAGGAACCCTCAAAGAACGCGGAGAAAAATGGATCCAATAGTGCACGGCCAATGACCAGGTAATAGCCAATAGATGGTTCCAAGAACATCCGAGACGACAATGGACATAGAGGAGTCCAGGAGGAGAAACTAAAAACCAAATTGATTATATAACCATCAACAAAAGATTCAGGAATGCAATGATTCACTGCAAAACCTACCCAAATGACAACTGCAGTAGCGATCATCCCCCACTTATATGTTAGCTAAGATTGAGACTGCGGACGCTGAAGAATCCTAATGCAGCACACAACCTGCAATACAAAAAGCTCCTGAGTAATGCTAACCTAAAAGAAAAGTATATGGACAATGGGTAGAGAAGATATTAGGTACGAAATGGAAACTCAAAATGGGTTGCACTAAGAGACGCTTTAGTGACATCAGCAAATGATATCATCCCAAAGGAGACAGAATGAAGAAGGAAAAATGATTGAATGACTGATGAGATTCACGATATGATGGAAAGGAGACGGAATACCCTTCCAAGATACGGGGCGGAATAGAGAAAATTACACATTAAAATAAGGACCAAATGCAGGCAAGCTAAAGAAGAGTGGCTAAACGAAAAATATGCGGAAACAGAAAGATTGATTACTACCAACAAAAGAGTCATGCACAAACAAATAAAACAACTATCAGGACAGAAGACATGCTCATTCACAGGGTGTCTAAAATCAAAGGATAGAACACTCATATTAGAGAAGGAAAAATTCTTCAACGCTGGAGCGAGTATATTGGAGAACTCTTCCGCTATGAAAGAGAGCAACCAGCAATACACAGAACTACCAATGGACCTGAAATTTTGAAAACCGAAGTAAAAGCCGCACTTGAACAGAAACAAGGCAACTGGACCAGACGGAATTGTAGCGGAAATGCTGACAGCCTTAGATGACTTTGGAATAGACAAGATCATCGAAATAACAAATGAAATCTACAACAGTGGAGATATACTGGAAGACGTCAGCAGATCAATCTTCGTAGCTATGCCTAAGAAACCAGGCGCAAACGAATGCGACCTCCACCGAACTATAAGCCTAATGAGCCATGTGATAAAACTCATCATCCGTATACTGATGAATAGAGCGCGCAGCAGAATCAGGCCAGAGATTTGACAAGAACCGTGCGGGTTTGTTAAAGACACCAGAACAAGGAATGCGATATTCATGCTCAGAATGTTATTAGAAAGAGCGATACAGATACAGAAGGACGTGTACCTATGTTTCATAGACTACGCAAAGGACTTCAATGAAGTACGCCACAGGCATCTGATAGAACTTTTCAGCAATCTTGATATATTCGGCAGAGATATCAAAATAATCAAGAACCTATACTAGTAGTAAACTGCATGCATGCGCATAGGGAATGAGTTCAGTGAATATACAAAAATAGAAAGTGGTTTGGGGGCGGAAGCAGAGGGAAGGAGCTTCCTGAGAGTTGCAAGGGATAGAAGGAGGTGGAGAGGCATGATCGCCTACGTCTTGAAAGGACATGGCACAAAAAAGAAGGGAGCATAATAAGGCTAATGCTAATAGCAAGACCGAATAGTTTTTGCTACTGTCGATTGAAATTTATAAAATATTATTCTTAAAACAGTTTTCCCTGGCATTAACCACCTGAAGCTTAGTAACTGTTATCGCTCTTTGTAGTAATGGCGGGAGTTTCCTTTCTGGTTTTTTTTTTTTTGTGAGGGAAGTATTTTAGAAGTATTCAATTGATGTATTTTTATTTGGTAATGCTCTTCGTTTGTGATTCTGTAGCGCCATTTTATAAGGTCTGAAGAAGGATCGTCTTTTTTAAGGTTTATAGAATTTCTTTGTTTGAACCCATTTTAAATGTTGATCTGAGAAAATGATTGTATGCAGACGATTTAGGATTTGGGAATGATTTGGCCGCCATGCACAACTACCAAATGAAACATTACGTAAAGCTCCAAGTCATTATTTTTGTTTTGTAGCATCTGACGGTGCTGAAGAGAACTCCACCTTGGGGCAACCTATCCATTTTCAAATTGCTAAAGTTGTTATAATTCATCCAAACATCGAAATATTTAAAATATCTTTTTTTTATTTTTCAATTCAACATTCTAACTTTTCATGGTGTATTCATGTTGGATGCAATCACTATTTTCATTTCAATTCCAGACAATAATTTCTGGTTTAAGAAATTTTATCTAAAGATGATCTTTGCAAAACTCCTTTTATATCTACATTGTGGAGAACATTGTTATTTTCCGTTTTTCAGCATTTGCATGTTCGAACATATATTATAAAAAAAAGACAAAAATATGTTTATTAGATTTCAGAGGTCTTTTGTGATGTCAACGAACACTAGTTGCTATTTTTGAGATGCCAAAGAATACTCGGTGTCACTTTCGTAATGCTCATTGTAGTAGAGACCTTGTAATCGCAGATACAACTATAGTAACGCCGTTGAACAATGCTGGTGTCAGACACCTTCGAATATCACACGCACTAATAGTACTTGCTCGATAATACTCGATCGAATAGTAATCCGTATAGTGATCAGTATAGAGAAATAGTATAGTGAATAGAGTAGAGAATAGCGATCCGTTTAGTGATAGGGGAGAAATAACGATCAATCTAGACGTCACACGACTTCCTACATATGCGTTTCCTCTATGGTCACGTGACCCACTTAATTCAATAATGGGATCGCTTGTGTTTGCTCACTGGCGATCTATGTTCAAACTCAAGTGTCGGCAGCAACACTTTATTCCTATATAACAAGGTCTTTAACTAATATTATTTTAATCTGCATAATAAATTTAAAATGTAGTTCTTATAATAAAACCAACATCTTTAACAAAACATGTTAAAACTACCTAAATATTTAACTTGAGTTTTATTTTGACATGTAAATTAATCGTTTAAAATTTAACAACAAAATTCCAAAGCCAATTTGCGTTATTGGGGTTTATGTTATATACATAATAACTTCAGACAGACTGGATATATGACTTCGTTGGTCAATGCAGTTTCTCTAACAAATCAAAGCAGTGCGTGGAATTAGAGTCTTTTCATGGATGTCTAAAGAAGTTTCCATTGATGTGATCATATGTTGCTGAGAGATCAATATAGCTGCTGTGCGCTATTTGTTTTAGAGAAGGACGGGGATCAGGATCAAAGCATCAGAAGATGTCGATTGACATTATATTTAAATTTTTGAAGATTATAGTTATTAGGGAAGCAAGTAAGATGAAGGGAGCGGGAAGTGCGAGAGAAGAAGATGTTGGAGTAGAAGAGACGGTGACATTTAACTGTTTCAACAGTAAAAGGGTGGGACACTGATGCCAATCTAGTATCACGCTTAAATTCATACCAGTGAAAGTAGTTCGTCAGAGCAGTTGCCATGAAAATATTTGTAGAAAAGACAGAAGGAAGCCACATCACGTCTGTGAGAAAGTGACTGTAGACGAGATGCCAGATCAGGACCTATCACATTGCATATCCATTTCTGGATTTTATCTAGGACCAGGAGATGAACAGCAGGGGAACCAGAGCATATATGGAAGCAGTAATCAATGTAAAGGTGAATGGTAGATTTATATGGAATCAGCCTAGAACCCCCCCCCCCCCGAGCGACACAGAGAACCAATTTTCCTTGCGCAATGTACTTGTTCCACCTCAGTTCAGTGGAATACGTGAAACCAGGAAGGCGAAAAGAGACGCTCTCCTGGAGTTGGGATAAATAAGAGACGCTCTCGTAGAGTATGATTCCTAAATGAGAGCAGTTGTTTTGGAGGCATTACAGTTTACTAGCCATTTCCTGCCCCACATCATCAAAGACTGGAGGTCCTTTTCGAAACCCGCAGCCAGGTTGGCTTTTTCAGCGATGCCGGATTTACTATTGAGACAGGAGTAAATGGTAGTGTCCTCTGCGTAGATGCCTATTTGGGGACTGATGACATCAGGAAGATCGTTGATGAAGATCAGAAACAGTGTAGGACCCATGATAGAGACTTGGGGGACACCAGCATTCATATGAAAGGAACTGGATGAAAACCCGTTTAGGACGACCTTCATTTCACGGTTTGGCAGGAATGATTGTATTAAATCAAATCACTGAACCTTACGAAGATGGCCGGCATGCCAAACACGATCAAACGCCTTAGAGATATCGAGAGCCACAGCTCGAGCTTCGCCATTATTATCAAGATCTTGTTATGCAAATTCACTGATAACCAAGAGCACGTCAGCGGTAGACCAGGCAAAACGGAAACCATATTGTTTGTCAGAGAGCAGATCATAGGATGCGAGGTACTTAATCACTTCGGCGTTGATTAAAGCCTCGAAGACTTTGCCGAAGAGTGGTAGGAGACTGATAGGACGGTAGTTAGATCGGTCAGAAGAGTCTCCAGAGTTCTTAAAAACAGGGACAACTAATGAGTATTCCAACAGGCTGGAAAGTCCGCGTGGTAGTAGTTATATAGTTTAGAGAGAACTGGAGCGAGCTCAGGAGCACATTTCTTTAGGACGACGGCTGGTAATCCCGTCACCACCACTTGCCTTATGAGAATCTAATTTAGAGATCATGTCCAAAACCATCGACGCATTATGCTCATTTCACTCAATAGAGCCTCGATTCTAGTGGGAGGATCAGGTTAGGGTAATCTGGAAGAGTCGAGTGTTGAATTGGATGTGAATTTCCGAGCAAAGTATCCAGCCTTATCAGCTGAGGAAATTAGGACCTCAAATTGATTGAATAAAGGAGATATTGTGCATTTGCTGCTGTTGTATATATATATATATATATATATATATATATATATATATATATAGCCTTACCAACAACCTGTCATTCCCCCTTTTCCTTCTCCGCAACCGCATAGCGGCGAGCAAAGACTTTTCGAGGAGTGGGGGCGAAAACGGACCCAAATGGGGGTTTACCACACCGGTCCTGGCTGCTGGCATGCCCATTACAGGCGAGACGGAAACAACAAACTCGGCCAGAGGAGAATTTGGGTCGGCGGGGCCAGAACTCCAGAGGCCTTCTTCTCTGGGTAGGAAGAGGAGATGTGACCAGTTTCTCCACACTTTCAGCAAATTGGTCTTCTGCCTGTAACTATGATAGACATTTTCTGGCCCTCTACATCCAGGCAGTCGGGGATGGAGACGAAGAACTTTGATTAACCATTATCTCAAAGCTTCATCCTATACATATATATATATATATATATATATATATATATATATATATATATATATATATATATATATATATATATATATATATATACCCTCATTGAACCCTTTACAAGAAGAAAACAAAAGTAGGTTGTTAGAAGTGGAAACTTCATAGAGTAGTAAGAATACAGTTAGTAAAATATTCTAATTACTAATTTCACTATAAAAGATACCCCTGTACACGCGAGGGGTTACAGGGAGTGGGAGTAAGAGTAAAGAGGCGTGATATAGTAAAAGATGAAGAGAAGGACGATGAATTAGATCAAGTCATCTGAAGATGTCGATTGACATTACATTTAAATAATTGAAGATTATAGCTATCAGGGAAGTAAGTAAGAGGAAGAGAGTTCCACAGACGGGAAGTGTGAGGCATAAAGCTATTGGAGCAGAAGAGACGGCTACATTTAACTGATTCGACAGTGAAAAGGGGGGTCTGAGATGCCAACCTAGTAATACGCTTGAATTTATGCAGTCTGGGAACCAGCGAAAGTAGCTCGTTGGAACAGTTACCATGAAAGTATTTGCAGAAAAGACAGAAGGAAGCGACGGCACGTCTGTGAGAAAGTGGCTGTAGATGAGATGTCAGATCAGGACCAATCATATGGCATATCCGACTATGGTTTTTTTCGAGGAGCTTGAGACGAGGCTCCAGACCATATATGGCAGCAGTATTCCATTTTGATTCTTGACTTCCTGAATAGAGTTAAGAAATTTATTTTGAATTCAATTTCAGAGTATGCTACTTACAAGATTTCACTCACATTGCAAAGGTTTTCTTACTATTTTATTTTTATTGCTTTCTCAACTTTCTCCTATGCTGCGTGTTTCCATGTCCCAAATTTCTTTCCGGTGTCGTCTTTGAAACTCTTAACTGTTGATCAGTATTTCAAGTTCTTTCTTATTTATGAGGTGGTTGGCATTTCTCCTTGCGTTGGAAAAACAGCATCTTTTGCAGACCTCTTAGATTTGATTTGACGATATCTTAGCCACGAGAAATAGTAGTGGAAATAGACTCCGTGAAACAATACCTCTTTTGATATATCTGCTGGCATTTAAGCTCAGTTTCTAGATTTTCATGGATCTAGCTAGGAACCCCACTACTGCTAATCTTGAAAGTTATGGGGAACCTGAGTATCACGAGGGATCATGTCGTTTTCCTTTGTGAACTTATTGCAAATTTGAATCGACCCACAACAAAGAAAAAGGCGAGAAAGATTTTTAAATATAAAATATTTTCATTTTCCTGTTTTAACAACTAATTTATTCTTAACGTGTACGAGTATTAAAGTTTTTTTTACTGTCATTTTTGTAGCTGTTTGTTAAGGTGAAAAGAAATGTGATTTCTCCGCCTGTATGTGCAAAAAAGGCAAGGGAGAAAGTGAGAAGGAAATTGTAAGTGTCACGTAGCTTGCTGAGGAAGAGTGTAAATGTCATG
>OZ038478.1:128136578-128151578 GCA_964036315.1 Acanthosepion esculentum | reverse complement strand
CACTGACAAAAAAAAAATTAGATAGATAAACCCCTTTGTAAAGTCTAGGCTCTACATGTGAGAACAATTTTTTGTATCTCTTTGAGACATGGACTTCCAGGAATCCCTTCAAATAGTCTAAGGGAATCTTTACCAACCAATCCTACTACAACAGGGATTGTTGATGTTCCCATGTGCCACATTTTTGAGATTTCTATTTCAAGGTCCTTGTATTCTGACAGTATTTTGAATATCTTCAAAGATACATTGCAGTCTGCAGAGACTGCCATATAAATAAGGAGGCACTTTTTTGTTTGTGGTCATTAATAACAATGTCTGGGCGGTTGGCTTTAATTGTTCTCTCTGTGTGTATTGTGTAGTCCCATAGAATTATAACAGGTCCTATTTCCGTAACAGGAGATTATTATTATTATTATATTAGATCATTATCATTATTATTATTATTATTTACTTCCTTTGATATCTGCCGTTTACACATTTCATTCCGGGTCCAGCCGAGCAACCTAAGGTTAAAAATGGTATCATGACACGTTCCACTGAAAAAAAAATTATTACATAGATAAAGCCCTTCGTAAAGTGTGGTCTGTACTTGACAGAATATTTGTTGTATCTCTTTGAGGCATGGACTTCCAGGGATCCCTTCAGTTAATCTACTGGAATCTTTTCCAACCAATCCTAAGGCTCCAACTACAACAGGGATTGTTGATGTTCCCATGTGTCACATTTTTGAGATTTCTATTTCATGGTCCTTGTATTTTGACAGCTTTTCGAATATCTTCAAAGATACATTGCAGTCTGCAGGGACTGCCATATCAATAAGGAGGCATTTTTGTTTGTTTGTGGTCTTTAATAACAATGTCTGGGCAGTTGGCTTTGATTGGTCTATCAGTGTGTATTGTGTAGTCCCATAGAATTGTAACAGGCCCTACCGGGTCTGGGTGGTGTTCGTACCAGTTTCTTTCAGTTTTCTTCCCGTAGAAGTTGCAAATTTTTCAGTGCAGATATTTGCCCACTCTGTCATGCCGGGTTTTATATTCAGTGGGTGCCAATATCGTGCAACCTGATGCAAGATGATCAATGGTTTCTGGATATTTATCACAGAATCTGCATTTTGGGCTAACAGAGTATTTTAGTATATGTGCTTGATAATTCCTAGTTAACAAGCATTGGCCCGGTGCAGCAATGATAAAACCTTCAGTTTCAGCTTTCAACCCTGCACTACGTAGCCACTGATGGGTACGGGCAGATATTCTTCTTCTTCTTCTTCTTCTTCTTCTTCTTCTTCTTCTTCTTCTTCTTCTTCTTCTTCTTCTTCTTCTTATTATTATTATTATTATTATTATTATTATTATTATTATTAGTAGTAGTAGTAGTAGTAGTAGTAGTAGTAGTAGTATTAGTAGTAGTAGTAGTAGTAGTAGTATTGGCTTGTGTTGTATACACATTACTTTCTGAGTCTCACCTAGACACCAAAGGTCAGAAATGGCTTTATTACATCTTCCACTGATGATTTAAAATAAAAACACCTGAACAACACAGATTTTACAATATTATTATTATTATTATTATTATTATTATTATTATTATTATTATTATCTTTGATTTGTCTTCTCCTCGGAAATGTTCTTGCCGGATTTCAAAAGCGAAAATACATTAAATATTTTTTTTTAAATATTTTTTACTGATTTTACTATTTTTATTTTTTTACATTTTTTTCTCTTTTTTCTTCATTCATTTTTTTTATGATTCTTTTATTAAATGTATCTCTACTGTCCTTCTGTCTATCTTTTTCTTCTTCGAGAATGAATCCCGCACCACACCGCTAGATGCACAAAAGATTTTTTCCACAAAAGTATCCGAGTCGTGTTGCCATTCAATATTAAAGAATGTGTGTGTATAATGTTGCTGGTGGACCCCGGAAGCAAAGTTACCCCCTACTGCCAATCAGTATTAACGTGTAGCAGACACATGACACTGGAAAGGAGAACCTGGCCAAGGTGCCTGCAGGCAAGGTGCGTGCTTCAATTTTTCACTTGCAACGCTTGAAGGCGATAGTATAAGCACACACACATAGCTGAACATATATATGCACAAGCTATATATATATATATATATATATATATATATATGTGTGTGTGTGTGTGCGTGTATGTGTGCGCGCGCGTGTAGTGTATGGACATCGATATATTTACAAAAACATATATTCAACCGCACACACAGATGCATGCGCACACACACAAACGCATACACACTTATGTAATTAGATCTTCAAGATTACACATGGGCAGATTTGCATTTTTCCATATACTCGTATCTATACATACATACATATATATGTGCGTGTGTATATGTAAGTGCATATGGAAAAATATTCGTATATCTATATATACGCAAAAGTTTCCATATAAATTCACATTTACATATATAGATCCATATGCCCATGCAGAAGATACACACACACACCAAACACACAGATACACACACACACACATATATATATATATATATATATATATATATATATATACAGTAATGCTGAAAATGTTTGGGCTGAAAAAACTTCTTAAAATCGCTGGCATTTAAATGAGTCTATGTAAATATTTTCTCTATATAAATGCATAAATAAGAAAATTTAGAGCCGAATTCGAATTCCAGTATGGTTTGTTATAATTACTTACTTGCAAAATCCCCTGCGGTAGTTAATGATCCATCTCCTACACCCCAGAACTTGTAACTGTAAAAATCATTGTTATTCTAAAATAATTTTTAATACAATATTTACTCCCCACACCTTACCCCCAAAAGAATTATGCTTCAGCTTTAAATAAAGAGTTGATAAGCCGTAAAAACATCGATATTCTCTCTATCTATCTATCTATCTATCTATCTATCTATCTCTCTATATATATGAAGAAATATACTCTTAAGGTGTTACACACACACACACATATATATATATATATATATATATATATATATATATATATATATATATATATATATATATATATATATATATATATATATATATAGATATAGATATATAGATATATATGGGATAAAGTGTTCAATATCAGAGATTGAACGTGTGTAAATATAAAAGTGAACATTGAAGTCAACACTTAGAGACACTGTTTCATGCTAGACGCAATCGTAAAAAGACCTAACGATTGCGTCTAGCATGAATCAGCCTGTCGCCTCTAAGTGTTGACTTCAATGTTCACTTTTATATATGTATAGGTTAGTATATGGCACCAGTTTATTTACATTGCGAAGATCAGTACGAAAATTTCAGTGATTACGCAGGTCAGTGTTGCCAACATTGTGTTAAAATTCTGTGTGAATTGATTGGAAGGTTTCTGAAACATTAGATAATAACATTAGATAAGATCGATAATAATTTGGCACGCAGTGTATATATATATTTCTTGTTAGACATATTCAATGAATGTATGTACTGGAATTCATCGCAATACCTAGTTCAAACTTAGGAAACCGACACACGTAATTTTATTTTCTCCATAACTCGGTGCATTTGTGTATATCCTCGACACTGAACGATATAATAAAATAATTATCTAGATGAAGTAGAGACTTAAAACGACAGAGATACGACTCTACTGGTGAATGTTGATAACACCGTGAACAGAACACGTGATCAACGAGAAAGCTCGAACAAAAATATCAAGTACAAGGAAACTTATATTTAAAACCAGAAAGAGGGAAATTATAATTCTGGGACACATATTTAGGAAAAAGGGGCCTGGAGAATTTAACCCTCAAGGATATAGAGAAGGCAAGAACTAGGAGAAAACAGTGTATAACCTATTTA
Organism: Acanthosepion esculentum; assembly: GCA_964036315.1. Lineage (NCBI taxonomy): Eukaryota > Metazoa > Mollusca > Cephalopoda > Sepiida > Sepiidae > Acanthosepion > Acanthosepion esculentum. The sequence continues at coordinate 128,147,746 of OZ038478.1, read as the reverse complement.
CCGAGTCTGTGCAGATATCAGCTAAAACAAAGACAAAAGTGGTAATAAAGTGTTAAAAACATAAGAGCATAAAAAGACAGGAAGTTGTGGATGTCTTTGAACGCCTGTGTTCTGATGGGAAGTGATATGGTATGTAAAAGTAGTTATTATGTAAATAAAAATACCAATGCACTACACCAAAGTCACAATATCCCCACAAGGAAATAACATTACTTATGAAATAACCAAATATATGCATTGGACATGTAACCACAAATATATCCCAGCAGTTTAACTTTGCGGATCACAATGAATTTTGTGACAAAAAGATCTACACAAATGTAAGGCAAATAATTTTTAAAAGAGTACACGTATACTATAATATATTGGTTTAAAAACAAACTACTCTAAATATTTGAAACCCTAATCGCGTGTAGTTGTGGTTTTAAGAAATGTATTTAGGAACTGATGAAACATTTATTCGATGAAGAATTCTCACCAGTTTGACACACCTAAATTCGCAATAAAGTATGCTGAGTACGTCAAGTTATAAAAGTATTTGAAAAAATATTTGAATATGGAAAAGACGGTACATCAGCATAACTCATGAAAATAAACAGAAGTATGGCTGAAAGCTCTCCATCACAAACGTTTCATTTAAACTAAGCATACGGTCTCTTGTACAAAAGCAACCAGAGTCAAATAAATTTCTAAATCAATCATTTTCTTATACACGTACGTACACCCTTATATATACAGTACCTCCAAAAGTATTCGAACGGCAAGGCCAATTCCTTTGTTTCTGTTGTTCACTGAAGACATTTTGGTTTAAGATCAAAGGATGAATATGAGACAAGAGCTGAGAATTTCAACTTTTATTTTCTGGTATTTCGTTGTGCTAAACAGCTTAAGACATACCACCTTTTCTATCTGATCACCCCATTTTTAAGTGAGCAAAAAATAAAGGAATAGATAGTCTTAAAGTGAATAACATTTAATATTTGGCTGCATAACCTTGCAATAACTGCATCAAGCTTACGACCTATTGACCCCGCCAAACTGTTGCATTCTTCTTTTGTGATGATTTTCCAGACCTTTGATGCAGCCTCTTTCAGTTCTTGTTTGTTTCGGGGGTGGGCGTTCTTTCTTCAGTCTCCTCTTCAGGTGATGAAACGCATGCTCTACTGGGTTACACGTCTGATAATTGAGTTGGCCAGTCTAAAACTGTCCACCTTTTCCCTGATGAAGTCCTTTGTTGTGTTGGCAGTATGTTTTGAATCATAGCCTTGCTGCATAAGCTTCCTCCCGATTAGTTTGAATGCATCTCTCTGTAAATTGACAGATAAAATATTTCTGTAAACTTCTGAATTCATTCTGCTGCTACCATCATGAGTTGCATCATCAATAAATATGAATGAGCTTGTTCCAGAAGCAGCCACGCAAGCCAAGACATTGCCTCCATCACGCTTCACAGATGAGCTTGTATGCTTTGGATTATAAGCAGATCCTTTCTTTCTCCACACTTTGGTCTTTCCATCACTTTGGTAAAGATTAATCTTGGTTCCATCAGTCTATAAATCTTTCTTTCGGAATTCTGTCGCTCATCTCTGTACTTCCTTGCAAATTCCAATCCGGTCTTCCGATTCTTATTGCTGATGGGTGATTTGCATCTTATGGTATGGCCTCTATCTTTCTGCTCTCGAAGGTTTTGTGAAGTGGATTGTGAAACCTTCACCCATACACCTGTGGTGGTTGTTGGTGATGTCAATGACTGTTATTTTGGGGAATTGCCTTACAGTTCTTACAATGTTTCTGTCATCAACTGCTGTTGTTTTCCTTGGCCGACCTGTCCTATGTATTTTGCCCAGTATACATGCTAGTTTCTTTCTTTTATAGAACATTCCAAATTGTTGTGTTGGCTATGCCCCATTTATCCAATGGTTCTGATCGATTTTCTTTCTTTTCTCAGCTTCAAAATTGTTTGCTTTTCTCCCATAGACAGCTCTCTCATCTTCATGTTGGTTTATCCTTTTTAACAAAACATGCATTCTTCACAGATGAAAACCAAGGCTAAAACCAAAAGTATACATTCAGAGATATTTCATCTTTAAGCAATCTAGAAGGCAACACCTGGGTAACAAGAAACATATATCACGCGTTCCACTAGCTTTGCTCACTTGAAAAATGTGTGGGTTCACACAAAAGGTGGAATGTCCTAAGTTGTTTATCACATCTAAATGTAAATACGAGAAAATAAAAGCTGAATTGCTGAACTCTTGTCTCATATTCATCTTTTGGTCTTAAACCCAAATGTCTTCAGTGAACAACAAAATCAAGGGAATTGGCCTTGTCGTTCCAATACTTTTGGAAGGGACTGTATGTAAATATATACACACACAAACACACACACACTAATATATATATATATATATATATATATATATATATATATATATATACCAGTATCTGTATGCATATACACACGCGCATGCACACATATCTGTATACACACACATAAACACAGACACACACAGACACACACAGACACACACACACACATATATATATATATATATATATATATATATATATATATATATATATATATATATATATGCACGAGGGTAAGTCAAAAATCATTCACACTTGCGTTATAATATATCTTTATCACAGCCCCCTCCCCAGGCTTGCTTATATTTGGTACTATTGTGGTCACGTCATCCAAGTTTGAATTTGATTGCGCCAGTATTCTTGCTGCTGTTACAGCGTAAACATGGCCACTCTACTAACAGTGTGCATCAAGGAGGAATAAAAAGCAGAACAAAGAACAGTTGTACTGTATTTGTTCCATGTTGATGTGGCTTTTTCTGTAGAAATATAGCAGCAGAGTTGAATTTTTGTCAGAAAGTGTCCCCTAGAGTGCTCAACTAGGTGGTAATTTTCCCCGGGAGTGTTAATTTAAAATATTGTTTTTTTAAGCCAAAATTGTTAGATTTTCAGTGTTTTGCTGATAAGGAGGTCTTTAAGGCAAGCAGAGTTTGTGGTAGAGTGCTCAATATGGAAAATAGAGATAGAGCAGAATTAATATGAAAAAGTTGTTCTTTTTTTCAGTTAAATCATGTTTACTTCGGAGTGGCTATATAGATATAACCACTCTGTCTGAGTTAATCTGTTCTCATTTTTCGATTCTCTTGTGCTTTTATTGGAATGAGTCTGTTATTTATTTCCTTTCGCTTTGATTTGGTGTTGATCGGTTGTTCATTTCTCTTCCTCTTCCTCTCGTGTTTTACTTCTTTTTCTTTTATTTTTTTCTCTTTTATTTTTTCCTCGGCTTCTTTGTTGGTCTCTGGTTTAATATTGACCATTTAATTTAGGTTATGGTTGAAATTTTGTGGGTGGATGTATGTTTGTGCAGGTGTCTGTTTATGCGTATGCTTATGTACGTGCACGTATGCACGCATGCACATACATAAGAATGTTCGCTCACACTCACCCGCACGTGTATGTTTGTGTATGTACGTATAACTGTGCGTTTGTGTTTGGTGCGTGTGTTCATGGTAACTGCATTGTGTGTTTAACTGCATTTTGTACTTTTGTTAGTGGATTGTACTAATTCACTTAGTGTTTTAACTTGACTTACTATTTCATACTTGTGTTTAGTGATGTGAAAGAACAGTTTTTGTTTGTGATGTTAAAACAATTACTTGTTTATCTTTGACGTGTGTGTTTACGTGTGTGTCTATATATGCACGCGCATGCATGTGTTTGTATGTGTGTTTGCGTTAACTGTTATGTGCGTCTAAATGTATGTTTGTGTTTGTGTGTGTGTGTTTGTGTTTACTGTATATATATTTTTTAAGGTTTGTATTATTTAACTTTACGTAGTATTTTAATATATTTTAGTAAGTTGTATTATTTAAAAACCAATTACTTGTTTATCTTTTACGTGTGTGTTTATGTATCCGCATGCATGCCCACACTCAACTCCGCAGGCAAAAACCCACCCGCACGTGTTTATTTGTGTGTTCGTGTATATACGATTAATTGTGTGCTTGTGTTTGTCTGTTTGTGTTAACTGTATTGTGCGTCTAAATGTATGTTTGTGTTTGTGTGTGTGTTTGTGTTTACTGTCTATATATTTTTAGTGGATTGTATTATTTAATTTATGTAATATTTTAGTATGTTGTATTGTTTAACATTACTTAAGTTATTTTTTTTAACTTTACTTAGTGTTTGATACTTGTGTTTAGTTGTATGAAGGAACAATTTTTTGGTGATGTTTAACTAATTAGTTGTTTATTTTGTATTATTTCTTTAGTCTATGAAGTATTTATCATGCTCCTTAACGCTGGAATTGTTTTAACCATTTTAGTTTAGGTTATGGTTAAATTTTTGTGTGTGCATGTTTGTCTGTGTGTGCATGTTTGTGTGTGTGTGTGTGTGTGTGTGCGTGTGTGTGTGTGTGTGTGTTATTTACGTGCACTACCGTCCAGGTGAAATCACCAGACTCTACAAAATCAGCAACAATGAATTGGAAAACAACATAAACGAAGAGGCAAATGCCATAGCCGTCAAATTAAAACTAGACAACAGAATAAAAATATTACCGAAAAGACTACAAAGACAATTTCCTAAATAAACTAACATGCAGACTAATAAATCCCACAACAAACATTGGAAAAATTGTAGAACAAATATGCACAATGTAAAGGAGTATATTAAACATAAACCAAGGAAAAAATACAACAGTATCAATTAATTGGTTTAACAACACCAGCAAAATTTTTTCCTTCATACAACATAAAAGATAAACGACATAAAATATTTTATCCATCTATCAATGGAAAACATACTGAACAATGCAATAGTCTTGTCGAAATAATACGTAAATGTCCAAATATTATCAAACACTACAGAAATTCAGTACTATACTACGACAACAAAATATGGATGAAAAAACGCAGCATTAGTCATAACAACAATATCAATAACGACGAAACCTTTGACGTAACAATGGGCAGCTATGACGACGCATAATATATATACATAATACATCATACATCATCAATATATTAATACACATCATTAACCAAAAAGACTTATCTGGCAAATGTCAGAGTGTATTCCCCAGACTAGGCTCTGCCGAAGAGCAGAGTCTTGTCTCGGGAAACTGACACTGTTTTTATGTTGTCTATAGGGAATTTTTGCACGAGCCCACGGGCTCGGATACCCCACTTTGAACTCGGCCTTGTGCCACATCTTGCTGTGTGGGGCAGCGGGTAAATAATTATACAGTACGATGGCCTAATAATAAATTTCAATGGCAGAACTACAGAAAAAATACTAAAACAGATCATAGAAACATTCAACGCATTAGGATTTAAAATAGACATAAAATATTAAATTGTTTAGATATAACATTCAATCTAAATATCAACACATATACACCATACAGAATAGCAAACAACAAACCTATGTATATCAACAAAAAACCCAACTACCCCCAATATATACAAGGACATACCGATATCCATAAAGAAATGAATATCAACAAATTCCAACAACATAAAAATATTCAGTGAAAACAAAGAAAAACATATGGAACAGCATTAAGAAATAGTGGTTACCTGAACAAAATAGAATATACAGATGAATTAAAAAGGAATTACATCTGCATGGAAAACACGAAAAAAATAATAACCAAACATAATAAAAAAATACTCGATAAAGAGAATAACAACCACAATAAAATAAAAAAAACAACAAAAACAAATGCCATTGTCAAAATAAATTAAAAACAATTACCCACGTAACAACAAATGACTAACCAACAAATTAATATATAAAGCTATCGTAGCAAACAACAAAAACGCGGAACAAAAAACCTACATAGGAACTACTGAAACAACCTTTAAAGAAAGGTTTAATAAATCCATTTAAAACAGAAAAATACAAAAACAACAAAACATTATCAAAATACATATGGAGCCAGAAACAAAATAACATCATTACCATGATTAAATGAAAAATTATAAAAAATAGCAGCCCCACATAGTAGCAGCATTAGACACTGTAAATTGCGCATGGAGAAAAAATAACTATCATCATTTTCAAGAAAAAACAACTTATTGAACAAGACGAATATAAATAATTGGGAAATGCAGACATAAATAAGAATCTACTTTTGTTACCTAAATACCAATATAAAAAGATAAGAAAGAAATACAACACAAAACGCAACCCCATCACAAACACAAACCACCATACCTAACTTAATCCATACCAATCCCCAAAACAATCCACCCAGAGAAGAGTTACACAGTATCAACAAATAATAAGCAACAAAATAAGGCCCAACCATACAAAACACACACAAAACCTAACATACAAATCACTACAATGATACCTCTTACAAAACACAAAAAACAAAAACGCTCTTCACAACACCCACTACATCAACAAAACAATAACCAAAAAACTAATAACCAACAAACTAATAATCACCACACAATGCACAAGTGAATTACTACAACTACACTCTTTACAAAACAAAACAAAAACAAATACTAAATATATATATAAAAAAGAGAACGCCTGTAGGGGTGCGAACATACACACACACACACTTAAACACACCCACTAACATAAATACACAGAAGCACACACACTAACAAGTTTCGTGTGAACCAAGAACAATTTTATGAAAAAGATGTATGACAAAATGGAAAAAAGTTTTCGTGTTGCACGTTTCGTTCTTCAAGACTTCATCAAACGTTTAACGTTGATGTAACTACATATGCGCAAGAAGAGGGGATGCTGACATAATAAAATTTTCAATTTTTTTTAGGGTCCATGTCAGATGTCCGTTTCATGTCACAGCGAGGGATGTTGGATTGCAGACTCCAACGGACTAAGTATGTTTACGTTGACGTGACTACACATGTAAACGAACGAGAGACACTGGGGATTTCAGTATGTGTTTGGGGCACAAAACCCAGCCGATTTCATTTCGATTCTTTTTGTTTCTGCTTCTGCTACTTCTACAACCAAACATCGCAGATTGTGAAAAAAGACCCCAAAATTATGAAACAACGCGAAACCTGAACCAAATCCTTAGTCCGATGAAATCCTAAATAACGAAACACATCACTCTCAAACTTTTTTCTATTACGATTGCTCGCTAGATCGTATAACTAACTATATTTACCTATTAGGGTGTAACAGCAAAATTTTCAAAATCGTGTAAATGCAAAAATGTCTACTTGTTAGATTAAGCTTGGAACCATTGTAGCTTAGAAATGATTACAGATATCGTACTGGAATTCTCGCAGGTTTTTATAACACTTATTGGATTCTACATTGAGCAATAAGAATATATCATTTCTCTCCAAACTTAACAGAAGAATCGTGATGTAATCGATCATAAACGAAAAGAACATGTTCATCATTAATTAATCATAGCTAAGGATCGGAAGCTCATGAATAATTGAAATGTAGTTCAAATATATATATATATATATATATATATATATATATATATATATATATATATATTATTCCAGGATTATTTTTCAACTTATTCAAGATGATCTTTGCCCTCTCTAACCTTCTAACTTTCCGGCCCGGTTGTAACAAGGTGTCATACAAATTTCACGTACGATTTCTATTTCAAGTCATTTTGCACTGCTCTTTGGGCTGTTATAGCTGAAACGCCTTTCTCACGCACCAAATGTCTTATGAATTGAGTTGAGCCTTTTCTTATTGATTTCTTTATCTTTAACTTGAAATGATCATCCCTCTTCCTGTTGTGATTCCCTGATCCAATTTTCCTCTCTACTGGTCCCTCTTTTTTAAACTTATTCAATTTCTCTTTATGATTCTTGAATGGACATTCAATATGGAAGCCAGAGTATGAATGTTGGTACCATTACTGAAGGACTGAATGATCTTTTTCCTCTCACCATTGCTCATTTGTGGGTCTAACACAAAACGATTTTAACCTGTTCTCTTTCCTGTTGAATAACACAAAGGAGTTTTCATTGATTCTTCCGACAAACGATGTCAAGATGGCTAAAAGTCTTATTTGAAAACCTGAAAAAAAATAAATTTAATTAGTTTAGTGCTTTTTTTTAGATATTAAACATTTTGTGTGGTGGACAATTATGCTGTTACACTATTTGTGCAATTTTGCTGTTACAGCCGGTATATTATATCCATCGACAGAGAATAAATAACGTCTTCGAACAGTAAATAAAATTTTAAAAATACTCAGATTTTATATTTTTTTAAAAAAAGAGACAAAAAGAAGGAAATAAATTAAATCAATAAGTTAATTCTATTGTCATCCTGTCAGTGCGATAGAAGTATTTACTGACAACCCAGCGGTGCGGAATTCAAAATTATAATATGCTTAGTGCCCAAGGCTAGAGTGCTTACGAAAACAATCCATGGCTACTCTTCGTCTACCACGAGATTCCAACGTCCATCGCTATCACTACAAATCACATCTACACCAATCAGTCCCGGTAGAATTATTATCATTTTCTGCCGTCAACGGCGTTATCGTTTCCATTGTAAATCTGATTTCGATGTTGATACTAATCTTCCTCCATATGCACCAAGCATCACTATCTCAAAGTCTGCACTATCCAACGAACTAAATCCTCTTCAGAGATGTAGACTGTGTTTTTCAATTTTCCCTGGCAATCATTATGTCAATGAATTCACAAGATGCAAGCAGCTGTCGTTAAAATGCTAAAACAGACCGACATTGACACTTCTCTTCTTCATCTGAGATAGAACTGAACGCCGCAGCCTTTGTGTTTGTTCCCCATATGTACCAGGGTAGGCTGAAAAGGTCATAGGTTGACGATGAAGGAGGGAGGCTAAAGATGTGAAATCTTGCATGCATTAATTTCAAATCATATTTATAAGTGTATTGTTTCTTTCGAGGTACGAGGGTGGGCTGGAAAGCTGATAGGCTGACGATTAATAAGAACACCGGATTGTAAATCTTACTGTTCTTTCTTATTATCTTAATATATATATATATATATATATATATATATATATATATATATATATATATATATATATATATATAATTGAATATAATCTAATTTTACTTTACATTTTTGAAGAATATAACTCAAGAACATGAACAGAAATTCATAAAAATCTGTTTAATTTTATGAATGTTGTTCTTCAAAAATACAGTGAAATTACATTTCGTCCTGGTTATTACAATAAACTGCATTCGGCAGCAAGCCTCTGATCGTGAGATTTTGAGGGGTGTGGAACCATCTTTTAATACCTGTTGTTCCCAGGTCCACTCTGTCCCGGGGTGGTAGCACCTGTAATGGTCCCAGCAATAGGCAAATAGTTACCCCCCCCCCGAGCTCGAGTCAAAATACTATGAAAGGATAAAAAATAGATTTTTTATAGTCAAAATTACCAGGAATATGTTTTTGAAGAAAAAAAATTATCAACAATACATATTTGAAAAAAATAACAGTAATACCCATTTGGGAAGAAAAAGAATATTGCCAGCAATACATTTTTGGAGAAAAAAAACTATTGCCAGAAATACAGTTTTGAAAATAATAATATTACCAGCAATACATTTGACTCTCAACAAAAACCTTCTTTACAAAAATACATCAATCAAAACTTGTCTACAAATTGATTTCTTAAAAGACTCAGTCAGTTATGTGCCATGCGTGATACACGCTTAGGCGATCATGTATCTTTCGATACATAAATAACGAGGTAGATTTTTTACCCGCATTTGGTTGCCATTTCTTTCTGCTGTAGACAAATTGCCATCCAAGGCTATAGAACACGGCCTCTCTTGGTGTTTACTCATAGATTGGGGAAAAGAAGAGAATTCTTACCTTTCCCAAGGGTAATAGCACGGAAGTAAATGTAATGTATTCAATTGGAACTCGAACTCGGCATATATACAAGGAATCAGTCAGTTATGTGCCATGCGTGATACACGCTTAATAAATGCGCTTGTTGTATGAATGTACAAAGGAAAGTAAGAAGTGGGGATTATTAGAATATGTAGGAAAGATAATAGTTGATCATAGACTTGAAGCGGTTAACATGGCAGCGTACGGGGAAGCATACTCTCAGGAATCTATTTCACAAAGCAGAGGTTCTTCAGAAGAAGCTTAACTATAGATTTCTTTCGGAGAGCCTAGTTCGAATTCCAACGAACCCATACATTCACTTACGCGCTATTACCCTTGGGAAAGGTATGAATCCTCTTCTTCTCGCCCCCAGCTATAGGTAAATCGCAGAACAGACCGGGTTCTATAGCCTTGGATTGCAACTGGTCTATCGCAGAAAGAAATGGCAACCTATTGCCTGGTAAAAATCTGCCTCGTCAGTCATATATCGAATGATACATGATCGCCTAAGCGTGTATCACATAACTGACTGATTCCTTGTATATATGACGAGTTCGAATTCCAGTCGAACTCTTTACATTCACTTACGTGCTAATACCCTTGGGAAAGGCATGAATCCTCTTCTTCTTCCCTCAACTGTGAGTAAATAGCGGGACAGACTGGATTCTATAGCCTTGGATGGCAACTGGTCTACCGCAGAAAGAGATGACAAGCTACTCCGGGTAAAAAAAATCTGCCTCGTCAGTCATTTATCGAAAAATAAAGATGATCGCCTAAGCGTGTATCACGCATGGCACATAACTGAATAGAATATAAAGGGAACAGGAATGATTTAAGCGGAGTATTAGTTTGGCGGCAAGGTCTCATCATTTTATCAATTGAAATGGCTAGATGTAACCGTACGTTCTATTCTAACAGTTTTTCCTTTCACACTTCTTGTTTGCGGTACTCTCTTCTTGGCGTTCAGCCAACTTTGATCTTCAAAATTTAAATACGATTTCAGTCGCTATCTTCTCTTCTTAATTTCTAGCGTGTTTCTTCTCATATTCTTTCACACTCTCCCCGAGTTTTGGGGGGTGAAATGTTTTAAAAAAAGAAACGATAAAAGAACTCAGCAGTGACTGTAGGCAAGCGTTTAAGTAAAAAATACAGACAGCATTAAAAATGTTCATTAGGCTTACTTTGTAAAATTATCGTAATGGAGTCGATTGTATTAATGATAGTACGTTCGCACTGCTAAATAACACGAGACTTCTACCTTCTGATATGTGTCGC
>OZ038478.1:128019078-128131578 GCA_964036315.1 Acanthosepion esculentum | reverse complement strand
TTTCTAGAAAAAACTATCATATAAAAAAATAACTATATACAGGGTGTCCATAAAGTTCGTGTGCACTTTAAAAAATTTATAACTGTAATCAGTTGGCAAATCAATAATTAATAGCAATTAAAAGGAAAAGGAAATTGCGACAAATAACCGTATTCCTATTTATAATTATTTCTACTCAATAGCATCGAGAAAAAATTGAAAAATAACCGTTACCACATACCCAATAAGAGTTAGGATAACACAATAGACCATATTACCCATAATGCATCATTGACCAGTATATACAGGGTGTCCATAAAGTTCGTGTGCATTTAAAAAAAATTATAACTGTATTTGTATTTGCGATAGAAATAATTTGCAAAAAGGATTAGAAAGAAGTAAATCTATATTTTTTAAGGTTTTATTGAAATGTTATTTAAGTTTCCACATGTCCTCCATCATTAGCAATACAAAGGGTAATACGATTTTGCAGTTCACGGAAAACATTTGCCAACTGATTTACAGTAATGCCTGAAATCACATTAGTTATTTTAGCTATACTTAAAACTAGGTACATTAAACTTTATAACATTTTTTTACAGATTATTTCTATCGCAAATAAAAATAAAGTTATAAATTTTTTAAAGTGCACACGAACTTTATGGACACCCTATATTTTACTATATGAATGAACTAAAACAAATAACTAACATATAAATTTTTTTAACCATTTGTTGTTCCTGGATGCAGAAGTTATCAAATTTTCAACGCGAGGTGATTATTCTGTTTAAGAAAGAACATCCAACTTTGGGACTGAAAAATATCAAGAAATTCTTTCTTTAGTTTGAACGCCACATCTAACATTTGTGTTTTTGTTTTAAGCTACTTTATTTCTATCCTTTGTTTTTTTTTTCAAATAACTGTAACAAAAATTCGAACAATTAAATAAACTGTACCAAGTTTCCTGTTTTTTGTGGGGCACACTGTAGTAGTTCCCTTTAGATTTGAGGAAGATATAATCATAAAGATCGACAATTATTCTCAATTTTTGTACAAGATGTTTTTTGAGTAGTAAAAGTCACAACCAAGAACCTTTAAGGTGAACAGGATATCAATGCAAGACAATGTTCCTTCCAGTTCATAAAGCTGATTATAACTTATTTTGCCAAAAACGACATGAATAAAATGTTCCCCAGTCTCTCTAATAGAAAAGATATGATCCACCATGAAAAGCGATGTACATGAGAATGGAAAGCAACGTTCGGACAAAGGACATCTTTGGGAAACAAAGAAAACTGTTGGAAGTAATGCCAAAGTTCCATTAGGAAAGTTATGAAAGTCAGTGGTTGAAAGTCTGATTAAGGTTATAGAATATCAAGTAGCTAATATTATAAGACTAGCAGCATGACCCGGCGTTGCCTGTGCTTGAATCAAAAATCGTACGACTCATACAGCAATCGCTATCACTTCACTTAAAATATTTTTGCCCTTCCTTGCCTTTAAAGGAGTGCCCTTTGCCGTGCTGATATTACTACATGCCTTACTCCTTGCCTATCTCACATTGCGAATTTTTCTAAGCTCTATACTAAACATTAAATCTGTTACGAAAAAAGAACTAAACAAAATGAACACAAAACGATCAGCTTTAAAAAAAGACTCGTAACTGAAGAAACCGAATGAAAAAAGAATGTTAACAACAAATACTTTTTCACACCCAACCCAGTTCTGCGAAATCAGAATCAGCGTTGAGTTTAAGCAAGCGAATGAGCCAATTGGAGTAAAGTGCCATGCAGATTTAAATTTTTCCCACTTGTGATGAATGCAGCTATCGATTTTTTGCATGCTAGCATGCTAGTTAACATTCGTGTCAGTCAGCTGTTGGCTGTCACGCTGGCGAATAGAATCTTTCTGCCTATTCGTGGCATCCACCTATAGGCTCTCACTCTGGCCAGTAGAAAATGGCCGCAAACTACATGAAAACTGCCGTAGAAGCATGAAAAGATCGATTATTTCCACTATCGATTGGAGTTGGGAAATGCAAAGTCGGTCTTGGCCTTTCCACTAACTTGGAGCATGTGCATGTACATTTTGGTGCAAATCCGTCGAAAATTGCGGCCGTGCATTCGTCATACAGACACACACACACACACACACACACACACACACACACACACACATCTACCTCACAATATATTACCGATCTGAATATATCCTGCGTGTATATTTTTAAAATCTCGGTAATATTAACAATTTTTTGCGAAAATATTGACATAATTTGAAAACTATTACGATGCACCTGTTGATTTAATATATTTGGCGACATTTAAAGATCTTTGCATGAGGTGCCCGCCTCACTGATCAGTTGAATAATTCGCATGACCATCCTTTTAATTGTCCCATGGCAGACGACTCTTCTTTTTTTTAAGCATGTCTGTATGCGGTGTTTACTCATTCCCCCACCAGAATGAGATGTGACACTAGGTCTTTTTAAAGTGGGGTCCCGAGCGCGTGCACCCGGGCGGGGACAACTGTCGGTTGCGCTGGCCTCGGTGCGAGCACCGATCCCTCCCTCTTATGCAATGGGAGGGCGCGGCCTCGGGCAGCTGTTCCCCTGGGCTGGGTACCTCTCAGTTGCCCCTCTGCCCTTTGACAGAGAAGCCCCTGAGCGCACTCTGTCCAAAGACAGAGACGCAACTGAGAGATGATAAATAATGCGCAAATTACTTATAGTACTTTACGCGCTAGTATGTCTGTCTGCGCGTGCTTGTTTGTCACATTATATGCCTTTAAGGCACGCCAGCAACAGCCATTTATTTAATTTGTCTAATTTGCATATAACGTGAGATAAAAAAATAGACAAAATATTTAAAAAAAAACACCTCATCAATATGTAAGAATTTGATAGTCGAGGCTTTCAGGAAGCATTGGGCATAAAATTCAAAAGAGAGCGTATATCCATATATGTGACAATGTACCTGAATTGTTCCTTCGAGTAAAAAGTATTCAACTTTGACGGATTGTAGGGCGATGTTTTAGTAAAGAAAAATTGCATCTCTGTAAATATCTGTTTATTTTTTACCTGTCTGGATGGCTACCTCTTCGTAGTGTCGTGGTTAGAAAGCTGTTTAGAAGCGCATTAGTACTGAGGTCGATCTTCTCAGGTTCTAATAGATCTGACCTTGTGCCAAACGAAAGTAAGCAAATTGTTTTAAAACCTGTGTTCTAACATCTAATATTTACATTCATTGTTCAGAATGCGTATTGTTTACTTTGAGAAACTGTCCATGCCTTGACAAAGTTCACAAATCGGTTGCGCAACCTTGTAGGCGATGGATTTATTTTTCATCCTGTAGTCATTTTTCTCTTTCCCTAAGACAAAAAGTTGCTATCCTCTCCGGACTATGTCGCTATTTTCATGGCAAATGTTCAAATGAGTAACGTTCCGTAGTCTCACCAGTTCAAACCTTCACAGCTAGACAGCTAGGATCCACGGTGTTACGTACACAATCGACCTCCTCATTTCCTTAATATTCCATTTGTAAACAGGAAGTTCCACCCAGAATGCTCCTTTCCAGGATTTTTTACTTTGGAGAACATAGTCACGAGAGGATCCTCACCCATTCACTATGAGCTTAATCACTTCAAGAAAATGATCAGCCGTTATCAATCTTGCATATCATTGTAATATTCTCTTCGTTTTCCATTGATAAAGATGAATTTTAACTCTGAGAGCTTCTTACTCATAACTTAGTTTGTGGAAGACTCCCGAGTGGAAATTCCCCAATTTTAACCTTTCAAAATTCAGGGTCAAATGTTATAGATACTATATATTCTCATAATATATACTTCACTATCTTTCCTTAAAAAGTCATAGCAATTCTCACATTTTAAAAAAAAATTAGTAAAAGGAATCCGTGGAGAGTCGTGATCATCTACGTTCGAAAGAGACATGGTAAGTTAGGCTAAGCCTTGGCTAGCATCCAGTATAGAACTAAAACTTTCAATTCAAAACCATGTAGATGTAATAGATTATCACTACTAACTTTACCAAAGATAGATCTTCATCGAAAAGAATTGATGCCGTTTGTACGGTGGGACTGGAAGGTCCTTCCAGATGACCAATACATTGATATGAACAAGTAATATCCCCATTTAGACCAAGTTATGACATGCGTCCGGGGTTATTCTATCCGGCCTTCTTCAGGTGGATGGAATGTCGAACTGAACCCTTTATTTGGCTCACTGGGGTAGACTGTTCTAGTTCCACGCGCCATGTTTAATAGATGTCAGTTGTCAGTTATCTCCTGTTAATTTCCTTCTGAAAGTTCTGCACTGCCTTAAACGAGTATTGAACTCACACACTTTAGTTCCTCTTTGGATAAAGGCGTTAGTTAGATCCAGTGATCTAACTAACGCTTTTATCCACTGTGCCATGTGTCCTTGAGTTCGACATTCCAACCACCTGAAGAAGGCCGGAGCATACAACGGCCGAAACGCTGTAATAAATATGGCGGCAAAGATGAGGACAATAGTCCGAATAATGTAGATAATGCTAACAAAAACTTAAAATTTTCACAAAATTTCAATCCTCCGACGTACTTACTTTCTTTCCGGTCTATACATCGAAAAAACATGCATTCATCGAAAAAAAAGAAATTTATTTTCATTTAGATGACTCATCTAAATGAAAATAAATTTCTGTTTTTTCGATGAATGCATGTACACGTGGAACTAGAACAGTCTACCCCAGTGAGCGAATTAAAGGGTTCAGTTCGACATTCCAACCACCTGAAGAAGGCCGGATAGAATAACTCCGGACGCATGTCATCACTTGGTCTAAATGGGGATATTACTTGTTCATATCAATGTATTGGTCCTCGGGAAGTACCTTCCAGTCCCATCGTACTAACAGAGAGTTTTCTGAGGTGGAATTATGAAATTCCCTCCAAGATTTGAGAGGATACTGAAACAAAATAATATGTACTTCAGTCAGTCGGTTAAGTGCCATACGTGATACACGCCCGAGTAGGCAGAAGACTTTCCCGTAGTAGGTTGCCATTTCTTTTAGCGGTATTGTCAGCTAAAGCTGTAGAGTCCAGTCAGTCCTGTTATTCAAGCCACAGCTGGAAGCAAAAGAGATGGCTATGTAATTAAATGACGTAACTGTCAAAAAATTAACAAAAATATCCTTTAGTTTTTACTTAATAAAGTGAGCGTATTTGGGGGGGGGGGGGCAGCCCAACAATTGTTGTAGAAGTTTTTGATATGACAGAATCCTCAAGACCTATTGAATCTTTCTCAGTTGACCCAAAAACTGTTTAGCCAAAACATAAATCATTTAAACTTTGATGCTCGCATTTAATGAGGCGTGTAACTAGATGAGATCAGTGTCATTTTCTTAGAGTTTTGTCAGGTTTATTTTAGTGTAGCATATAGTTAAAATGACAGGAACAGCTAGGAAGGATTGAACTCACTACTCTGCTACTAGCGTATTACTACGGTTTGTAAACCACATCCAAGCTTAGAGCACCTGATATTCCCAAGCGGTCACCCATCTAGGTACTGACCAGGCTTGACGTTGTTTAACTTTAGTGATCGTACAAGAACCAGTGTTCTCAAAGTGATATATCCGTAAGTCAGATTGCTTTACGGTTATCACAAAGTTATATCACGCTTGTACTTAAAATAAATTAGGTAATGTTTTAATTTTTGGACAAATAATGAGAAAAGATGGCTTGGAGAATTCAACACTCACAGGACATACTGAAGGCATGAAAGATAAAGAGAATCAACAAATAACCTACCGAATGAGCTTGTGTAAATGGACAGCAGAACAGGAACTGGGAGATATGATAATGGAACAAATATCGCATACATTTACAAAGGATAGGAAGCTGTGGAGAACCATGATCGCTGAAGAGACCCGTTCCATGAAATAATTTATTCAATTTCAAAATATTTCCCTTCTTGTAGGGTTTTTTTTTTTTGTCGATAAAAAAACAGATATGTATGGAGAGAGAATAAAAGAGAAGATCGGGCTAACAAAGAACTGAATCGTAAAACAGCGAAGTAGATCGATAGATGAGATGAAACTGCAAAAAACAGCTAGGACATCGAATAGTCGATGAGCGCCTACAACGCTGCCTTGTATCAGTTCCTCTTCGTTTGCGTATGCAAGTAAATGTGGATGTCCGTAGCTGACTTTTGAATTTGCATATTACGTATACTTGCGGATCGCTTCCTTTCTCTGAGACACTTCCACAAAAGAACCATAACCCCATCACTGACCCTGCCAAGAAAATCTGTCGCTCGTTTCATTTTTTTTTTTCCTTCCTTATTTTACACCATTTTTTTTCCTTTTCAGCCTCCCTCGCTGCGTTTAATATTTTTATTTTTATATTTTCATCCGTGAATAATTTAACTCGCGGTTTTAACCAGTGGTTTTTTTCTTAAACATTTATTCGATCAACCAAACTTTCCTTTTTTTTTCTTTCTAATCATACGTTCCTTCTTTCCACCTTTCTTTCTTTATTTCTTTCTTTCTTTATTTCTTTCTTTCTGTCTGTCTGTCTGTCTGTCTAACCATGTTTAAATCAATCTCACTTTCGCATCATTCCGCATCCTTTTTTATTAGAATCATTTTTTTATACGTTCGTTCTTTTTCCTTCTCTAGTTATTTTCTTTTTATTTCGAATCATTGTGTTTTCTTTTTCGTTTCGTTTTTTCTTTCTTTGTAATCATTTGCTCGTACCTTTACTTTATATTTCTTTTTTCATTCTTTTGTTCATTTTTTCTTAATGATTCTTTCTTTCTTTCATTCATTCTTTTCATCGTTTTAATGATTCTTTCTCACTTCATTTATTAATGATTCTTTTCTTCGTTCTTTCTTTCTTTCATTCATTCATTCTTTTTTTCTTTCTTTCCGATTTTATGTCTTAATGATTCTTTCTTTCGTTCATTCCTTTATTTGTTCTTTCTTACTGATTATTTCTTTCTCACTTTATTTTTTAACGAGACTTTTCCTCGTTCTTTCTTTCTTTAATTCATTCTTTTTTTCGTTCTTGCTTAATGATTCTTTCTTTCTTTCTTTCTCACTTTATTTCTTAATGATTCTTTATTTCCGTCTTTCTTTCATTCCTTCATTATTTTATAAGTTCTTTCTTAATGAGTCTTTCTTTCTTTCTAATTTTATTTCTTAATGATTCTTTCTGTGGTTCTTTCTTTATTTATTTCTTTCTTTCATTCATTTTATTCTACTTTCTCAATGATTCTTTCTTTCTCATTTTATTTCTTAATGATTCCTTCTTTTGTTCTTCCTTCCTTTCATTTATTCATTTCTTTGTTCTTTCTTAATGATTCTCTCTTTCATTCTCACTTATATTTCTTAATCATACTTTTTTCCTTCTTCCTTCCATTCCTTCATTCTTTTCTTCGTTCTTTCTTAATCATTCTTTCTTTCTCACTTTATTTCTTAATGACTCTTTCTTTCTTTTTTCTTTCTTTATTCGTACTTTCTTTATGAGTCTTTCTTTCTTTCTCATTATTTTAAAGACTCTTTCATTTTTCTTTCATTCTTTTCTTCATTCTTTCTTAATTATGTTTTCCTTCTTTCTCAATTTATTTCTTAGTCATTCTTTATTTCCTTCTTCCTTTCATTTATTCCTTCATTCTTTTCTTTGTTCTTTTTTAATGAGTCTTTCTTTCTTTGTCAATTTATTTCTTAATAATTCTTTCTTTCGTTTTATCTTCCATTTATTCTTTTCTTCTTTCTTTCTTTCTTTCTTAATGATTCTTTCTTTCATACACACTTTATATCTTATTCATTCATTCTTTCCTTCTTTCTTTCATTCCTTCATTCTTTTCTTCGTTCTTTCTTAATCATTCTTTATTTCTCATATCATTTCTTAATGATTTTTCTTCTTTCTTTCTTTCTTTGTACTTTTTTATGAGTCTTTCTTTCTCATTATTTTAATGAAACTTTCTTTCATTTTCTTTCATTCATTCTTTCTTAATTATTCTTCCTTTCTTTCTCACTTTATTTCTTAGTTATTCTTTATTTCCTTCTTCCTTTCATTTATTCCTTCATTCTTTTCTTTGCTCCTTTTTTAATGAGCCTTTCTTTCTTTCTTTCTTTCTCTGTTTATTTCTTAATAATTCTTTCTTTAGAACTTTCTTCCATTCATTCTTTTCTTCCTTCTTTCTTAATGATTCTTTCTTTCATTCTCACTTTTTCTTAATCATTCCTTCTTTCCTTCTTTCTTTCATTGCTTCATTCTTTTCTTCGCACTTTCTTAATGATTCTTTCTTTCTCACTTTATTTTTTAAAGATTCTTTCTTTCGTTTCTTTCATTCATTCTTTACTTCGTACTTTCTTAATGAGTCTTTCTTTCTTTCTCACTTTCTTTCTTAGTCTTTCTTTATTTCCTTCTTTCTTTCATTCATTCATTCTTTTCTTCGTTATTTTTAAATGATTCTTTCTTTCTCCCTTAATTTCTTAATGATTCTTTCTTTTTCTCTTTCTTTCTACGTACTTCCTTAATGACTCTTTCTTTCTCATTATTTTAATGACTCTTTCTTTCATTTTTCTTTCATTCATTCTTTTCTTCATTCTCTCTTAATGATTTTTCCTTTCTTTCTCACTTTATTTCTTAGTCATTCTTTATTTCCTTCTTTCTTTCATTCATTCCTTCATTCTTTTCTTTGTTCTTTCTTAATGAGTCTTTCTTTCTTTCTCAGATTATTTCTTAATAATTCTTTCTTTCGTTCCTTCTTCCATTCATTCTTTTCTTCCTTCTTTCTTAATGATTGTTTCTTTCATTCTCACTTTTTTTAATTAATGATTCTTTCTTTCTTTTTTCTTTGATCCCTTCGTTTTTTCTTCGTTCTTTCTTAATGAGTTTTTCTGTTCTTCTTCCTTCTGCTATTTATTTACATCTAATCATATCTTGGTTTTTCCTTTGCTGCTCCTATCATTTACTTTCTTCTTTTTTTTTTTTCATTCACTCGCGTCACTTCAATTCCATCTTCTTGTTTTCTGTGACATCTCCCAGAATTCACAGATACACGAAACACCTGCGCGTATAATACCGCCCATATATATATATATATATATATATATATATATATATATATATATATATATATATATATATATATATATATATATATGTATGTATGTATGTATATAATTCAGTGTCTATTCACATATACTTTCGTGTATATTTAAAATCTACCCTTGTTACCTCTATACTAAATGCCCGCCCATTTAAACTAGAATCGTCTGATGACGTTAAGGAAATATAATTTTCTTTTAGACGATTTACATTGTTCAGATTGTTGACCACAACTTTATTGTCATATTCACGACGTTTCGACTGTTGTACGCTTTGGCCTTCTTCAGGTGACATACGTTGGACTTTCAAATCGAACCCTTTATTCAGTGCACTGGATTAGATTGATTTCGTGCCACATGTTATTTGTGCATATGTCAGCTTCAGTTATTTCCCTTTAGTAACTCAACTCTCCAAGTTTTGTTCACCTCTTCTGTGAATTGAACTCACAACTTTTTGGGGGGTTAAGTCACTAGATTACCTCGACCAACGGTTTTATCCACTGGGCCAAAACGTCGTGAATATGACAATAAAAATGAATACAATAGTCCAAAGAATGTAAATAGTGTACATAGTTAAAATACTTCGTCTCAGAAATGTTGGCAATTTTCCTTTATTTGAAAATAGTAAGTAAAACTCCATTATTCCTTAATGTTTTACTTTTGTCTCATTTTTATCTCACATCGCCTTTGTAATTTCATTGTAATTATAAAATAAAATGAAAGGAATAGATTTAGACCCGTGGAAGAGATTAAGGAGAAAGCAATGAGGCAGATGACGGTAATCCGTAAATAATATGTAGGTTATTATACTTGCCAGCCAAAAGAACTGCTAACAACCGCAAGATGGTGCTGCTAAAAAAAAATCTTACAGTCTAAAAATATTTTCTGGATTCAAATAACCTGCGAATATTTGATAAGCCGTAGAAAACGAATCAATCATGAAAACAACATAGGACGTACAGAGTATACAATGCCTTCAGCTGACTTGTCTAAACATAGGCATATTTAAAATATACAAAAAGAAAACAGGTCACCCTGATAAAGAAAAGAATATAATTCATTACGTCGGAAAGGGAGTTGTGAAAAAAAATATTTAGCACTCTATAAGCACATATCAAACACACTTTATTATATCACCAACTTTTATAAAATCCATACTTAAAGAATCTAAGATCTGTTTGTTCCCTACAACTACGATCCGCATAAGTTAAATTCTTTCACTCTCACACAAAACATTCTCAATTAAACATACGGACAAGTATCAGTCATAGATGAAAATGTCCACGAGACGCTCAAACACACATACACACATATACATTATCAATCGAAACCCTCATAGACTAATAAGTATTGTAATATACAAACACGCATGAATTATACACGCGAATTCTGCTTGACAGTACAGATACAGGTGATTAATAAATGAAAAACAAACAACACAAAAATAAAAAAAATATAGGAGAAGTTTCTTTTCTCCTCCATTTGTCATTTTCTAGTGAAGCATAAATAAAAGCGAAACATGATAAATTTCTAAACATTTTCTGTTTGTCCGTTATCCTACCATTCTGCCTGATTTCAATCCATATTTGATATATATTTGATCCTAATTATATATACAGGGTTTGGACAAAATAATTGAAACACTTGTTAAATTCAAAGAAAATTTATTTAATATGGAGTTGTTCCTCCTTTGGCCTCACATACAGCTTTAATACGTCTAGGAATGGAATCATACACCTTCCTGACTTCATCCAGATGAATTTTCAGGGATTCTTCCATTAACACCTTCTCCAGCTCTTTAAGACACTACGGTGGAGGATAGCGGCTCCTAATTTGTCACTCCAAAATGCACCACAAATGTTCAATACTGATATCTGGAGATTGGGGAGGCCACTCCATATGTTCTAGCTCACTTTCATGCTCTTCATACCAATTCTTAAACCCTCGAGTGGTATGTATTGGAGCATTATCGTCTTGGAAGATGCAGTCACCATCAGGGAATAAAGTCTGGGCCATTGGATGAACATGATCTCCCAAAATGTTCAGGTAATCTTTGCTGTTGATTCTACCATGCAGGGCAACTATTGGACCAAAATATTTCCATGATATGGCGGCCCAAACTATCACTGATCCATCACCATGCTTCACTGTTGGAAGAAAGCAGTCAGGGTTGTAAGCTTCTTTGGGCTGCCTCCACACATAAACTCACCCTGAAGTTGGGAAAAGAGAAAAACTGGACTCGTCTGAGAATATGACTTGCTTCCATTGGTCTGCAGACCAGGCATTGTGATCTCTGCACCACTTCAACCTCTTCTGAATGTTGCGAGTGGAGAGAAGAGGTTTCCTTACAGTGGCTCTTCTATGATATCCAGCCTCATGGAGCTCACGACGAACAATTTTAGTAAAAACTGGACTATTCAGATGATTATTCAACTCGGCAGTCACTTTGGCCGCAGTAGTCCGATGATTTTGCCACATTGCGTTTCAATGCACTTCGGTCCCTGTTAGTAAGTTTGCAAGTCCGGCCCGAATTGCTACGGTTGCTAGAGATTTTGCCTTGTTTCTCGAATTGCGTCATAGTTCTTGATATGGTAGCTCTTGAAAAACCAAAAAGTTCAGCAACCTTAGTGATCGAGGCTCCTGCCATGCGAGCTCCAACAATTTGCTCTTTTTCGAACGCGCAGAGGTCACGCATTTAGCTTAAATGTTACTAAATTCTAAAAATAAATAAGACAAAGACAGTAAATTAGATCAATAGACGTATTTACAATAGATATAACCAGCAATTACAGAGTTTTAGTTAAAGTTCTTAATATAATAGGTCTTTGAAATATAGGAGTGGAATTTGCACCTGATCCAATTATTTTGTCCAATCCCTGTAGATTAGTATAATATTTTAATATTCTAATTTTTTACTATTATACATTATTATCATGTATATATGCAGAATATTACATATGTATAGTCTACCCCAGTGAGCGAAATAAAGAGTATAGTTCGACATTCCAACCATCTGAAGAAGGCCGGAGCGTACAACTGACAAAACGTAATAAATATGGCGACAAAGATGAGGACAATAGTCCGAATAATGTAAATAGTGTACATAATACGTCATCTCAGAAATATAGACAGATACTGGAGGATCGGATAAATATGGCAACAAAGATGAGGACAATAGTCCGAATAATGTAAATAGTGTACATAATACCTCATCTCAGAAATATAGACAGATACTGAAGGATCGGATAAATATGGCAACAAAGATGAGGACAATAGTCCGAATAATGTAAATAGTGTACATAATACCTCCTCTCAGAAATATAGACAGATACTGAAGGGCGATAAATATGGCAACAAAGATGAGGACAATAGTCCGAATAATGTAAATAGTGTACATAATACCTCATCTCAGAAATATAGACAGATACTGAAGGGCGATAAATATGGCAACAAAGATGAGGACAATAGTCCGAATAATGTAAATAGTGTACATAATACTTCATCTCAGAAATATAGACAGATACTGAAGGGCGATAAATATGGCAACAAAGATGAGGACAATAGTTCAAATAATGTTAATAGTGTACATAATACCTCATCTCAGAAATATAGACAGATACTGAAGGGCGATAAATATGGCAACAAAGATGAGGACAATAGTTCAAATAATGTTAATAGTGTACATAATACCTCATCTCAGAAATATAGATAGATACTGAAGGATCGGATAAATATGGCAACAAAGATGAGGACAATAATCCAAATAATGTAAATAGTTTACATAATTCCTCATCTCAGAAATATAGACAGATACTGAAGGATCGGATAAATATGGCAACAAAGATGAGGACAATAGTTCGAAGAATGTAAATAGTGTACATAATACCTCATCTCAGAAATATAGACAGATACTGAAGGGCGATAAATATGGCAACAAAGATGAGGACAATAGTTCGCATAATGTAAATAGTGTACATAATACTTCTTTTCAGAAATATAGACAGATACTGCAAGTACGATCTTTCAAAGGACTATAGAGCAAGTTATTGGTAGCGATATAAAAAGAATACAATATGCTACCATGATGGCATTTCTGTTGGTGTTATTAACGACAAAGAATTAAACTGGAAAACCAGTGCACAAATATCATTTTTGGAATATTTCATATCTAAGGAAAGCATATCACCAGATCAATCGTTAATTGACTAAATATTAAAAGTACCTAAGAAAGAAAAAGAATCTTTCTTAGTACTTGTACATTTCTACAGGCATTATGTAGAGCTATACTATGGATTGTCAGAACCGTTTGCTGCTTTAAGAAAAAAGCATGTTGAATTCCTTTGGACAAAAAGAAAAAAATTAAAATTTGAAAATTTAAAAGGCTTTCTGGCACAGAAGCTAGTAGTAAAAATATTCAACCTTAGAAATGAAACTGTAGTAACAAGTGATGCAAGTAAACATTAAATTTTGGGTATATTAGCTCAGGATGTTCATGCTATCATGTATCTATTGAGAAAATTGTCAAAAGCCGAATTGAACTACTCAGATATTGAGAAAGAAGCGTTGGCCATAACATGGACGACAAATAGAGATCGTCTGTTTTTGATTGGAAAGAAAGTCCTACTAAGTTCCGACCATAGAACTTTAGATTGTATATTTACTCCTAGGAAAAAACTTCCTAAGGTAACGTCTACTAGAATTCTAAAATGGAACTTAATGTTAATGGCGTTTGACTTTGATATTGAGTACATGAAAGGAAATACCATTCCGCATGTAAACGCTTTTTCGAGATTGAAGTTTATTACTTCTGAAAGTGAGAAAGAGGGGGAACAATTTGAAGATACTTTCTTCCAGTGGGTCGAAACTGATATTTTGTCGATAAATTAGCTGAGGATATAAGGTAACATCCCATATTGAACAGTATATTGTTCAGAATAAAAAGAAAATAATAAGTGGAATGATTGCTCACAGGCAGAAATGCGCTTTAAAGAGGTTAAATACAAATTAACTGTAGAAAATGAAAATGTGGAATTTGCAATGGAGACGTAGTGGTTCCGCCAGGAAGGCAAAGAAGCAAAATTCTAAAAAGCATACATGACGATGTTCATTGCGGAATAACGTCTACGCAAAGGAGATTAAGGCTAGAAGCATGGTGGCCAGGCTATTCTACAAATGTAGAAGAATACACAAAAAGGTGTAAAATGTGCAATGAGAGAAGAAATTTTAGACAGACAAAAACACATACAAGGCCTAAAGAGTCCCAACCTTGAGACATAGTACACATAGACCATGCCCATGTTAATGGAGTGGGATTATTACTAATACTGGTAGATTCGTATTCAGGTTGGCCAGTAGTAATACAGGCTTCCAACAAAAGATATTCCACCGTTAAACAAGTGCTAAGGATTATATTCTCAAGAAATGGAATTACGAAAACGCTAGTATCTGACAACGCCCCACAGTTCTTTGAAGAGGAACTGTGACAGTGGTTTGTACGAAATTGGTTGCAAACTATAAAAACGGATTGAAAATATATGTACAACGGAAAGAAAAGACAGAAAAAACATTTCTTCCTAGACTGTTGCTAACATGCTGGAAGATCGAAAAGCCCGCCCGCTCTAATGGCTAGACATATTAGAGCTCCATTGACCATGTCCTATGCTACCAACAAAAAACTATTATATAAAAAAATAGTGAATCTAATCTACAAGGGACATGATTCACAATGCAGAGTAGACAGAACACGGCGATAGTAGAAAAAAATGGAAATGGGATATTAGCGCATGCAGACCAAATTAGATTGCAACAAAATAGCGCTGAAAAAGTGTACAATAAACCTGAAAGTAATGAAGTTGAAAGTGTCACTTCATGGCAAAACGAACTGGACAGGGTAATATAAACTCTGAAGATGAACAATCGCTGGAGGAACACTTCCATGAAAAAAGAAAAAGATCGTGACCTAGACAATCTCTTCGGGAGAAGAAGGAATGAGGAAAAAAAGCCCCCAGTAAAAGTAAAAGAAAATAAGAGGATAAAACATCTTCGGTACAGCTTTCTGCATTAAGTAACCCATTGAGGTTGGTATGCCGTAAAGCAAAATAAACCAAACCAATCTAAACCAAAGATTACATATTTTATTCATACGAATCTACCCTAAAACTGTTGTCGGCATTAAATAAGCCATTGGGGTTGATATGCCGTAAAACAAAATAAACCAAACCTATCTAAACAAAAGAACACATATTCAATTCATACGAATCTACCCTAAAACCGTTGTCGGCATTAAATAAGCCATTGGGGTTGATATGCCGTAAAACAAAATAAACCAAACCTATCCAAACAAAAGGACACATATTCAATTCATACGAATCTACCCTAAAAATGTTGTCGGCATTAATTAATCAATTCAGGTTGATATGCCGTAAAACATAATAAACCAAACCAATCTTAACCAAACAACACAACGAATCTACCCTAAAATTGTTGTCGGTAATAAATAACCTATTGAGGTTGATATGCCGTAAAACAAATTAAACCAAACAAATCTAAACTAAAGAACACATATTCTATTCATACGAATCTACCCTAAAACTGTTGTCGGCATTAAATAACCCATTGAGGTTGATATGCCGTAAAACAAAATAAACCAAACCAATCTAAACCAAAGAACACATATTCTATTCATACGAATCTATCCTAAAAATGTTGTTGGGATTAAATAACCTGTTGAGGTTGATATGCCGTTACACACACAAAAAAGAAACAAACTAAAACAAGGATAAAAATATCGTGTTATAGTGTAATGAATCTTTTTATTAAGTTTCATTCTGTGTGGCACCTGATGAAACTTGTAGAGTACTACTGAAAATCACTAAAATAATTGCCGCGAGACGAGATTACAAACCGATGCGTTTCAGTGGAACAAACAAGATTACTCTTCACTCAACCTTTTTGTAAAACTGTTTCAAAGGAAGACGATGATTGGAATGTTTTAATCTAGAAAAGAAAAGGATTTGTATCCTTTTAAAATCTCCATTCAATTTGTTTTTATTTGTGCTTGAATACAGACCCCTTAGCCACTGTTGTAAGCTAAATTTCATGCCATTATCCACATCAAACAGAATTTTGGCATAGACCTTTGGTGCGGAATCATCGCTGATTCGGCAAAAATAACTTTCCCACTGGTAACTGATGCGCAAAGATAATTGTTTTCAGGAGAGATGTTAAAGTGAAAAAAGAAAAACCGCAGTCTGAAGTTTGTTTTTTGTTTTAAAGTAATAGACTAATGGATCTGTTCCCAAAACAGGTTACTGTATATATATATATATATATATATATATATATATATATATATATATATATATACCAAGCTCTTTAGTGTTATAGAACACGATTGGTCTAGGAGATCGAAAACTCTTACACGAAAAGCCTGAGGTATATTGTCTGCTTCGTCTGTGGCATTTATTTGCACTGACTGAGTTTATCAGTAGTTCGGAAAAGTGTGGATGGTTCTAGATAAGCCTTCACCACTTTAATCAAATCACTTGTATGGGTTTTCTGGCGTTTTACCTTGATTCGTTCTTATCCACATATCAGCTGTCAATATACCACATAACACCCTTGAGCCCTTAGCCATGGAGCGGGCAGACAGGAGATCAACGTGTTTTAGTGAACTCAGCAGTTTTCAATCTGCTTGTCTGAATCATCTTCAAGAATCGAGAGCAAGATCTAAAAGGTCAGCCAATCCAACAGTGATCTCATCTCACAATCCTCACTCTTGCTCCATATGTGGCTTCCTTTGTAAATCACTATCGGGACTTAAATGGCACTTAAGATTATCGCATAAAATTTCAGTTTGTGAACAATTTTCCCAATTGCACTCTTGAAACTTTAACACGTTGTTTGATTGTTTCCTTCCATGGTTGAAATTGCTAAAGATTAAGTTGTTAAATGTGAAATTAAAAGAAAAAATCTTTAGACGCTTAAACTTATTTCATCTCTAAAATCAGTCCAAGTTATTGGAAAACCCTTTATTTGTATCAATTCTATTTATCCATCGATCTGTCTATATATATATATATATATATATATATATATATATATATATATATATAGATAGATAGATAGATAGATAGATAGATAGAGAGAGAGAGACAGAGAGAGAGAGATGGTCAAAGATTTATGATGACGTCTCTGCATAGTTGCTCCTCGATCTCACCAATATGCCTTATTATCTCATCCTTCAGCTGTTGAATTGTTGTCGGCTTGTTGGCATAGACCTTACTTTTGAGATGACTCCAAAGGAAGAAACATGAAGGCATCAAGTCGCACGATTATGGTGTCCAATTGACTTCGCTGTTTCGAGAGATGATGTGACCTGGGAACTTCACATTCAAATTCTGTTTGAACGTCCATTTTCGTAATAGGCTTCGATGATTTTAACACGTTGTTTGATTGTGAATCTTTCCATGGTTGAAATTGCCAAAGATTTAAGTTGTTAAATCTGAAAGAAAAAGAAAAAAGAATCATTAAACGCTTAAACTTAATTTATATTTAAAATCGGTTCAAGTTATTGGAACACCCTATACAGTGTTTGGAAAATATCGACAGAGTTTCGCAAGTTATATTTACTAAGTTTAACTTTTTAGTTAGGGTTATCAAATCAGTACCAGTAGGGAATTGGATCCTACGAATTTATAAGAATGAATATTTTGCCGCACTCTTCGAAATGAAGTAAGTTTTGATCAGTTGAATTGTTATTTTGAGGGCAATGACTCGAATCACGAATTCTCGACGTTTTTCAAGTTGGCTCTCGCGTGTTTCGTAAAAAAATATTTGACGGTGACATACGCGCGATCAGTCGTAATAATGAATGGATAAAGTATTGTTAAAAATTAAAAGAGAGTTAGGATATTAAAATGAGATAAAAACAGGGTAGGAACAAAGAGAGAGAGAGAGAGAGAGAGAGAGAGAGAGAGAGAGAGAGAGAGAGAGAAAGTGGGAAGAAGTGATCCCATTGGCCCGAATGAACAATAGTGTTCGCACGTGTGCGCAACTACAATCTTGTACCTTTGGGAAAAGTACGAATCATTCAAGGACACTTCCAGTGTAACAAATGAAAATAGAAACAAGGAGAAAAAAAAGCAGCAAGAGAGAAATGGAAGAGCAAGAGAAAGGCAAAGACAGAAAAATTTTGGGGAGATACGAAACAAATTAAAGATACACACTTACGCACAAACATATATATATATATATATATATATATATATATATATATATATATATCCAATCTAGGATTGGTGTATACGGAATAAATTCCAATAACCAACAAATACTATTCTTAAAAGTGTGCTCAATACAGAGTAGAGAAAATATTATTAAGATTCAAAATCATTACTTGATAAGACACCAGAAATGTTGAAACGAAATGGCTATTTTTGTAGTGATTTTATAATATATTTATGTTATAATGTTCGAATAAATTATCATATATATATATATATATATATGTACAGACAAAATTATTGGATATGCACACATAAATATGCATAAATAAATTCACTCCACTAGAAGTTTGGAAACGGCATGCTGTACTGCTTGTCATTCGCACCGGAAGTTCCAATACGAACATTTCTGTGTGTTTAGGTGTAAATCTGAAGGTATTCAGAGGATTCGGAAATGCTTAGATGAGTCTAATGGGGATCACGAAGGCATGGCAGCTCAGAAAACTCACTCTGATCGTCCTGATAAGAAAAGAACTCCGGAAATTTTTGGCGAGGACCACAGACTCAACACAGAGGTCTACTTCAAGTGCCTTGAGGAGATAGTGCTGCCCTGAGCCAAAAGGGTGGCTGTTGGAAGACTCTATATCTGGAAACAGGACTCTACTCCACTCCACACAACCAGGAGTAGCCAGTCATAGCTGTCAGACAATTTCTACGACCATATCAACCGTTACATCTGGCTACCTAACACCCCAGACAGCAACTCCGTTGTTTGTTTTTTGGTGGGTGGGGCGCAGTTGAGCGAGAGAACACAAAACTCCTTGTAACACCAAAGATGAACTGAAGACAAGGATTATGGCAGCATTCACCAACTTAAACGAATACAGTTAGCACATTGTGGCCGTGTTCGTAGTTAATATTGTTAAGAGTTGTTTTTTTCTTTTTTCTTATTAAAGCTTCCATTATTTTTAATCATTTTTTACAAACGTATTCGGAAATTAAAAACATTTCTACAACACACTAAAACATACACATAATGCACACAATCAATTGGACATCAGCGAGATCCTTAAAATAACATCAAGAGGCTCGGTGGATAAACGACTAACGACAATGTCCAAAATCATCATTAGTTATGCAGCAGGAAAATTTGGATATGAGGATCGGAAGGAAAAGAAAGGTATTAGCAAAGAAAATAGGAGGGAATTAAAAATTAAACAATTTAGGTCGGAACTCAAAACTCTTCGGAAACAATACAAAATCGCGAAACCCGAAGAAAGACAACCGTTACGGGAGCTTCGAGACCTAATTCGTTTAAATATGAAGTCGTTACGTAGAGCAGAATGGCATAGACGAAGGAGGAAAGAAAGGGCGAAGAAACGGATGGCATTTCTCTCTAATCCATTCAATTTTACAAAGAAGCTGTTAAGGGAAAATCGAAGTGGACACTTGAAGAGTACCCCCAGTGAAATTAATGCTTTCCTCCAAGAAACTCTGAGTGATCCAAACAGACAGCTAGATCTTGTAGAAAATACGTCCCTGATAAATCCTAATACACCATCAACTCCTTTTGACTTGAAAGAACAAACTTGGATGGAAATTAATTCAGTCATTACAGCAGCCAGAACGGCCTCAACACCAGGTCCAAACGGAGTGCCTTACACAGTTTACAAACGTTGTCCAAAACTCCGTCGAATGTTATGGAAGTTACTGAAAGTTATTTGGAGAAGAGGGAAAATAACAGGACAATGGAGACACTCTGAAGGCATTTGGATCCCTAAAGAGGAGAAATCCAGAAAGATAGAGCAATTCAGATGCATCTCCCTGTTGAACGCGGAGGGTAAAATATTTTTCAGCATCTTAAACCGACGCTTGGTAGATTTCCTTCTTAAAAATGAATACATAGATACCTCTGTACAAAAAGGTGGAGTACCAGGAATACCGGGATGTATGGAGCATATAGGAGTCGTGTCGCAACTATTAAAAGAGAAATAGGGGCGATATAGCAATCGTGTGGTTAGATCTTAAAAACGCCTACATAAACTAGTGGAAGCCGCTCTCCACCGCCATTAGGTACCAAGTAAAATAACTGAATTAATTTCTGATTACTACAACAATTTCCAATTGAGAACATTATCAGAAAATACTGCGTCGGCATGGCATAAATTGGAGAAAGGAATCATAACGGGATGTACAATTTCAGCGACCCTCTTCTGTTTAGCCCTGAACATGCTAATTAAAGCGGCAGAAACAGAATGTAAAGGGCCGATGACTAGGTCGGGATTAAGGCAACCTCCTATAAGAGCCTATATGGATGATATGACGATAACCACTACATCCGTTATTGGCGCGAGATGGCTGCTAAAGGGGATTGAAAAGCATATCACATGGGCCCGAATGAGTTTCAACCCTGTGAAATCGAGATCACTCGTTTTAAGGAAAGGGAACGTATTAGATAAGGAGCGATTCAGACTATCCGGGGGAGACATACCAACAATTAGGGAAAAGCCCGTAAAAAGCCTGGGAAAACGTATAGATCACTCTCTAAAAGACACAACAGCAATCCAAGAAACGAAAGACAAACTAGAGACTTGGTTAATCAGAGTTGATAAGTCCGGTTTACCAGGCCGATTTAAAGCTTTGATTTATCAGCATGCCATTCTTCCCAAAATCCTATGGCCATTGTCTATCTACGAGTTTACAACATCTCATATAGAACAGTTAGAAAAAAGGATTAACATGCGACTCCGAAGATGGTTAGGTCTACCGAAGAGTTTAACTAGTGCTGCTCTATACGGTAATACCAATGCTCTGCAACTTCCTTTTAGAAGTCTAGTAGAGGAGTTCAAGGTCACCAAAATCAGAACAATAATGCAGTACAAGTTATCCAAAGACCCAAAGGTGGCTGGAGCAAGCATTGAAATCCACTCAGGAAGCAAATGGAGAGTAGAGGACGAATTGCGTGTCGTGAAAGATAGGCTCTGCGAAAAGGTCATACTAGGCGCTGTGGCTACGCGACGAGCAGGCTTAGGGTTTTTTCCTACCATTCGGGTGGACAGAGCTAAAGGTAAAAAAAAAGAACATTTTAATACAAGAATAAGTACGCAAAGGTGAGGAGGAGAAAAGGGTAGCAAAGATTGTAGCACTAAGGCAACAAGGTGCGTGGACTAATTGGGAATCTATTATTTACAGGAAAATAAAATGGTCGGACATATGGAATAATGATATCAATATAAAATTCCTTATTCAGACTGTATACGACATCCTTCCCAGTCCTACCAACCTCCACCTATGGTATGAAATAGAATCGTCACTATGCCAATTGTGTTGGCGTCATGCAACTCTAAAGCATATTCTAAGTAGCTGTAAGACAGCCCTAACGGAAGGCCGGTATAGATGGAGGCATGATGAAATATTAAAGGATATAGCAAAGATAGTTAGTACGGCCGTCAGCAATAATACCTTAAACCTAGATAAAAGAGCCATAGAGTTTCATAGAGCTGGTGAAAAACCCCCCAAAAAGAACAAGAACATAGCAAATATCCTGTCACCAGCAACGGACTGGGAATTAAGGGTTGACTTAGGGAAAAGATTAAAATTCCCCTACCACATCGTGCAAACATCTTTACGCCCAGATTTAGTATTTTTCTCTAACAAGATTAAGAAAGTAATAATGTGGGAACTGACAGTGCCATGGGAAGAGCATGCAGAAGAAGCCCACGAACGGAAGATGTTAAAATACGACGAATTAAAAACGAGTTGTAAAAACAATGGATGGAAATCAAGCTGTTTACCAATCGAGGTGGGTGTAAGGGGTTTTGCTGCAAGGTCGCTTTGCAAAGCCCTAACTGATATTGGTTTAGCATGTGCTAACAAAAGAAAGGCCATTCGGACCATAACTAATACAGCAGAAAGGACAGCAAAATGGTTATGGATTAAGCGTGATAGCTCTTGGACTACAAAGTAAAAGTATTAAGCCAGTTAAATCTGTAAATAATTATGATATAATGGTAACATGATAATATTGACATCGTTTATATATATATATATATATACTTAAATACATGACTTGATTTGTACAGGTACAGTCAACGAACATATGTCAATTGGTAAATTGTGTTATTTGCAAATATATTTTCATGTTAAACCCTTTTTATACGCGGTAGTTTAAATTACTAGTTACCTTAAGGGTTTTTTGGGGGGTTTTTTAACTTTATATTTATACGAACTTTTCGCATTTTGTATTTTTTTAATCGGAATTATAACACGTACATAGTGTATTTATAGTTTTTTCTCTCGATTTTTGTTTTAAATCGTTTGTATATTATTTTTATTCTATATTATTAGTTTATAGGGTTTACTTTTAAGCGATTCATATATGTATACATGTGTGTGTGTGTATTTATAATGTGTGTGTGTGTGTGTATTTTTATAATGTGAAGTACAATACTTATTATATTCCAGAAGCATTTCGTAGTCTACTGTATTTAAACGACCTTAAATTTGTAAATAGTTTTAAATTAATAGTAAGGAATATTATGTTGCTTACTTTACTTTATCGATTTTCTTTCTAATTTTATTATTGTGTGTAAAGAAATAGACTATGTTCATGGACAATTATTTAAATATAGCGAATAAATCCAATCCAGTTAAAGTTAACCTGTAACAAATTTTAAGAATCGGGCTAAACGATAAAATGTAATAGTAGGGTTGAGTTTAATCCCCCACCAAAAAAAGCACAAATAAAATACAAACGGCAATATTTAAACGATGCAACACTTAGAGAAGAGATTAAACTTAGGAATATTAAGATTACCTCCTTGGTTATCCATTGAAGCTGCTATCCACCAAAAAAAAAAAAGAAATACCAGTACCCACTGCGGGCCATTTAAAAGATAGTTCGCGCAGCTGATTGGTTGTACAAACAGCCAATCGGATGTGCGGAATACGTGGTCTTTCTTCGTAGAATTCTTTAAAAAGGCCAGAGTAGCTGTTATCGTTTTAAAAGTGAGGGGGAATCAGGGTTAGATCTCCCCTGATTGGGTCGATTTGGTGATGGGGAGTATGATGTTGAAAGACCCGAAACTCCTTGATGAACCAAGTCAAAACATCACTGACGACCCCCTCGGGCGCCTACTTAAAAGCGTATTTTTGAATTAAGCTAAAAAATTGTACCATCCTTGATAATGGCTAAAGGTATAGCCGAGAGCGCTCGGAAAAAATATAACATTTGGACAGTTTTTACACAAACTTTGTCCAGAAATGAAGCTATTGTTCAAACACAAGAAAAATTAAATATAAAGCTAAACCGTAGTACATTGTCTGTCGTTTTTAATGAAACATGCATAAACGAAGGATTGGTGCCTAAATACACACCTATATATATATATATATATATATATATATATATATATATATATATATATATATATACACAATGTTAGAATATATATATATATATATATATATATATATATATATACACACACACATACAAGGTGACAATAAAGTCACTATACAGTTACTTACAATAACAATTAAGACAAAGCACTTAATCAATTTGAGCAGATATGAATGTACGTGAGAGATTCATGGAACATTGAAGTTTAAAGGTAGTAAATTCGACTTTGCTAATGGAACGCTCCTTTGTGGCCAAATCGGTTAAAGGCACGTCAGACTATATGACAGTTCAGTATAGGATACAGGCTCGATTCCGGTCAGGGGACGAATATTTTCTATGACAATTTCTCGGGCATTCATGTCGGTAAATGTTGTTTAATACTGTTTATTATAAACAGAGCATTTACTTAAATATTTGTATCTATAAAAAGAATGTATAAACATAAAAATGTCTTAATATATATATATATATATATATATATATGAATGAAAACGTGTGTGAGCGAACTTTTTGACCAACCAGTACGATTCATTTCCATGACCAAAGTATTATCTTGAATATTTAATAAGCTTACTTTAATCTGTCACAAGAAAATTATTTTTTTATTTATTCAATTCAATATTTTTATGCGAATGCTACTTTTCTTGAAACAAAAACAAGGCCGACTTTATTGACCAGTTTCAATTTATGTAAAGGAATTATAAATAATCGATTTCTGTCTGAAAATATTTAAATGAAGAATCAATATGTATTCTGTGGTGAGAAATAATTAAAACTTCTTCCTGACATTTTTCTTTTCGTTCTTAGTCAGAATCGAACGTAGCATTGCGAGTTTTGTTAAATTAGCTCATTTACCACCATACTAGAAAAGATGGATAGAAGACTGTTTTAAAAAAATAACGTCCTCTATGAAAAACTTCACTAGTTAGAATGTTCGAGAAAACAGGTTTTAATTTGAAATCTATCAACTTAACTCGAAATACTAATTGGATATAAGTTATTCTTCTATGTGCCGTGACCCTTCAGAACATGGGTGAACATGACTCTCCACAGCTTCCTGTCCTTTGTAGCTCTTAATAAAGTTTGTCTTTTTGCTATCTCTTCTAAACCCTGTCCTAACTGTTCACAAAAGCTCTTTAGGTAGACTATAACTGTTGATTTCCTCTGTCCCTCTTGCCTTCAATATGCCCTGTAAGTGTCAAATTTTCCGAGCCCTCTTTCCACATTACGTAGTCTAGAAATTTCTACTCTTTTTCTGATTCTAAGTATAAGTTTCCTTTTTGTTTCCAATTTCCCTGAAACTTCGTCGTTGCTCACATGTTCAGTCCATGGTATTCTCATCATGTTTCTGTAGAACCACATTTCTGTTGCCTCAAGTCGCTTCTTCCAATGTGAAAAGATTATCCAGCATTTACTACCATACAGGACAAATAATATTATGTAACTATTCAGTATTCTTTTTTTCGTTTCTAACGAGTTTTTTTTCTGTTTCTTAATAGTTGACTTAGTTTTTGGAAGGCATCTTTCGTTACCAAAATGTACCTTCAGTATCGTAGTTTTCGTTCTCTGTTAGAATACTCCCTAGATAATTAAATTTTTGTACATGCTTGATTTTGGTGTCTCCAATATGTAATTCGTATAGTGGGCTGTCCCTTTTGCTAATAAACACGTATTCTGTCTTCTTACAATTAGCGTTTAGTTCTTTTCCCCGCATCATTTACTACCTTTTGTAGCATGTCATGTAGTTGCCTTTTATTGTCTGCTATCAACACTGTGTCATCTGCATATCTAATGTTGTTAAGATTCTGGCGGTCAATTACGAATCCAGACCGGACTGATAATTCTCTCAGGGTTGCTTCACTTTAAAGTATGAAATATCTGATGAGAACCACTTTCCAATTTTGCGTATTTACTGAATGAATTATCTATTCGTGTACAGTGGATTTGCTCCCAGTATAATATATGGATTATTCTATACTTCTCAATTACATCATGCTTACCTAACAGTTCAAATAGTTCTTTATGACTAACTATCTATAAAACATAGGTATACCTTATTTGGCTTTTTATCGCTTTTTATATCACTCTGTACATAGATATCACACCCTTGTTTTAGTGTCTGTAACAAAACCGCACTGTTCTTGTCCTATTTTTGGTCTAATTCTGCTGTGTGCTCTATTCTGTGCGTTGAATAAGTTTTGTTATGTGGCTCATTAAGCTGATTATCTGATGGCGTGCGTATTCGATTTCACCTGACTTTTAAGGTAACGTTCTAAAAATGGATCTACTTGGGTATTTCAATATATCGCCAATATCGTATATTACATTTATTATGTCGCTAAAATTGTCAAATCATCTAGAGTTTTGCCCCGCTGTCTTGTTCTGTTCAGTTTGGTCGGCGCCGATTTCATTTCTGATTTTAATATGTCTGGTCCTTTGATACTTCATTGTATTACGGGTTGTCATATATATCTTATATTCTATGCAATAATTTTAATATCCTATATTCGGTGCCATAATTTTGTGTTGTATACTGTCTTCTTTTTATCATGTCGAGAATTTTATCTGTTATGCACTCCTTCTTTCCTTGTCGGGTTTTCTTTGAACTGATCTCGCTTACTGACCTGACTAAAGTTTCTATTAATGCGACCCACATTGAATTCTCTTTTTCATTCAGTTCATGGTATCACATTTAAGCTCTGTCCGTATACTTTTCTTTCTGATTCGGGTCATTCAAGAATCTGTCGTATTGCAATTTGTGTGATGTTATGGCCCTCTTAAATGTCCGTAATTTCATGCTCAGGTCACATATCAATGGGAGTTCCCGCGGTTAGCACTTGGTATGCAAAATCGTTTGATAAAGTGTGTGACAATGAACTTTTCGAACTGCTAAGCTTGATTTATTTGTGAAGGATGGAATAATCCAGAAGTTATACTTGGCTTTACATTGTAAAACTGCAATCCTGGATCACGTTATGTAGACGATTTGGTACTTCGTTTCTCCTTCCGGGTTTCTCCGTCTCTATACACGACTTGGATATTCTTGAAACTAGGTATTCGCTACTGCTACCTGATCGTTCGACGTTCAGCGATTTTTCTCCGCTTTTGTTACAAGTCCCTAGTCCGAATTTACTAACAGTTCCACCATCTCTCTCCTTTCCTACATTGGCATTCGGGTCTCCCATGACTATTGCAATTTCCTGCATTGAGCCTTGGCGTTGCCTAACACTTTTCAATTTCTTCTTCCGTACTTTGTACTGTGGGTGCATATAAAATAACGATAGATATTTTAAAAGGCTTCCTTTTAAGTTTAAAACTACTAGTCATACTCACCTTTTTAGACTACAAGAAAACACAGTAAAAGGATGAAATGCGATTTGCAGGTTGTGAAAACTAGAATCAAGCACATGAACGTGGAAGTATAAATATCTGGGAAGCGTTCGGACAGAGGACGGTAAATACGACACTGAGATCTGTAGACGTATTGGGTTGGCCAAGGACGCATTCCAAAAGCTGAGCAGAGTATTGCGAGACAGGAGGATTTCTTTGCTAACGAGGAAAATAATACTGAGCTGTTGCGTGAAATATGTCCTTCTTTGTGATTTCCTCAAAGATGAAGACGAGACTCGATGCGACGGAAATGTGGTTCTACAGAAGGATGATAAGGATATCATGGATCGAGCTTGTGAGCAACGATGAGATCGTATAGCGGATGCAAACAAGGAAGAGGCTTATACTTAACATCAGGAAGAGGCAGCTGAAGTTTCTGGGACACATAATGAGGAAGGAGAGCTTGGAGAATCTGATACACACGGGTCGAATAGAGGGAAAGAGAAACAAGGGGAAACAACGTGTTACATACCTGGCGGGCTTAAGCAAGTCGATGACAGAACGTGGCCTGGGGGAGGAAGCAGAAGGAAAGAACATGTTGAGAGATACA
This sequence comes from Acanthosepion esculentum, assembly GCA_964036315.1. Taxonomy (NCBI): domain Eukaryota; kingdom Metazoa; phylum Mollusca; class Cephalopoda; order Sepiida; family Sepiidae; genus Acanthosepion; species Acanthosepion esculentum. The sequence goes on along the minus strand of OZ038478.1, from coordinate 128,103,922 downwards.
AGGGATAAAGGGAGATGGAGAGCCATGATCGCCTATGTCCTGAACGTATATGGCGCATAAAAAGAAAGTGTGCATAAAGAAACGGCCATTTTGAAAAATTATTATGGACAGGACAATAGAAGTTAACACCACTTTTTTCTGTTTATGGTTAGTCATTTACAAATAAATTAGAAATGTTACCTTTTGACCGTCTCTCGTATGATTAAATTATGTTAGATTATTGGTTATAAAAAGGTCGGATAAATAGAAGCAATTCCATAGCATTGAGGAAACTGACTGAAGCCATCTTTGCAAGCTTCTTTATTTCGTCATTATTCTATAAGATTCCCAGTGCCAAAATTGCTAACACTACATCAAACGATTAAGTGAACGTTTTAGATGTAAAACGGGGTTGTGATGGTCGGCTGCGTACTCATGTCGCCATGTTTAGAACCGCGGAGGCTGATATGCGCATGCGCTCGATTTGGAAAGCACATGTTTTCCTCTGCGTTGAATCCAACTCTCGACACCTGTTCGCTTGCATGTAAATTATCTTTCAAATGCGGATGAGTGTGTATATGAGAAAGCGAGATAAGCAGGTAGGTAGACGAGTAGGCAGAAAGAAAGAAAGAAAGAAAGAAATATGCAGGTGTGTAAGTCTATATTCATGAACATAGTATAGAAAAGTTGCAAATAGTCGTAATTACCCATTTTTAATTTTTTATATATCGTTGTTTTATCTTTATCTGTCTATTGCTATTTTGTTTTATTTTTTGTTATTGTTGTCAGACCTAAGAATTGATATATATGTTCCATGTTTGCCATTATATGTCGATAAAAAATACAGATAAAAATCAGCAGGTGCCTTTTCCAAACAAGAGATCATGTAAAATAAATTGTTTCTTTCCTTACTTCTTACTTTTTTCTTTTTAATTCTTCCTGTCTTTTTCTTTTGTTGCACTTTGTTGGTTTCTTTCTCTTTTTCTATCGTTTTTCCTTTTTTCTTTCTTTTTTTCTTTCTCCTTTTCTTTTTACTCTTCTCTTTTCCTTCTTTCTTTCAGCCGTTTTTCTTTTTACTTCTACCTTTTTCTTTCTTTCTTTCTTTTTTCTTTCTTTCTTTCTTTCTCTCTTTCTTTTTTAACGTCTTTCTTTCTTCATGTCTTTTATTCCTTATATATTCCTTTCTTCATTTTTTACTTATTTTTCTTTCTTTATTTCTTTATTTCTTTATTTCTATCAGACTTTTTCTTCTTTCTTTTTTCATTATTTGACCTCCCTTTTCTTTCTTTCTTTCTTTTTTCTTTCTTTTTACATCTACTTTCTTTCACTCCTTCTTTCTCTCCACTTTCTTTATTTACTAATGTATTTCTTTTCTTCTTTCTTTATTCATCTCCTTTGGCTTATTTCAGCCATTCTTTCTTTTATTATGCATGTGCCATATGACATCATCTTCGTTCTGAGAACTTTCTTTTTTTCTCTTTTCTTGCTTTTATTTGAAGTATTGTGGAATGTTAACAACTTATGACATTATTTTCTCTTCCAGTTAAGTCACTTCTGAACGAGAATTTCCTTGTTATTCTGTAGAGCTAGTTCACAATGTTCAAATATTAGTGGTCTTTGCCAATACCCTCAGACTTCACTTGCTCAAACCCATTTTTAACCACTGATCTTAGAATATATAGCTTACAGTTTAGATATTTCTGAAGGAATTTGGCGCCATTCATGGCACCCATATCAATGGCTCCATCCAACGAGGCTAGTTAAAAAAAAATGACTCGAGTTTCCAGGTCAATATTATGGCTCTGCAGAAATTTTCCTTAAGTTCATCGTTATTATTAGCCTAATAAATAAAACTAAACCTAAGTGACATTTTGGTCAATCGGTTCTTTGAAGCATTTTCCAAACATTTTTTTAATTACTGCAATAATTTAGATAGCTTCTCTGAAATATTAATTTTGGTTTCATTTGCAAGCAAATAACATAGTCGTTAAAAGAGTAAAATCTTTTTGCGTTCACAAATTTGATATAGTATTAGGCACGATGGAGTAGGGGATAGCGGCTCGGATTGAGAAATCGGAGAACCTAGTTCGAATTCCAGTCAGAACCATTACGTTCCTTTCCGCGCTAATACCCCATGGGAAGGTATGAGTCCTTTTCTTCTCCTTTCAGCTATGGCTAAATAGCAGGACAGACCCGGTTCTATGATCTTGGGTGGCAATAGAACCCGGTCTACCGTAGAAAGAAATGGCAACCTACTGCGGGAAAAATCTGTCATCAAAAAAGGTGATATATCGAAAGATACATGATCGCCTAAGCGTGTATCACGCATGGCACGTAACTGACTGATTAAATATTGCTTAGACTTATATCAGCATATTACTAATAACGTCAAGATGAGAGATGGACTTACAAACAGAAAAATTAAAACAAAATCATTGCCCCCAAAATTAAGACTGGAAATTAGATTAAATCAAAATGGTTAATTCACTATTTAATTAAGTGGATTTTGAAAACAAATACTTCATTTTTGTTAGAAATGTATTTCAAAATAGAGTTGCTTGCAGGTTTTGTTTTACGTTTCGCCCCAGGCAAGGCGACAATACCACTAAGACGCTAGGGGTTACTAGCGGTGAACGGAAATGAAAAGACTGTAAGAGAAGGAACCGGAAACCCAATCTTAAACAGGAATCAAGGGATAAACCTCTCTTCCTGTTCAAAAGACGAAGGAATGTGAACCGGGCAATAGGCGAAGCTATCTTCTCCTACTGAAAAAAAAGGAATAAAAATAAAATTCTATCATAAAAGATTGCAGTTTTGATTCAATATTTGTAACGTTTTACTGTTTAATAAAGACGTTTCAGTCACTGTTTTCATAAAGCAGATTTGAAAAGTGAAATATTTGCGTGTCTTGCAAAATCATCAACTGTATTGTCCAATTATATATTCTTCTGTTTCAATCACATTCATATCCCATACCTGCCATAAAGTCATGATAAACAACTGAATTTCCCAAGGTATTGTTAGTGAGTTCAATCCTCGCCCAGAGAACTGTGAATCTTAATTATAGTAAACTTGACTAGATACCTTCTATTTAAAATGAGTGGCAATGATCAGTGTCTTCATGAACAAATTCCCAAAGTTGAAATCCTCATATCTCTTATCCAAATATTTAATATAAATTTTAGGTTGCACAAAAAGGCAATACAGTTATTTTGTTCAAGTTCAACCACACACACATACACACACATATGCACACATACACACACATATACACACACATACACATAGAGCTTGTCATTGAGAAATTGTGTAAGAATCATGAATCTGCATCTGACCAAGATTTTGCAAATATTATTTATTATAGCAATGAAAAACTTTGTATCTTTTTGGCACTTTAAACTTACCCAACCTGTATGTATATTTCATGAAAGCATTTTAGAATGTAAAGGATATTGAAAACGTCAAACCTCGAACGCCATGTCGAAAGGCATGTCAAAGTTCAATTAAGGTCAGCTTTAGGCTGTTTGAAATAATTTTTAGGTATTTCTTTTTATAAAATTCTTTTGTCATAAAAAAACAATTATTCATAACAAAAATTTTATCGAAATCCGATGATTTTTGATAGATTTACTTTGATGCTGTTGCTGGTGAGAGAGAAGAATTTGTCCCAGACAAAATAAAGTTTACATTACTGTTATGGTCCAGGTTCCTAGTACCACGGTGATGGTCCAAGGTAGAACGAATGAAGAATAACCCGAACACATGTATGGAATAACACAGATATATTACAAACAGAATATGTACAAAAGAAGTAGAAGTGTTAGTAATAACAATCAGGTTAGGTTAGAGAGACCTAGGTTGTCTCGACCAGTATCACTATTCCAATGTCTTACAGTAATCGTCTGACTGACTGACTGACTCACTGCCTCACTCACTGACGATGTTCATTAACACGCCCACGTGTATCAAATGTGGCACAAAGCCGGTTTAATGTGGGCTTTCCGAGCCCGTAGAACCCGTATAAACGGGATCGGGTTTGTCAACCTCCCCGAACGAGGCTCTGCCATTCGTCAGAGCCTCGTCCGGGTTCCTCCCTAACTAGAGGCAGAGAGTTCCCCTCTGCCTAGAGGCAGAGAGTTCGACCGCCCAGCCAAGTCGTCCAAAAAGGACTTACTGACTGACGATGTTCAACAACACGCCCACGTGTGTCGAATGTGGCACAAGGCCGGTTTAATGTGGGCTCACCGAGCGCGTAGGCTCGGCCAAAAAATGCCCGTAGAAACCGTGTAAACGGGATCGGGTTGGTCAACCTCCCCGAACGAGGCTCTCCCCTTCGGCGGAGCCTCGTCCGGGTTCCTCTCTGCCTCAGAGGCAGAGAGTTCGACCGTCTAGCCGAGTCGTCCAAAAAGGACTCACTGACTGACGATGTTCATTAACACGCCCACGTGTGTCAAATGTGGCACAAGGCCGGTTTAATGTGGGCTTTCCGAGCCCGTAGGCTCGGGCAAAAATTGCCCGTAGAACCCGTATAAACGGGATCGGGTTGATCAACCTCCCTGAACGAGGCTCTGCCCTTCGGCGGAATCTCGTCCGGGTTCCTCTCTGCCCAGAGACAGAGAGTTCCCCTCTGCCAAGAGGCAGAGAGTTCGACCGTCCAGCCAAGTCGTCCAAAAAGGACTCTCTGACTCACTGCTGCTTCCTCTTGAGGCGCAGTATTTATGAGGTACGGAATAGTCCTTCTTATTATGGGTAAGTTCCAATTACAATTATGAATGCTGCAATCAAATCTATTTCTTTACTTGGAGACATCAGTTTTTATTTCTTGGAAACATAAGTTTGTCACGGGAACTGCGAGAACCGGAACGATTGGAACAGGGAAGAGCTGAAAGAGAACGTTTGGAACGTGAAAGGGATCGGGATCGGCATTATCCAAAATAAGTTATCAACCTGTGAAGAGAAATTTTGAAACTGCTGGTTTGTGCACCTGCAATAAAATGGATAAACATTGACAAAATAAAGTTTACATTATGATTCCTGCAATCAAATCTGTTTCTTTACTTCATCTTTTTAGTGAAAATAAATTTGATTCTAGTTTCTCTTTCGATTTATGGAAGTGTCTCAAAACTTAGCATTTTGTTTTCAATTTTACATCTCTGTGAAAAATAATTGATTTTTTTCTTCTCTCTCATTCTTGCAAAATCTAGAATACCTTTGTAACTTTAATTCTAGAAAAGATAGTACACACATTAACTCTTACGTTTATTTTACAGGTTTTTCTAGAAATGTCACATTTGAACCTCCATTTGATCGCTTAGATGAAAATTGGACACATGTTGAATCATTAAGAATTCCCCAATGAGAATTTGCTTGTGATTCTATAGCATCAGTTCACAATATTCAAAGATGGATAGTCTTTTCCAAGATCATCAGGTTTCACTCGCTCAAAGCCATTTCAACCATTGATCTCAGCTGATGGTTTAGATATTTCTGAAAGTCTTTATTAAAATAACCTTTACGTTGAAGTACAATGATTCCACCATTGATCTTTACCGAATAAACTCACATCCCACCTCCAGCCATTTCCTGAGTTTTGATCATTGGACTTTGATTCCATTGAAAATAAAATTTTATCCAAGTCAAAAATGTTGGCCGTTTTACTGTTTGAAAATATGTCATTGAATATGATTCATAATGTTCTAGAATTAAAAAATAATAACAACTTAGAAAAGCCTGACTTTTAGCAGTTGTAATTAGATATCTCCACTAAGGTTGGATTAGAGAGAGGTTTTCCAATTCAAATGCTGATTTTCTGGGCATGGGAATTTGGACGAGATGTCCAGACACAAACTTTAAAGCCTACTTTGTTTAAATATAATTTTTTAAAATAAAAGTAAAACAAGAATGATTTGTATTAAGGAAGCAATTAAAAAAAAAACCCTAAATTCTTAAAGGAGGCTAAATGTGTCTGATCAACAGGCATTTTTATTTGATACACAAAAAAACTTTTTACATTGTAACTCCACATTTAATTCTAATTTAATACATTTTTTTTAAATCGTATTTTAATTTTTTTCCTTTTTCTTTTTACGTTTTTTAATCACCATGCAAGGCAATAAATACACTAGTAGACATTTAAGAATTAAGAAAGGCAGAAGATAGCGATGTACATTGCATTTAAATTTTTGAAGATCAAATATGAAGGGGAAGCAAGAATTCGGAAGCATAGAACTTATGGTTACATCTAGACATTTCAAATTGGTGAGACCTTACCGCCAGTCTAGTACTGCGCTTAAATTCATAAAGTCTAGGTACCATAGAGAAAAGTTCATCAGCGCAATTACCATGAAAGTATTTATAGAAAAGGCAAAGAGACGCTATGTTACGGTGATGGCAATGTGACCGAAATCGAGATGCCAGGTCAGGATAAATAATGCCTTGACTATTGCGCTTAACACTTTAAGTCCTGACTACCGCTTTACCGGTGGTACAGAAAAATGACGTAATGCCCAGCCACCGGTCGAGTGGTGGGTAAACACTCATAACAGTTTTATATCTGCCGTGAACGCAGGGCTCAAAAGTTTTAGTATGAGATAAACTGACACCTCTGGATTTTGACCTCAATGTCCACCTTTATATATATATATATATATATATATATATATATATATATATATATATATATATATATTCAAATCATTCCAAGTAAGACGATAATATCACTAATTTGCCGCTCCACAAAAAACACTGTGATAAAATATTTGACATCCCTCAAAGAGTAATCAAGGGCAAAGGTTACTTCAAGTGGGACGTACTGTTACCCACGTCGAGACCTCATTATCAAAGACCTCATAAACCGCACTTTAGCAAGATTAGAGGGAAGCTCTGGACAGCGGAACCTCATTCCCTGGAATCCCCCACGGATAAAGCATGCACATTTCTACTTTTACGAGTTCCAAGGGCGATGACCCTGCCAGCTACGGCAATAAGATGAGAGAAATGAAATTAAGATATGGACCGACTTTTGCGAAAAAAGTTTTTAAAATGGAACAACTGAAAGATGCGCTAAAGTTTAAAAGATCACAGGAACCTCGAGCAGCGCGTCCCTCGTCCCCCGCATCGTCTTCTCTTTCAATCAAAAAAACATATCATGGCTCCACATCCATTTACAAAATCTTTAACATACACAACATCCAAGATGACCATCTCGATTTTTTGAGGGTAGTCATGTAACAAAAATCCCCACAAAGAAGGCTGCACCGACTCATACACGAAACCCATCGCCCGCTCATACACCGATTAATTTATCTAAAAATCAAACAACACAAAAAGGCACAGAAGTCCATCGGCTGAATCAAAAGAAAAAAAGAATAAATCTAAACCCATCTACAAATTTGGGGAAGACGTGTGCAGGCGGTCGAGTGAGCAGGCGGAAAAGACATTAACGCAAACCCAGAAAATAAAAGATTGAACATATATTCTAAATTTCAAAGAAGACCACACAAAAGACGTTGAAACGCCTAACATTTCCATAAAGCCAAGAGGGTGTTACCTGTGGTGCGATTGGGACAGGGAGCCCAACAAATTTGGACGATACTAGAAGAGGCAAATGACGCCTTCGGGACATTCCCTCGCTTGACGTTCTTCGACGAAGAAAATGTGAAAAAATTAAATCAGTTTAGGAAGTCTTCCTCTTTTTGTTCACTCATCGCTGTATAGAGTGTTGAAATCAACATTCTCATGAAACAGTGGTGGCCTGTCTCTGGACGGCGCTATCAAAAGTGAGATGAGACAAGGCTCAATGGGAGAGGCCGTCGGTGTCCTAACCTCTGTTATGTTTAATGCAGACCCCAAAGCCTAATCAGACTGATCATGGCTCTCCGGTTGGTTAGTATAAATGGCTGAGGCCTGAGATCATAAACTTGCAGTGCGAGTCTCGCTCGTGATCTTCAGCGTCTCGGTATGGATGTATGTTGTTTACATGAGACCCGATTTTCTAATCGCGATCGTGAATATATACAATCTAAGATGTTTGTCTTATATTCAGCCTCTTTTTATGGACGCTCGAGAGGTGTTTCTTGGCTAATGAACAAGTCATTGAATGCGGCGCATGTTCTTCGTAGACGCGACCGGCATGCTTTGCGTGCTGGATTTTATGATAAAGTCTCTTCATCTCATTGGGGTGTATGCGACCAATGACCATGCGCTGCGGCCTGATTTGTTTCGGCGGATCGAGCCGTATTTGATGACGTCTCGTCGGGTAGTTTTAGCGAGCGATTGTAATGCCATCATTGAACCCGACATAGATTGTATAGAGGAAAGATCGGGTACTAACAACCCGTATGTGAAGCGATTTCGGGACTTTACGTTAAGTGGTGGTACGTTCTAGCTACTTAGACCGAGTTCTAGTCGATGTAGGGCTCTTAGGTTGTACAAGTTACTATTCTATAGTTTACTCGGGTCATAGGCTCGTCTAAATTCGTGTAAACTTAGTTTACGTTTAAGCTGGAATTTGAACGCATCATTGTTTGATAAAAACGATTTTCAGAACTAGCTGATACTAATGTTACACCGGGAATTGATGGGGACTGGGGTTGGGAATAAGTGGTGGGTTTATTAAAATCTAAATTTAGGTCGTTTGCTGCTGATTATAGTCAACTAATTAAGTTAGTAACACAAACGACATGTGAAGCAAAAGTTGATCGGGCAATTAAATCCCATGATAATGGGGAAGTAGCTTTAGCTAGGGCAGAGTTGGCCTCCTTGCTTATCAAGAAGGATCAAGCACTTGTAGTTGGGGCTAGGTTTTAAAAAATGTCTTCTGAGTTAACGGATATGGCCGCTGAACTGCGTGCAGAAGAAGTTAGAAATGAAGCCAATAGGCATGTCGTGTGCGTCACATTGCGTGACGATTTTCGTGACTACTTTCAGGATCTGTTCACCAGAAAGCACGATTATTTGGCCGACGTTTCCCGCTTCGGGGCGGCTGAAGCATCTAGCGTCTAGGACCTGGTAAGCGCTGAAGCTGCTTGGCCGAGACAAAACTCCGATATTAGATGGTATTCCTTACGAAATGTACTTGAGGCAGTCGCCTGTTCTTGTTCCCCTGCTGGAACTGATTCACAACGACTGGATGAAGCAGGTGCCTATACCTCAACGCTTCACAAGGTGTGTGATCAAGTTGCTACGCAAAAACAAGAACGGTGGGATGAGATAGGTCACTTTCGGCCTTTGACGATGTTAAATACAGAGTTGGAGATTTTAGCCAATATCTTAGCCAGCCGTCCTGTCAAGTCTGATTGTCTCTAAGCCGACGGGCGCTGTGAAGGGTAGGATTATTCAGGACAACCTTCATTTTGTATGCATGAAGTGAAGCCGATCTGATCAGTTTAAATCAGTCCAAGGCATTCGATAGGGTTGACTATTGTTTTCGAGAAGCTATCCTTTCTGTTGCCGGTTTCGGGACGTACTTTCGCACATGGATACTTCTGTACTCATCCCTTGGAGCGCTGGTGGAAGTGAATGGGGTATGGTCGGAGCCTTCCGTGTTGTCTCGCTCCATTCGTCAAGGTTGTTTGCTTTCACCTTTACTTTGCGTTCTTGCGTTGGTGCCATTGAAGGTGAAGCCTGTTCTACACGGAATCTCCTTACTTGGTGCTACCACCTCGGCTAGGTACTCCGCTTATGCTGATGACGTTTCGGTTCTTGTGTCGGGCAGAGCTGAAACTGATGAGGTCGGCAAAGAGATCAGTGGGTATGAGACGGTAACAAGGGCCAAGATCAACCACGATAATTTTGTTGGCTTGTGGTTGGGCGCGTGGAGAGGAGTTTCTTTTCCAGGGCCTTTCCTCTGGACGGACGGGACGGTCAAGATACTCGGCGTCTGGTTCGGTCCAAATCTCTTGATGGAAATCAATTGGTCGGCGGTGTGGGAGATAGTCGAGGTCGCTGTTCCTCTGTGCTCCTGGAGGAATGTTTCCTTAAAGGGGATGCCGGAAGTATTTGTTTCGCATGTCTACATCATTCTCTTTTACCGACTCTCCGTGCTTCCACTCCAGTATGCCAAACTAATGCAATTAGTTAGGGACTTATTCTCCTCTTTGTGGGGTGGCAAGCCTCTCAAGGTATGTCGAGAGGTCTGTTACCTCCACCATTCTGAAAGCGGTCTCCCTAGCATTGAGATTCGTCAACATACGCTTCGCATCGCGTTCCTAATTCGTATGTGTTCGCAAGCGGATGGGAATGACGAATTCTGGAAGAAAGGCGTCATTAAGAACATTTCGTTTCTAAGAAGTATGCACTCGTGCAAGGAGGAGGCACACCGTTTACCCCTATCAAGAATGTCGGGTGAAATCACTTATTTTTATAATAGGATCACCTTTTTTTCTATGGGACATACTGTTGCCCACGCCAGATGAATGTAGGATGTGACGTCACGTGATTTCATCACAACGAGTTATATCATCCACACAGAATACCGAAGACGACGTAGGACCAATGTTGCACTCTAAGAGATTCCTATTTTCACAGAGAGCACTTTGGGGCGTATATTATGCAATATACAGATGAGTGAGTTGGAGTTGGAGTTAATGTTGGACTGCGAAGACTTCACGTCCATTCCCGGACTTGGAGATAGACAGGAATAATTGTCCCGTCATCGTGATGGGGAGAAAACCAGCCTGTTGTAAGTGTGGCGTGACTGGTCACCTCGCCACTTCCTGCCGGGTGAAAGCATCTGCATGCCCGCCTAAATCTCACCCAAATCCCTCACGAGCTGATACTACTTGTACCTCGGTGCCTGTAATGCGCATACCTGCAACTGGCATCGGTGGTCAAAAGGCTCCGGTTGGGTCTCTTCCAGGGCCCACACTGCCTGTTACAAAAAAGGTAAAAGATCCACAGGAATGGCTGGTCGTAGGTAGAGTGAGATGGAAGCCCCAAGCACCGGGATCTTATTCGCTTCAATCTCCACAAGGGAAAAGGCACTAACAGTCCCATTCCCAAAGGTGAGACTCTGGTTAAGCTACGCCGAAAAATTACATTAAGTAAGAAATACGACCTGGGTTAGAAGAAGTTTGAGAAAATAAGAGTTAGATAGGCAATTAAAGGCTAAAAAACAACCTGGTTCATTTGGAGTGTCGCGTTTTTCAACATCTGTCGCACCTTCCCAATTCTTAAGAAAAAGATCAGCCACCCACCTACAGTGACTAGGTCACTGACCTAAGCCCTCAGAAAATGACTCATCTTATAGAGCAGCCCACATCATGTGCACGGTCACAATATCCTCTCCAAAAATCAAGTAATTCTGGTCCAGTGGGGGTGCCACGCCCCTCAGCTTCTGCCCCGTTTTCCCCATCACACAGGAAAACAGCTGACTCTCCTTCAGTGACTAGGTCACTGATCCCAATCCTTTTGATGATGTCCCTCTTTAAAAGAGTACTCACTTCCTGTACATCACAATCTTCTGCCTCTCCCCAATCTACTTCTCCAGCATTACAAAAAGAATTCAAACAAAAGAGCCAAAGAAGCCCATCTGTGGAAACTGTAAAAGAAAAGAGAAGGTCAAAACTGCCCTACAATAGCGGAGAAGGTTATTTGAATGTCGCACTCGATCCCGATATAGATCGCACTGGTACTAGATTGGATACCAAACTTCAGCTCACAATTTAGCGGCCATGTTTGTTGCCTCGGAAGATATATTTTTAATCTTACCCTAACTTGATCCTTCTTAATAAGCAAGGAGGCAAACTCTGCCCTAGCTGCAGCTTTTTCCCCATTATCTCCCGATGTTATAGCTCTTTCTACTCTATATTCTTCTATCGTTTGCTTTGCTAATCTATCGTGATTGAGCCATTAACTATAATCAGCAGCAAACGACCTAATGGCAGCTTTAAGGAAATAAGTATTACTTCCGTAAAATAAGTGGTGGGCTCACCACTTATTTCCAACCACAGCTCTCGTCAATTCCTACATTAGAGATAGTAAAAGCTAGTCCGAAAAATCCTTCTCATCGAACAACGATGGGTTGAATTTTCAGTACCCATACATGGTCGACGGTAATCCGAATGAGACGATAACAGAAGCCAAGATAAACCTCGACAAGTCTGTGGACTAGCGGTTGGGTTCGTGAAAGGTAGTCTCTCTTCACTTGGACGGGCGGGCCTCTCAAGATACTCGGCGTCTAGTTTGACCCCAAGCTCTAGTTAGAGATGAAATGGTTGGAGGTCCGAGAAAAGGTCAAGGCGGAAGTTCGTCTGTGGTCTCGGAAGAAGCTTTCCTTAAAGGAGAGGGCGGAAATGTGTGCCTCGTCATTCTTTATCGGCTCTCGGTACCTCCAGTTCCGTACACCGAACTAATTTTATTGGTTCGAGTCTTGCTTCACATCTTGTGGGGAGACAATACTCCTATGATGCGTTGCCTTCACCCGTCTGAGGGCGGTCTAGTAATGCCCAGCGTTAAGATTCGTCAACGGACGCTGCAGCTCAAGTTCCTGGATTGAATGTGTCTGCAAGATTAGCGTAACGGACAAGAAAGCATTTCCGTCTTTGAGAAGTGTGCATTATGGCGAAGAGGGGGCCGAGTGCTCCTATCACGAGTGTCGATTTTCTCTGAAGGATTTCATACAGGTTAAGGAAGGCCTCTCCAACAACCGACTGTTTTCTCCTAGGATATTGTATCGGAGGCACTCGAGATACACTAAGGGATGAGCTCAGTTTGATGAATGAGGAGTTTTGCTTAGTGGTCTTGGGCGTCCGGCTGGAGGTATCTCAATAACGACGAGGCATCACTCACCTGGCTGGTGTTATGGAAGGCCTTCTGGGTCGGAAAAAATCTCTGTGCAATGGGGCTGGCAGTTACGCCAAAGTGCGTGCGCTGCAATGGGTCGGTGAAGTCCTTGGGGTACATCTTTTACAGTAGCGTCATGCGGTAGTTGTGCGAACTGATAGAATGGCTCGCATGCTGGGCAGAAACGATTTTGCCTTGCGACCAGTTCTGTCTGTAGCATTATTATGCCACAGCTAAAGAGGAATGTGTTCTTGTGTTTACTTGGCATTATGAGAGTCGTGATTTGGACGACGCGACAGGAGGTTTATGAAGGTGAGAAGTTTTCCTGTTCTCAACAAATTTTGTTCTGTAAGTAAAGCTTAAAGTCAAAATTAGAACGGAAAGGACGCGACACTATTCAGCAAAAATCGGCGAAACGTTGAAGAATATTTCGTGTTTAGTTCGCTCGCAGTAATACGCGATACACGCTTGGTGAGGCAGATTTTTCCCACTGTAGGCATTCTGCGGTAGACCAGATAACACGCAAGGCTATAGAACTCAAGATGTCCTGCTATTTACCCATAGCCGGAGGGAGAAGAAGAGGATTCATAGCTTTCCAAAACGTAAGTGAATGTAATGAATTCGACTGGAATTCGAACTTGGCATATATACAAGGAATCAGTCAGTTATGTGCCATGCGTGATACACGCTTAGGCGATCATGTATCTTTTGATACATGACTGACGAGGCAGATTTTTCTCGCAGTAGGTTGCCATTTATTTCTGCGGTAGACCAGTTGCCATCCAAGGCAATAAAACTCGGTTTGTCCTGCTATTTGCCCATAGCTGGAAGGAGAAGAGGATTCATACCTTTCCCAAGGGTAATAGCACGTAAGTGAGTGTATTGGATTTGACTGGAATTCGAATTCGGCTCTCCGATTCCTCAATCAGAGACGCTATCCATTTCTCCAACGTATTGATTCGCTTGACAGGGGTTAATTTAGAGTGAGCATCTGGATCTGACCTTAGGATTAAGGATATTGGCCGCCTGGTTAAACATTTGTCAACGCACTCCAGGGTAGGCTGTATTTCTTTTGGTTTAATCAGCTGAATTTAAATTATCTAGGGTATGGATGGTCATCGACCCCTTTATTTTTAACCGCCAGTTTACTGTGGTTTATTACCCTTTCCATTTATTTGACAGGGATTGCGGTAACTGTCGTATGTCTTTCGTTTCTTTGGTGAGTTTTCGTAATTGTTAATTGTGTCTAAATTTGATTTTACAACGTGTGCATGGAATTGATTTTATTAATCTCACAGTATTTTTCGTATACTTAACCGTCATCTCTGCGATCATTAGAGTGTTGGGGTTCCCCTTACTAACACTAGTTTTGTTTAGTTGTGTAAATACTTTTTTACATAATGAATATTGGAGAATTATTTTGTTTAGATTTTTATCAACCGAACCTTCCACAAAGATTGTACATATGCAATTAGGTAGGAATTCTTAGAGGAAATGTGGCAATATGGTGTTTGTGTAAGGCAGACGAGATGCTTTGGAGAAACGAACAATAACCGAACGATTGGGTCAGTGATTGCGTCAAGGACAAGTAAAGACCAGCCTCCCCCGCCGCATTCCGATTTTGCCTCCGTGGCGTATTGGTAATTCGTACAATAAATATCTGGCCTGACGATTTCGTTTAGCATGAAAGTCTGTCGGCACTGTGTGTTAACTTCAATGTCTATCTATCTATTAAGAAATGGACAAAGTGCAACAATTATTTTAAGACATTTTTATGTTTATACATTCTTTTTATAGATACAAATATTGAAGTAAATGGTCTGTTTTATAATGAACAGTATTAAACAACATTTACCGGCCTGAATGTCCGAGAAATTTTCATAGAATCGAACCTGTATCCTATATGACGGTTCCGTATAGGATACAGGTTCAATTCCTGTCGGAGGACGAATATTTTCTATGAAAACTTCTCGGACATTCAGGCCGGTAAATGTTATTAATACTGTTTATTATAAAACAGACCATTTACTTAAATATTTGTATCTATAAAAAGAATGTATAAACATAAAAATGTCTTATATATATATATATATATATATATATATATATATATATATATATATATATATATATATATATATATATATATATATATATATATTCAATGTCCATTTATATATATATATATTTCTGTGTGTGTGAATCTCTCTTTTCAAAAGATTACCAAATATCTTTTTGCTAGAGGAAGGACGTTTCGGCCTTCTTCTTTTATGTGCCGTGTCCGTTCAAGACGTAGACGATCATGGCCCTCCACCTCTTCCTCTTCTTTGTAGCTCTTAATAAATTTTATTATTTATCCTAAACCCTGTTCTGTCATCCATTTGCTGAAGCCCATCAAGTATGTTGCGATATTTTTCTCTCACCCTCGTCTCATATTATAGACACTCCATTTGCAACGTTAGAACTAAGCATGCATTCATACCATTCCGTCTCCTACAATCGTGTTTTCTTTCATTTCTAAGGCAATTCGTTGAAAGCGAAAAAAAAAGAGAAAAAAAAGAAAAGAAAAAGAAAGAGAAAAAGTCGTTGAAGAAACAGCAGCAGCAGTCACCAAAGCGGCAGCAGTAACGTGCCACGTGCTGTACAAGACGCCCGTGCAGGTGACCACTTCTCATGCACGGACGCGCTGACTGATCGAGGGTCGGGAGCGACTAGTGCCAGCTTGTAGCGGTGTAGACGAAAGCATCTGTACGTTGGGGGTGGAGGGGGAAACCACTCCAGTTGGTTTCTTCGAATAGCCAGCCGATTAATGGAGAAGCGAGACTGGGTTGTATCAGATGTTGAATATAGAGAGGGAGAGACGACTCCCAATCTACCATCTGTCCAGACACACGTACAAGTTTTTGACTATTTTTCGCCTGTATATTTACCAATCGAGTGCTCATCTGTTTTTCACTCGCTTCACAAGTTACTTTCCCTTTCCCTGAGTGTCTATCTCCGTTTCACTTTCTATATCTCCCTTTTCATCTATACTCACTTCTCATTATTACTGGGTTTGCTCTCTAGCCTTCTTTCTATCTCTTTCTTAGAGACTTTATCTATCTATCTATCTATTTATCTATCTATCTATCTATCTATCTCTCTCTCTCTCTCTCTCTCTCTCTATATATATATATATATATATATATATATGTGTGTGTGTGTGTGTGTGTGTGTGTGTGTGTGTGTGTGTGTGATTCTCTGTATCTATCTATAAGTCACTTTATCTATCTATCTATCTATCTATCTATCTCTCTCTCTCTATATATATATATATATATGTGTGTGTGTGTGTGTGTGTGTGTGATTCTCTGTATCTATCTATAAGTCACTTTATCTATCTATCTCTCTATATATATATATGTGTGTGTGTGTGTGTGATTCTCTGTATCTATCTATAAGTCACTTTATCTATCTATCTATCTATCTCTCTATCTATCTCTCTCTCTATATATATATATACATATATATATATATATATATATATATGTGTGTGTGTGTGTGTGTGTGTGTGTGTGTGTGTGTGTGTGATTCTCTGTATCTATCTATAAGTCACTTTATCTATCTATCTATCTATCTATCTGACGATTGCCTTTAAGCATGAAACAGACTGTCGCCGACGGGTGTTTTCTATATCTACTTTTATATTTACATACGCTCTATCCTTGATATTTTAACTGATAAATATTGCTTCCCTTTAAAACTATATTTTTATCATATATATATATATATATATATATATATATATATATATATATATATCATATGTGTGTTTGTTCACATCTATCTATCTATCTATCTATCATGGTTTGTTCGTACCTGCTTCTAGCACTGTTCATCTGTCTGTCCCTTTTTCTTATTCATCTGTCTGCCTCTCTATCTATATGTTCATATATATTTCCCAAAGTATAAAGCCTTCACTGATCACGATTTTTAACTGAAGGCAAACTAACCTCCCACCTTCAAAACCCTCTGCGTTTGCCATCTTACATTACGTTACGTTACATCCACGCTCTCTTTCGTATTGCACGCGCGCACACTCACTTACGCACGCAAACACACACAAATATTAATAACATGGCTACCTATGCTGTCTGTCTTTCTGTGAAAGCTAATCACTACATACTGATCTTTTCCGGACACCTGAGCGCACGTATATATTACATGTTGTCGCACCTCAACCGATATATAATATTCAAATCAGCACCTGGACCCCCTGCTTCGGCAAGTAGAACTGAACCTGCGGCAATCAGTTGAGTCAGGATTCCTTAACTGTTCGTTGGTACTCTTCACAATATGAAGCCATAAAATCTGTAGACATGTGTGTAAAGTTGCTTTAATTTTATATTATTAGTGGTAGTTTCACGAGAAAGAACTAAATTACACTACCGATTGATTTTTCTATTTTTTCTTTCTTTCTTTGCTTGATTCCTTATACTGTCTTTTTCACCTTGTATTTCTTTCTTTTTCCTTCCTTCTTTTCATCTTTTTTCTTTTCTTTGATTTTACTTTCGTTTTCTTTTTTTCTTTTATTTACTCGCTTTCTTTTATCTGCTTTTTACTTTCTTTGTCTTCTTTCTTTCTTTTACTTGCTTATATTTTCTTTTACTTGTCTTTTACATTCAATATCTGTCTATATTTCTGAGATGAGGTATTATGTACACTATTTACATTATTCGGACTATTGTCCTCATCTTTGTCGTCATATTTATCACCCTTCAGTATCTGTCTATATTTCTGAGATGAGGTATTATGTACACTATATATATTATTCGGACTATTGTCCTCATCTTTGTCGCCATATTTATTACAACATTTCGGCCCTTCAGTATCTGTCTATATTTCTGAGATGTGGTATTATGTACACTATTTACATTATTCGGACTATTGTCCTCATCTTTGTCGTCATATTTATCACCCTTCAGTATCTGTCTATATTTCTGAGATGAGGTATTATGTACACTATATATATTATTCGGACTATTGTCCTCATCTTTGTCGCCATAATTATCACCCTTCAGTATGTGTCTATATTTCTGAGATGGGGTATTATGTACACTATTTACATTATTCGGACTATTGTCCTCATCGTTGTTGCCATATTTCTCCGATCCTTCAGTATCTATCTATATTTCTGAGATGAGGTATTATGTACACGATTTACATTATACGGATTATTGTCCTCATCTTTGTTGCCATATTTATTACAACGTTTCGGCAGTTGTACGCTCCGGCCTACTTCAGGTGGTTAAATTAACAGGAGATAACTGATAACTGACATCCATTAAACATGGAAGATGGAACTAGAACAGTCTACCCCAGTGAGCGAAATAAAGGGTTCAGTTCGACATTCCAACCACCTGAAGAAGGCCGGAGCGTACAACGGCCGAAACGTTGTAATAAATATGGCGACAAAGGTGAGGACAATAGTCCGAATAATGTAAATAATGTATTGCCTTTTACAATCTTCTTTCTTTGTATTACCTTTTTTTTACATTTTTTACTTTCTTTTTCTTTCCTTCTTTCTTTCTTTCTTCAATGCGAATTTCTAAGTAGGATTTATTAAAATGAGTGTGAGATTCCTTGGCAAATTGTCGTTGAACATGAGCTTGAATTTTTACTCAAATATAATGGAGAGAATTTCTGTTGAAACAAAGATGAAAGTTCTGACTTTGAAGAAGAACTCATAGTCAACTACAGATAATCAGACGGCTGGACAGATAATAATATTTCAGTACACATGAAGTTATCTAATTTCATACGATCAAAATAAAGACGTCAAAATGGACTCTCCTGCGTACAGTGAATTTCAAACGACCAACATTCAAACATGGCTCGCTTTTTGTCATTGTTTTAGAGCTTAGAAAATGGCTTTCATTAAGTGAAGACCATACTTCTTCGAACGGTTGTGGACTTGCGCTAGCCATTCACAAACAAAGATTATCAAGATTTTGATATTCCACACTACTTCAAACAAAAGGTTAGGACGGAAACTCCCTAAATACTGGAAGGGGCGATAAGAGCTACTGGAGGTGAGAAACTCATTTTCCTGAAAAATTCTTTCCAGAGAAAGATTTTATAAATTTCAACCGACAGTAGTAGTAGAATATTTTCTTATAAGGAAATGGCTAATATGACAATTACCATTACAATTATAAGTGATAACATTAACATTATGGATAATATATATATATATATATATATATATATATATATATAGAGAGAGAGAGAGAGAGAGAGAGAGAGAGAGAGAGATAGATAGATAGATAGATAGATAGATAGATAGATAGATATACTGAGTTACACGATCCTTATGTATAAAATTGTTGTCAGATGGATTTTTTTACACCAGAATTATATATATATATATATATATATATATATATATATATATATATATATATATTAATAAATATACAAATACCTAAAGTCGCGCATCTAAACGTAGGTATTTATATTCATTGTAAATAAATACAATTAGGGCACAAGGTCAAAAAGGGGGAATGGGTGAGGGTGGTCATCACTATCTTATACCTAGCAAATCTAATTCACGACTCATTCACTCATTACGATTTCCGCATTCACCAATGAATCTTCCATACACCATAATACCACGTCTTCTCAGGGGGACCAACAAAACGCACCCCGTGACATAAAAATTTGATGATGATAAATAATGATGGGACTCGTTTCGTGACTTCCTCCGCGATGTCCCCTGGTATGCTGTATTTAAACTCCCCATTCAAGATTGTGCTTCAGAGTTCTCTTCCTGGGATTAAAGCTGGAATCGACTATTTCATCCCCTCCAGGAAATTCAAGGTCAAACCGCGCTCGTCCCCCTGGTTAACAGCTGCTTGCTCAGCCGCCATTGCCCATAGAAACCACTTCTTCCACCGATTTCGTAGTGATATGTCCGACTCCAATAGACGTCTATTTACCTCTGCCCGTAACGAGTGTAAGCGTATCCGCGACGATGCCAAGTTACTATTTGCTGCTCGGATGAAGGAACGTATTGCATCCCGCAAATTTGGCTCCAAAGATTATTGGCGCCTCTGCAAGAGCGTTCTGAGCAATAACAAACCCTCCATTCCTCCCCTGTTCAATCAGATTGAGGTCCTGACCACCTCTGCCGACAAGGCCGAATGCTTTGCTCTGAAGTTTTCTTCCATTTCTACGCTAGACTCTTCCGGGGTAACCTTGCCCGATTTCCCTCCCAGAATTGAGGCCCTCTTGGACGGATTGCACATAACCCTGTCGTCGGTATTGGGCATTATTTCTAACTTAGATCACCACAAGTCTACTGGTGGTGACGGGATACCAGCCATTGACCTGAAGAAATGCGCTCCTGAACTGACGCCTGCCCTCTCTAAATTATAAAACCGCTGCCTCAAGGAGTCCTGTTTTGCTGACTGCTGGAAGTCCTCAACCATTGTTCCTGTCTTTAAGAACTCTGGTGATCCCTCCGACCCTTCCAATTACCGTCCTATCAGTCTCCTACCCCTCTTCGGCAAAGTCTACTGCCGATGTGCTTACGGCCATCACTGAATTTGTCTACCAAGCTATCCATAATAACGGATAAGCTCGTGCCGTGGCCCTTGACATCTCCAAAGCATTTGATAGAGTTTGGCATGCCGGCCTTCTTCGCAAGCTCCAGGGTTATGGTATCACAGGTCGATTGTTTGACCTGATACAATCATTCCTGTCAAACCGGGAATTGAAGGTCGTTCTCAGTGGATTCATCTCCAGCTCCTATCCCACTAACGCAGGTGTTCCTCAAGGTTCCATCCTAGGCCCTACTCTGTTCCTCATATTCATAAACGACCTTCCTGACGCCATAGACTCCCAAGTCGGCATCTACGCTGACGACACCACAATTTACTCCTGCCTCAAACACAAATCTAGTGATGCTGACAAAGTTAACCTGGCAGCTCAAATTGAAAAGGACCTCCAATCGGTTGTGAACTGGGGCGAAAAATGGATGGTTAACTTTAACGCCTCTAAAACAAAACTGCTCTCTATTAACCACCACAAGGATCCACCCGTGCATCCCATTAGAATGTCTGAAGACCAACTTCTCGAGAGCTCCTCTCTGCGGCTGCTCGGTCTCACGCTGTCCGCTGATCTGAGATGGAACAAATACATCGAGTCTGTTGCATCATCCACCGCAAGAAATGTTGGTTCCCTGTGCCGAGCCAGGAAATTTTTCTCCCCGGAATCGATCCTCCAAGTCTATAATCGACCATTCGCTCTTGCATGGAGTATTGCTGCCATATATGGTCTGGGGCCCCTGCTGTTTGACTCAGGGTTCTTGATAAGATCCAGAGACGGATATGCAATGTGATTGGCCCTGATCTGTCATCTCGTCTGCAGTCGCTCTTTCACAGACGCGATGTTGCCACGCTCTGCCTTTTTTACAAGTACTTTCACGGTAATTTCTCCGAGGAGTTGCTTTCGCTTGTCCCTAGGCCTCGTGAATTTAAACGTCCTACGAGGCTGGCATCCCGTTCCCACCCCTACACCGTTGAAACTGTTAGATGTAGACGTCTCTTCTACTCCAATAGCTTCATGTCTCGCACATCTCGCCTATGGAACTCCCTTCCCTATTACTGTTTCCCTGACAAATACAATCTCCAACGGTTTAAGTGTAGCGTCAATCGACATCTCCAGTTGCCTTGATCTATCCACTTCCCTTATCCACATCCTTTCATCTTTCATTCCTATCTTCTCTCGCTCCAAATCTTCTGTAACCCCCTTGCCTTGATCGACCCACTGTCTTTCTCTTTCTCCACATCCTCTCCTTCACCACTCCTATCTGCTCTTCCTCCAACCCTTCTATAAACCCATGCGTGATAGTGGCTTCCAGCCTTGCTTGGGGTGATACGCTTAAAAAAAATCTAAAGATGGACAATGAGGGAGGAGGGAATGAACCCCAAAACAAACTAAATATCAAAACAAAGCAAAATAAACAAAACTGATACTAGTAGGACCCGTCCAACCCTAAAATAGGAGAAGCCGATGTAATCTGCCCATTGGACAAAATCAAGAGTCTCTCGCGCTGGGGGAGAGGGAAAGGAGAAAAATATATATATAATCATAATTAAGTAATTCATCGAGTCTAGAAAAATCCTCAACAGAATGCAGAAAGTACTGAACGGCCGTTTTGTGCGCATCTAAACGCCATGTTGGTACAGTTGGTATGATGTAGCTGTGGCTTGTAGGGGAACAGTCCTATGGGTAACGGAAACTCGTAATTTGAGATTGAGCAGTGCTACATCGAGTCTAACTCGTTGCCTCTTCGTTGGTATAGTTGGCATGACGTTTGCCTCCTATCGTAACTCTCAGGGTTTCAATTCTCGGTAGTGGATGCGCACTGCTGATGATTCCCAAATATAGGATGAAACGGCCGTCCAGTGCTTTCTGCATACTGTTGAGGATTATTCTAGGCTCAATGAATTACTTATGATTATCTCAAATCATCCTAATAATTTCTATCATTCATATATATATATATATATATATATATATATATATATATATATATATATATATATATATATATATATATATAGGATTAATGTAAGTAAAAGTTTGTCACTTAGCTGATTGATGTTAACTTCAGTATACGATTGCTTACCAAATATAAAGACCACAAGTTAAAGGGTTACTGAATGAGGTTGTTTTATGGACGTAAAGGAACTAAGAAGTGCAGGTTATGAGATGATGTAGTATAGATAACGGTTGATCTTAGACTAATTCTAATTGTAGTGAGATTTTAGAAGTGTCCTCTAGTGTGTCGCTTCCACAAAGCAGCGGCTCATTTGGAAGAAGCTGTCTGAATGGAAGCAATGAGTGTTGTGACGGAGGCAAAGTGTTGCGACGTAACATTAACCACACCTAGCTTACGCCGCAACATTCTTTGGTTACGTCACAAAACTCACTAGTTCTACGAAACTCACCATATATATATTAGGTTAGGTTGATTTTTAACTTTTTTTTAAATATCAAAAAGAATAGTGTAGCGAAAGTTGTGCATAGACCTATTAAGTACTGATACAAAAATTAGATCTGACATTTCAATGGTTTTTTGAGCATTTGGCATCAAAGATCGGAGACAAAAATGCACTTAAAAATCCACGATTTTGCAAGATTTGGACTAAATATTGATAAAAAAACAACAAATAATTTCACTATTTGAATCAGGGAATGTTGTTATTTTGTTTTATCAAAATGAAATAAAATAAAGAAATTATAAGTAAACTTCAAATTGAAAATCTGACCCGCCATAATCACTGACGACTTTGAAATGCTGTTTTTTACCTCATGAATTATGCAGTATTAGTTGAATACATTAAAAAAATTGATTTATTTTGTTATGAATGAAAATACAACAAACAAACAAATATAGAAAAATAAACAATAGTTTATTAGGGCTTAATATATAGAGTCAAATAGCTCCATATAAGAGCCCTGAGACAAAATTGATGGTCTCAATTTTTGATACAAAGCTTTTGCTATTATGTGATGTTGCATTGCTTCAAAGCCATACACAGACTGGGAAGCTTCTGTTGTTAACTTGACTACCCGTTCCACGCCTTGAGAAAGTGAGGGCAAATCTGACAAGTCAAGCTTCGTACCATTTAATAATTATTCCCGAAGATCATTTTCAGAAAATTCTTCTGTGAGTGGTGGTTCACAAACTCCACTTAATGACAGATCTTTTAACTGTGTCTAGTGCATAACTTTAAAATTGATAGTTGTGATTCTTTTTAATCTTTTCTTGGTTTGTTCCCCAATCTTGAAAGAATATAAAAATTAATTTGATTTATTTTTTTTTAAAATGCACTCTGTACTGCTTTAATATTTATGGTGAAATTAGATAAAATCCTTAAAATGATTCCATAAATCGGCATAACTAATTTAGTCAGTTTTATATAAATAAATATTTACTAACCTAATGGCCAAAATTCTTTTTATAGCTTCTTCCCTCACTTCCAGTTCATCAGATTTGACCATTGAATATAAGATATTTTCAGGCAGTAAGGTGAAAGATTTGTATCGTATATTTTTCAATGTGATCTGTTGGATTTCATATGGTTGCTTCCTAATCCTTTGGATCATATTGAAAATATTCATTTGCTGATTGCGGAATTTATTATTTCTTTTATTTTCGAACCAGCAAATGGCATACACATTCACAATAAATTTTATTAAACTGTGGAGTTTGGTTGAAATATTTCGTGGGTATGCACCATGAGTCAATAAACACATCAGCCTGTTGGCTAAAGTTAACCACCTTGCCTGGTTTAATGGACCAATTTTCCATGATGCAAATCTAGAGTCCACCTTACCTCTAGAATGCCCACTGTATAATCATAAAGGAGTCTTTGGTCACAACTAAGGTATCTGTATTTTCAATTTTAAAAATAGAATCCAGAGGACTGCCAACAGCTGAAAATGATATTTGGGGTAAATTATGGTAATCATTTGCACGTAATGTACCCAGTGGACCATTGAATATGGTAGCACTTTTTGTGGCACCAACTACATGTTTAAAAAGAGCTCTAAACGGAAGTTTATTTTGGTGCAAGGAGCAAACAATAGTGTGAAGATTTCTGTTAAGTTTTCTTTCTTGAGGTGCAGCAAATCCACCTTCACAGCCTGAATTGTCATTAGTGTTTGTCAACAAGGATATCCTTGATAGTGCTCACACTGTTGAATTCATGCAAGACATCAGCCACTTGCTCGGCAAGAACCACACCAGTTGCACCAATATTAGGAAGAACCCTATGTGTCAGATATTCACTTTCATATGGCATCTTTGTGACAGTCAAGTGGAATTCTGGTCGCTTGTGTTTTTTTTCAGCCTTCTTTCCATTTTCCTCCACTATTTCCTTGTACATTAATGTGTCTTTGTCAGTTCTCCCATCAACTCAAATAGAAAGATTTTCCACCTTTTCATCATGCTGTTGATGGGCATTTGTTTTCACTTTAGCCTTTGCTCTATCAATTTTACATTTATCTATATAAATATCTTGTTATATTAATATTGGGGATAAGAAGGCCCATAGCTCTCAAATCCAAGAACAATTCATTGGCAAGGCTGGCTCCAAGATTGGAAGATACTTCACCCCTGATCAACAGCAAACCGTGAAATTTTGATAAGGCCTTATAAAAATTACACGCTATGCTAGGCCCTTTGGGATGCTTTTTCCTGCCATTTTTATTAAAATATTTGACAAAGAAAATATATGTATTATCAGAAATTACACAAAAATATTTTTCAAAATAAATTGGAAAATAAAGTTTGAAATGCATTATTAAATTAAAAGTAATGTTTATTTACATAAAATTAGAGTTAGTTCCGGGATTAGCTTGTAAACAAACACTAATTTTGAAAATATAAACAAATTACAATAATTATAAAAGTTGTATTTTTTTAAATAGTTAAGTATATTTTGATGAAAAAGGAAATAGATATTTGTGCTAGTTAAAAGCGTAAACAGTAAACAAAAATAAAACGAACTTGCAAGGGGAGGTAATTACTACTGGTAAATACCGGTTAAATATCCAGTAAAAAAGACGCCGTTCATAAGTAGTTATTCGTATTCTAAAGTAAATATTTTAGTGTGTTTTATTTTTAGTAATTTCATGTAATCTATTAAGAGAATAGATAATAATCTCAAAAATATCCATATTCTAAGCGTTATTTTCTTCTTTTCTTTTCGTTAAGACACGGTTTTAATTTAACATTCCCATGTTTCCGGTGACACCGATATGAGGATAAAAATCGCAATTTATTTTGTCTTTAAGTTCAATTCGTCAAATAAATATGAAGTTTTGAAGAAAAATATTTTTTGTGCTAATTTTTGACGTTATTTTCCAACTTTCCGCGAGTTATTTTTTTACAGTTCCCAAATCGACCTACACTAATATATATATATATATATATATATATATATATATATATATATATATATATATATATATATATATATATATGTAACAACAAAAGAAGTTTATGCTGCAACCACGTTAAACACACGAATTCATTCACTAGCTCACTCACTAAATCTACTTTCAAAATCTACCACGACTCTAACTGTAGAAGTCATAACATAATTTACCCCCTAGAATGGACATTATGCCGGAAACAATATGTAGGAAAATCTGAATCACTACAGAATTAATAATTATCGCAATCGAATTAAGTCGACTCCCCATGAAAAATTATTACCTGTAGAACAACATTTCCGCATAGAAAAACACGACTTCAAAACCCATGCCAAATTCACTATAATTGAGAGAATAGAAAAGCCCAAAGCAGATAACATTAGAAAGATTTTAGAGTTCCATGAAAATAAGTGGATACGACGTTTACATACGCTGTTTCCAGCCGGGCTAAACCATAAATATAACAATATAGATAGTAGTAACACATAACCCTACAAATCAAAACCTACCCACATTTCACACCCACACAAAACAGACATGCTTACGGAGGTGTTGAGGCCACACACTTATACACACACCCACACGAATATACACATTTATACACATCATACTCACTCACTTTCCTAATGAGCCAAATGATAACACACACCCATAGCAATATACAAGCTAACACATATCATACTCACTCACTCCCTAAAAACTAAATAACACACACACACACACTTACCAGAGACTAAATAACTAAATAACACACACTAAACTAAATAACACACACACACACTTACCATCCCCTCTCCAGGTACCAATAAAACTGCTGAACTGACCGAGGGAAACGAAACTAGCATGAATCCGTCCAGCTCTTATCTCAAATGACAACTTAAAAGAGACTGCTTGACCAACACAAGGAATGTTAATAAACTCATGTTAAAAAGATAAAAAAAACAAATAAAAAAACAAATGAAAACTACAGACAAAAGTTCATTTTCTCCATCAAGACATTCATTTCTGTAGTTTACTGCTACAAGCAAGCAGAAACATTTATTTCTCCCGATGATGGCCATGTTGGCCGAAACTAGTCGAGGAATCTAAATGAAATAATAATAATAAAAGCATAAGAATATTAATCTACAACCCAGTATGTCTGAAGATTTTAATTAATTTTTTTAATAATTTTTATCGTTCAAAATACATACATATATATATATATATATATATATATATATATATATATATATATATATATATATATATATATATATATATATATATACATGTTTCATTAAATAATATAGACAAGTGTTGTCTATTTAATTTATGTAAATACTTTTCATATCGTCTGATAAGCTTAATAACATTATCATTAAACGAAGAAAGAAAATCACAATATTGATACATATTTTTTAATTCATTCTAAGCTTTCGGCTTACATAAGCCATTATCAAAGATGACAATTAGAGTACAATATATTAAGCCCTTGGCTATTTCAATTTGCCTTTTCACAAGGCTACATTTATAATTCCAAGTATTGATTGTATTGTGGGCTATATTATTTAATGAAACGTATGGATGAAAAAATGCTGCCTAAATATACACAATTTAAATTACATGATCCAGCAGCCCACAATACAACCAATAGATAGATAGATAGATAGATAGATAGATAGATAGATAGATAGATAGATAGATAGATAGATAGATAGATGTAGAAATAATTTAAATAAAGAGATATGATCAACCATATATGTCAGCGATTACGTACACATACAGGTGAGCAAATAAATATTTATTTAATCAATGGTGGAGACAAAACAGTGCTCAATGTAGTTAAACAGAGCCACAAAGCACATATTAACAATTACACATATGACCTACATATTAAAGGTCATTTTGATAGGGTAGACATTTTTGAGTAGACGCATAATTTTATTTTGTCCATCTGTTTGTACATATATAAATATTATTAAAAGGACACCTCCAACAGGAATCGAACCTGCCTCAATCTTGCTTTGATCAGACGGCTACAAAGAACTTCATGATTATGTAAAGTTCTATCTGCCTTTTAAGCACATTTTACTCATTCAGATTCCTCCAAAAGTCAATAGCTTCGTCCACCGCAAGGAAAGTTGGCTCCCTGTGTCGCGCCAGGAAATTTTTCTCGCCAGAGTCGATCCTTCAAATCTACAAATCAACCATTCGCCCTTGCATGGAGTATTGCTGCCATATATGGTCTGGAGCCCCTTCTGCTTGTCTCAAGGTTCTTGATAAGATCCAGAGACAGATATGCAACGTAATTGGCCCTGATCTGGCATCTCATCTGCAGTCACTCTCTCACAGACGTACCGTCGCCTCCCTTTGTTTTTTTTTACAAATACTTTCATGGTAACTGCTCCGATGAGCTGCTTTCGCTTGTTCCCAAACTTCATGAATTTAAGCGTTCAACTAGGCTGGCATCTCGCTCTCACCCTTTCACTGTCGGAACTGTTAAATGTAGCCGTCTCTTCTACTTCAATAGCTTAATGCCTCGCACCTCTTGCCTGTGGAACTGCCACGCTTTTCCTGTTTCCCTGATAGCTATAATCTCCAACTATTCAAATGTAATGTCAATCGACGTCTTCAGATGCCCTGATCTATCCCCTATCCTTCTCTTCGTCCTTTTCTCTATCACTCCTATTTGCTATAGCTCCAACTCTCTGTAACCCCTTGCGTGCTAGTGGCTTCCCGCCTTGCTTGGGGTGAAACGCTTTAAAAAATGATCAGTTTCGTATAAACAGCTATGTATTTGGGGCGGGGACTTAAATCTCATCCACATGTACCATAGCAGCGAAGTAATATTACAGTGCCTAAACCTGAGAATATTTGGAAATGTTGATGAAATTTCAGAAACAACATATCGACATTCAACAGTGTGAGCACTATCAAGACTATCCTTGTTGACAAATACTAATGCCAATACAGGCTGTGAAGGTGGATTTGTTGCACTTCTAGAAAGAAAACTTAACAGAAATCTTCACACTATTGGTTGCTCCTTGCACCAAAATGAACTTCCGTTTAGAGCTTTTTTAAAACATGTAGTTGGTGCCACAAAAAGTGCTACCACATTCAATGGTCCACTGGGCACATTATGTGCAAATGATTACCATAATTTACCCCAAATATCATTTTCAGCTGTTGGCAGTCCTCTGGATTCTATTTTTAAAATTGAAAATACAGATACCTTAGTTGTGACCAAAGACTCCTTTATGAATATACAGTGGGCATTCTAGAGGTAAGGTGGACTCTAGATTTGCATAATGGAAAATTGGTCCATTAAACCAGGCAAGGTGGTTAACTTTAGCCAACAGGCTGATGTGTTTATGGACTCATGGTGCATACCCACGAAATATTTCAACCAAACTCTACAGTTTAATAAATTTTATTGTGAATGTGTATGCCATTTGCTGGTTCGAAAATAAAAGAAATAATAAATTCCACAATCAGCAAATGTATATTTTCAATATGATCCAAAGGATTAGGAAGCAACCATATTAAATCCAACAGATCACATTGAAAAATATACGATACAAATCTTTCACCTTACTGCCTGAAAATATCTTATATTCAATGGTCAAATCTGATGAACTGGAAGTGAGGGAAGAAGCTATAAAGAGAATTTTGGCCATTAGGTTAGTAAATATTTATTCATATAAAACTGACTAAATTAGTTATGCCGATTTATGGAATCATTTTAAGGATTTTATCTAATTTCACCATAAATATTAAAGCAGTATAGTGTGCATTTTTTTTTAAATAACTAAATTAATTTTTATATTCTTTCAAGATTGGGGAGAAAACCAAGAAAGGATTAAAAAGAATCACAACTATCAATTTTAAAGTTATGCATTGGACACAGTTAAAAGATCTGTCATTAAGTGGTGTTTGTGAACCGCCACTCACAGAAGAATTTTCTGAAAATGAACTTCGGGAATAATTATTAAATGGTAGGAAGCTTGACTTTCCAGATTTGCCCTCACTTTCTCAAGGCGTGGAACGGGCAGTCAAGTTAACAACAGAAGCTTCCCAATCTGTGTATGGCGTTGAAACAAGCTACCAGCAGATAATAGCAAAGTTTTGTGTCAGAAATTGAGACCATCAATTTCGTCTAAGGGCTCCTATAGGGAGCTAATTGACTCTATATATTAAGGCCTATTAAACTATTATTTATTTTTCCATATTTGTTTGTTGTATTATTCAACTAATACAGCTTAATTCATGAGGTAAAAAAACAGCATTTGAATGTCGTTTGATAATGGGGGGGCAGATTTTCAATTTGAAGTTTAGTTATAATTTCTTCATTTCATTTCGATAAAATAAAATAACAACATTCCCTGATCTAAATACTGAAATTGTATGGTTTTCACATCAATATTCAGGCCAAAACTTGCAAAATTGAAGAAATCAAGCGGTTTTAGGTATTGTAGTGGGAATTTGTTTTTGTCCGCATCCGAAAATGAACTCTGACCTTTTGTTAAGGGCTTTATACTGTACTGGAAAGGTAATTCTCGCTTGTGGAACTTCCTTCCGACTCCATGCTTTCCAGCCAAATTTAATCTGCAAAAATTTAAATGCAATGTCAATCGCTACCAACTGTCCTCCAGCTTACTCTTTTCTTTCTTTCTGCTCATTATTAATGTCTCTCTTCCTAATTCTTCCACACACTGTAACCCCTTGTGTTTTAGTGGCTTGATTGCCTTGCTTTGGGCAATACTAATAAAAAACAAAAACAAAAATCTTATAGTTATTTTCTCCTTGTGGCAAATAATTTTGTTTAATTTAAGCTGAAGGAAATTTTTTATTTTATTGTATTATTTTACGTTTTAGACCACTTTTTATTTGTTTGTTTCAGGTTAAAATTTGAACTTAAATTATTCAAATTAGTCAATGTTTTCTGCGTGTGTGTGCGTGTGTATCAGTGTGTGTGTGTGTATGCATGCATTCATGTGTGCGTTGTGGCATGTGTGTGTGAAAAGGGGAGTTGTTGATACACGTTTCAGCCTAAAATACCAAGTAATGTATTTTTGGTTTCTTTTTGTTTTGTTTAATTTTATTTTGTCTTTGTCTGTCTGTCTGTCTGTCTGTCTGTCTGTCTGTCTGTCTCTCTCTCTCTCTCTCTCTCTCTCTCTCTCTGTTTTCTGTATTGTTTTTTTTTCTTTAATTATAAAATTCGGACACAGAAAAGAAAAGTGTGTATTTTATTAACAAGCGTAAGCATTTTTTATTGTGGAAGGAGAATATGACCATTGTGTATTTGTCAATGTGCCATAATTTGTTTTCATTTTTCTCTCCTTTTCTTAGAATTTTTTTCTCTTGCCCCTATAGATAGCTCCCGCAATCAATTCTGATTCTTTCTTCAGGCTCGATACAGTTCATTTCTCGCTCTCTCTCTCTCTCTCTCTCTCTCTTTCTCCCCTCTCTCTCTCTCTCTTTCCTTGTCTCTCTCTCTCCCTCTCCCTCTCATTTCAAAACCAGTTATCGAAAATTCCTATTAATCTTGTCTACGACAGAACGTTCCAAGAATCGGCGAGATCCAGAAATTTGAGCCGTTCCAAATCTAGTACGAAAGAGTCGGGAAGAAGTGTTGGCAAAATCTATAGAAAATGTATAGTATGGTGAATTTAAAAAAAAAATGAATAGAAAAAAATATAAAGCAACACGAATTGATAGAAAACAGTCAATAGAGTTTTGTTGAACGCCTCTCCACCTTGGAGAAATGACAGGTGATTTGATGGAAACGTTGTAGATTTATTTTATGGGCGGCCATGTTTGGTGAGATAGGAGCACGTGATCTCAACGATATTGAGAAAAAAGATGGTGGAGGTTAAGTGATTGGATCATTGAAGTGTTTGCAGATAGACTGATAGAAAGGGAGAAAGGGTGTAAGGAGGAAGGGATACAGATTGTAAAAATGTTAGAAGGACATCACGTCTTATCGGAAATTGAGAGTTGAGTTACAAACAATACCAAGGCGATTTAACCTTTAAAATAAAGGAAATGATTTTTTTTCTTACGTTTAACAACATTATATTCTACAAAAAAATATATTTTTTACTGAAAACTGAGAAAAGAAAAAAGTAATGAGTAAACCAGTAATATATAGTAATAAAAGCTAGCTAGATAAATAAATTGCGATATATATATGCATACAGACACATACACGCGCATTCATACGAGTGGTGTTGAAAAGTTCTTGGCTCAGTCAACTTCTCAAGTTTTGACCAAACGATTAAACAGTTTTCCGGTAAAAAGGCTTCTTAATCATACCTAGAACATTTCAGCATTTTTTTATACATGAATATAAACAGGTTGAGCTAGCTATCTAGATATATAGATTGATAGATAGAACTTTAATAAAAATCAGTTCAAGTAAATAGCACGTAGTAGTTATTCTAATCATATGCCCTCAAACAAGTAAATGAAGCCTCTAAGATGAAAGGTTTACTGACAGTGAAAGAAACTGAGAAAACATTATTGAGGAGAGAGGACAGTAAAAGAACCGGTTTAAGCTAAAATATGACAATTGACATTACATTTTGTTGTGGTAGGATCCACCTAATTTGCATAGCGGAGTACCGACGATATAAATATGGTTGGTACCGGAAGACAGGGAGGCAAATCAAGAGATCCAACTAGAGACTCTGCCCGACTGCGACTTAGTCAACACATTCTCCAGGAACGGTCTTCCCAGAAATATACAAAAGACTATATGTAAATATTGTGTACACTTTCTTGTTTCAATACATTTTATTCTAACTACATTTTGTTGTGTTTGCATTATTATTCCATGCATTAGTCAAGTTTCAACACATATACATTTATGAACATTGTGACTGGTAGAAAAACAAATTTTCTAGATACAACGTGCGAAAGCACGTGCGATACGCTGCCCTCGTCAGCCGCCAACCAGGGGAGGTAACACAGTTTCGGTGGCTAACGCGGTATTGCCACCCCTGGCGCCACCACCTGCTTTTTTGCCACCGGACAGTGTATTGTTTTTGTGCAATTACAATTCAGATTTTCAACGTTATGATAAAAGCATTTGCTTTTGATCAATAACCAATGCACAACGCGCTCGTAGCGACCGTTATCAATGAAGTACAAGGAAAGGTAAGCAGATGTGTTTCACGTCTAAAGTAGCATTGTCTTACGTGCATATTTTTAATTAACTTATTTTGGATATTGACCAGCTCCAAATCAATGCCTGTTGATCAGTGCTCTGGGGACGATATGAATTACGTTTCAGGCTCCTTGATTGATGCCCACCTTCAAAAGGAAGGGAACGATTGGCCGTCCAAGTAATCCAACCCGACCTCAATATGTAGCACATGACATGTCCTTCCCTTTTCCACGCTGTCGGATCGCAGTGATCTCTAGCGGTTTTTCTTTCCCCGTGCGCCTCATCCCTGTTCTCCCCCAGTGGAACCGTTAATTCTACTAGGAGGACACATTTCTTTGAATCAAACCATACTACAATGTCAGGACGTGCGTCTGTCTGAATGATGTGTACCGGAAATTGCAGAGGTGCTCTGAGATCAACTAACACCCTCCAATCACGGGCTTCACTCAGTAGTGTCATGTTTGGAGTTATTTGGATCTTTCGCAGAGGACGTTCACGTTCCTTGTGATAATGGATTTTATTTTCTCCGGCCATTAGAGGTTGTTTGGTAGCTGCTCCACACTGTGTACTGACTGAGTCCATGACCACTTCCAGCACTTTGTTATGACGCCACATGTACATCTGCAATGATTATGGGCATGCAGAGAACACGGGACATAAAGTGCCTCGATCATTTTGACATAACGCGCATTCATTGATGTCAGTGGACAGCTTGAGGCTGGTCGCATTTGGTAGGAGATCATAGGTAGATTTCAGGAGGAATGTTATTGCAAGTGCCTCCATTGCAATCAGTGTATTCCATGATAGCTTCATCGGATCAATATCTCTCTCCATGAATACAGGCATATTTTTGGAGTGAGAAACAGCAGTAGGTGCTTGCTGCTCTTCCTCAAAATTCCTGATTTCTTCAATCACCATGTCTCATTTTCTCTTTGGACCCTGTTTCGATAAAAACTGGTTGCTTATGCTGTCCAGACCTGGTCGATTGGTTTGGGTCACCCCCATAATCTCCTTGATTTGCAAGCTGGATTCTGTTTCTTGGGTGGCTTCTACTGCTTTTCATTTGGTGCCAGTTTTGATATCTGACGCGGACGAACTTATCGGCCAGATTTCTCATTATCATGTGAAGACGTACATTCCCGACCTTAAACTCCACCAATGAGTAGATGGGAAGTTGGAGGTTTCCAGCATTCGAATAGAGTCCCACCGTAGACAAGCAGGAGGGAACTCCAAGCCACTTGCGCAGATACTTGTTGTTGATACACTGTTGCGTCTGCTGAATGCGAGACAGTGATATCATACACATGCAACGGCTACAGAAACCGGGGCAGCAAACCATATTGGCAGCACCAATCCTTCAATTTGCCGGGGTGATGGATTCTTTTGACGGATTCACGTTCATCTAGTGTCACTTTCTACACCTCTTTACTTTGGTGCCGATCAGTCAATGGAATTTCATACAGCCGTCAGAGGCTTTTCACTGGCTTCTTTTTGACTGTCAGGATAATGTCACCCCCAATGCAGAAGTGAATCTCCCTGACAGAGGCTCTGAATAATGTTAAACTCCGGCTTTTCTTGGATTTAGCTTTAATTCTCGCCCAAATCATCGTAGGAGAGGCAGGAAAACAAATAGCCGAATCGTGCGAGAGAAGAAACTAGTAAAAGAACAAGTGAGTGTTGTGACGTAGGCAAAGAGTGTTGTGACGTAGTTAAAGAGTGTTGTGACGTAGTTAAAGAGTGTTGTAATGTAAGCGAGGTGTGACGGGAGTTTGTTTTTTAATATATGTACGCAATACCCATACAACAAAAACAACAACCAATAAATGGAAACAATTATAACTTAAGAGCCAGCATCCTCAAATATATATAAAAAACACTATCACTTTGCTTATGTCGCAACACACTTTACCTACGTCACAATACTCCCTAATTCTATGAGACTCACCAATTATCTCTATTTACCCTGATGAGGACTTAAGAATGGCGAAAGCTTGGATGATATTTCTTGTACTTTTCTTCCGAAATTATATTCGAACAATTTCTGACGGAATTTCCTCCTCGTCTGCGAAGGATTATTCGTAATTGGGAAAAGTCGATCATTAAAATTAATCGACACAAAATATCTGTTGTCTTTAACAATAGTTGCCTTAAAGAACATTGACTGCTTAAATACAGAGAACATACATACATACATACATACATACATATAAGACAAAGCCTGAACTATGTAAAGTCTATCACCTATCTTGGTAGCAAAGTCAACTACAATGGAACTTTAGATGATGAAATCATGCATCGGATTGCCAAGGCTACCAGTGCTTTCGACAAACTTCACCATCGCTTGTGGAATGAGCGGGGTATTCGACTGGATACGAAAATTCGGGTTTACAGCACTGTTGTACCTGCCATCCTTTTTTACGGCTCAGAGTCATGGACTCCATACAGGTACCATATACGCCAGCTAGATGTTTTCCATAAAAGCTGTCTGCGTGCAATCTGTGAAGTTAACCTTCAAGATAGGACATCTAACGGAGACCTGTTTAACAGGTGTAATATTGGAGGAATCGAGACTTTTCTCATACAGTCTCAGTTATGGTGGACTGGTCATGTCTTGAGAATGTCTGATGACAGGATACCCAAGATCCTAATGTACAGCCAGTTAGATCAGGGCTACAGAAATGTAGAACGCCCATGGCTAAGATACAAAAACAAGTAGAAAAGCAACTTGTCAGCTGTCAATATACTACATAACACCCTTTAGCGCGTAGCCTTGGAGCGGGTAGAATGGAAATCAACGTGTTTTAGTGGACTCAGCAGTTTTCAATCTGCTTGTCTGAATCATCTTCAGGAAGCAAGAGCAAGAACTAAAAGGTCAGCCAATCTAACAGTGATCTCATCTCGCAATCCTCACTCCTGCTCCATACGTGGCCTCCTTTGTAAATCACTAGCGGGTCTTAAATGCCACAAGATTATCGCACAAAATTTCATAACTGAATCAACTAAGCTGTCAGATCCTCATACGTCAAAATCGACGGGAGAGTAAATTATATATATATATATATATATATATATATATATATATATATATATATATATATATATATATTCAGTGCATTAATTAATCATGGGCGACTCATTCTCTTCCCATGTCTTCTTCCTTTCTTTTCCCTTCCACTTTTATCGTTTTCCCTTTCTTTTCGTTCGCCCACAACTACTTAATACATTAGATTCCCCTCGATATCTACATGGAAATTCTAAAAGACATTTATGAAATTTTCTGAATAAATTTTTTAGTAACACCGATGTGACATTAAAAAAAGGTTTTCCTTTTTTGACGTTGAAACAAAAATGTACAATTTTGCAGTAGATATGTGCATGTTCTAATGTAACACTGCATAAGATATATATATATATATATATATATATATATATATATATATATATATATATATATTCAGTTGTATGGATATGAGTTTGCGACCCTGGGTTTCACACTTTTGCGAACATAGGACAAACTGGTTTATTTTTTTTAAATTGGATCTATTTATGGTTGTTTGTGTTTGATTATGTTTGATGGTTGGAGGTGGAATTCTCCTCTGTGTTCGTTTGGGGTGACACTCTCACACACCGACACATACATATAATCAGGTGTACGCGTTTAAGTTCACCCAAACACACCCATATAAACAATCCGTTAGCGCTATCACTGATATTGAGAACAAAGAAACGCCCACCTGTAAAGTACAAAGAAATGGTAAAATTCGAAAATGACATAGCAGGCATGGTCAGAAACATAAAGTTTAAAAGACACTTGGATAGGTTTCATAAAAAATTATAAAGGACACAAAAAATAATGAACTCCAAAAAAGTATTTATATTTGCTGACGAAACAACAAACATAGAACCCATGGTCCACAAAAAGCTTATAACTAACAAAATTACACAATTATACAAAAAGACTGTAAGCGCAAAAAAAAAAACGAGATAAACCAGAAAGCCAAAGATATAGCTGCTAAACTGAAAATAGACAAAATCACAAACCGCATAGCTGAAAACAAGCATTCATAAGAGCAAAGGACCACAAATCTATCTTCGATACAAAACCCACATTCCGCCTAATCAACCCTGCAAAAAACGAAATAGAGAAAATCAGTAAAAACATATTAGAAAATATCAAAACTATATTAAGGAAAAGAACAGAATTTAACCAATGGAAAAATACCAAAGCCGTCACCGACTGCTTCGCAAAAACAAAGCTACCGTGATCCAGTTCGATATAATGAACTTTTACCTCTCCCTCACAGAAAATATATTGAACGAAGCTATACAACTAGCACAACATCATGTACAAATCATGATGAAACCAAAATAATTAAATTCTGCCGGAAGTCCCTATTGTTCCACAACAACGAAACACTGACAAAAAAACAAACTAACGACCTGTTTAATGTAAAAATGGGAAGCTATGACAGAGCAGAAAACCGCGAACTGGTAGGTATCTTTATCCTTTCATACCTAGGCAGGATAGTAGAGAAAAAAGACATGGGGCCTATATAGATACTACGGTCTAATTCTAATAAGATAACTTAATGTCCCCATAAATAGATTTAGCAAAAAATATTAAACGTTCTAAAAATGATTGGATTCAAAATAGAAACAAATGCAAACACAAGAATAGTAAACTTCCTAAACGTCACACTCAACCTGGACAAACAAAACGGTGAACCATATAAAAAGATGAGGATACTCCCACATATAAACAAACCTCCTTCAACCATCTCCCTCAATCATAAAGCACATACCCAAATCAATCAGCTGCAGACTGTCAGAGAACTCATCCCACATAGACATTTTAACGACAGAAAAACATCACATAACAACGCACTGAATAAATGCAGATACATGCCATAGCTACAATAAACACTACCAGAACCAAAACGGAAAAAAAGAAAAAGAAACATAATTTGGTTTAACCCACCCTACAACAAAACAATTGGAACAAACATCGGTAGAAAATTCCTAAACCTAACAGAAAAAACACTTTTCCAGTATCAAATCCCTTAGTAAAAGATTTTAGTAAAAACAACGTAGCGCAATTAAAAACCCATAATGCAACTGCAGAAACAAAACCACGTGCCCACTACAAATGATCATAGTATACAAAGCTATGATAAACGAAAACAACACGACAATATAATAAATTGGCACCACGGAAAGAACATTCAAGCAAAGAAAATACACCTGCGACCTCTCATTCTCCAACAGAAAAAAAAACTCCAACAGCACCACATTATCCACATACATATAGCAACTAAAAGACAGATCATGATACCAAAAAATATACTGGGAAAACATGAAAACTGCACCTGCCTACGATAACATATCAAAGAGATGTTTACACGAAAAAGTGGCAATAATCTCCCACACTCATCAAAAGGAATTACTAAACCAAAGATCGGAAATAATTTCAAAATGCAGACACGAAAATAAATATCTACTATCACAGTTCATACCAAACTGATAATACCTACAGCAAATCTGAACACAACCAGGAATGAAACTGCTGTAAAAAACAAGGGTAGAACACTAAAACGCAAGAAAAACCAAAATGTAAATACAAACACCTATCATTAACACTACCTGCACTGTTACCAACACCACCGTCACTCCCCAGTGAGCGAATAAAGGGTTCAGTTCAACATTCCAACCACCCGAAGAAGGCCGGAGCGTACAACGGCCGAAACCTTGTAATAAATATGGCGACAAAGATGAGGACAATAGTCCGAATAATGGAGAAAATGTACATAATACCTCATCTCAGAAATATAGACAGACACTTTTTGGAGGATCGACGTAATAAAAATCTCTACACTCTCTTTTGCCAAGTTTAAATTGAATACAATGGACTCCTTCGGCTTATACGCTCGATTATTTTAGAAATATGACCATTCGAACGAAAAGCGTCCCTGGTTAATAAAATGCAACAACCCAAAGAAGTTCGTAAATCTAATGCTACAGACTTTGTTCACGGATGTGGAGATTAAATAATGTTTGCATAGATGAAAAAGAAACTGAGTCATAAAGAAACACATGCAGTAATGTGTCAATTATACGGACAATACTTTGTAATAAATAATGAGTTCAAAGATATATATTGGGTTGGTGCATAATTATCAGTCGTTTTTGTAGGCGTATTATTTGGTAATAAAAATTGCTGTTTCGTTTACTTTTTTTCAACAAAAATATTATTTTATTTTCAGGTTATAAAAATGTGTGTCGATAATCATACGCTCAGGAATAATCATTTTAAAAAGTTATTGTTGAATTGTTATGTTTCTTTTCTTTCATAATAAATATTAAAAAAAAAACCCTGATAATTATGCACCAACCCAATATTTATATACATGAAAATGTTAGTTATGATGAGATAATAATTAAAGGTAATTTATATCCTAGTTCTTTGATATGCTAAATTCCTTCAGGGCAATGACGATAATCATTGTCCACAACTTATTGCCCTTTGTTGCTCTAATTAACATGTGTCTCTTTACAATCCTTTTGTGGCCTTGTTTTGAGATCCATTCAAACAACACGTTTATTGTGGTACTCGCCGTTTCTCCTCGCTTCTCTTGCTTTAGTTATGTCCTGTGAGTGTTAGATTCTTCAGGCCTTCTTTTCTCAATATGTGTTCCAGATATTTTTACTTTTAAACGGGTTGTGTATATAGCTGGCAATCCCATTCAACAAAAAGACCATTTATGACGGTAACCATGTAAACGAGTGAAGTGAGGCTGCGGACCTATACTTCTATAATATACTTACAATATATACGTATAATATACTTCTATAATATACTTATAATATATACTTATAGTATACTTCTATAATATACTTATAATATATACGTATAATATACTACTATAATATACTTATAATATATACTTATAATATACTTCTATAATATACTTATAATATATACGTATAATATACTTCTATAATATGCTTATAACATATACGTATAATATACTTCTATAATATACTTATAATATATACTTACAATATACTTCTATAATATACTTATTATATATACTTATAATATACTTCTATAATATACTTATAATATAGACTTATAATATACTTCTATAATATACTACTATAAGTATCTTTTTCCATGTAACTTTTAGCTTCCTTAAAACCTCCTCGTTGCTCATGAATTACTCATACTAATAAATATGTTTTTAAAAGTTACAAAACAAGTTGATTTATAGAATTTCAAAAGTAAATTTAAAAGATTTTATAATAATTTAATAATAAAAAATAACCACTAATAATTACTTAATAAATGCCAAATACCCTAAGTAATGAATAATAATAATGAATTAAAAGGTAGCAAATAAAAACACTTTACAATAGCTTTAAATAAGTAAACAGATAATTATTTCAACTTAAATTCCTTTAGAGTAATTTAAAATATAACCGTGTCTACCTGTCCAATAATAATTATTAATACAATAAATCGGCGAAAACTGACCTAGCTACCCATAATTCTCCATTGACTCGCATATATATCTTAGAACACATTTAAATAGAACAAATATTAATTACGAATTTAAATATCCATTAAAGAATTGTATTTCTGATCAATCAAAATTCATAAACAATTATATTGGCCACACTACAACATGTTTGACAAGAAGACTCACACTACATCTTTCTGGCCATAGCTCAATTAGGTCTCATTTAAATACTCATGGAGACCTACTTGACCCTATTCATAACATACTTGTTGATAACACAAATATAATAGCATCGTCTACATGTAAAAAAGGGTCTAAAATAATGGAAGCCTTATTAATAACAGCAAAACAAAAAAAATCAATAACATCAACTGTGAACATGGACACATTGTCTTAACAGTGTTTTGAAAATGAAAACATTATATAAATACATACGTACAGCAATCTATTTCTTGTTAACAATTACTATATTTTAACCTTGAAAATGGGTAAATGTATAGCCGAAAGCGCTCGTAAACAAAGAATAATTGGACAGTATTTATATAATCAATCTACCGAAAAGAAAAAAATATATAAGATCACAAGAGAAATTGTATAAAAAACTAAATCAAAGTACCTTGTCTGTTGTATTCAGTGAAATTTCCATGAAAGAAGGATTGCTGCCTAGGTACATACATTGCTGCCTAAGTAGTATATATATATATATATATATATATATATATATATATATATATATATATATATATATATATATATATAGTCAAAACACCGAACAACCCGCATGGCCTGAAGATCACGTTCAAGCATGAAACAGACTGTCGCCACTCGATGTAGACCTTAATGCTAACTTTTTATATATATATATACATATAAAAGAGATATATTATTGTTACTTTAAAGTAATTTTACATTTCGGATACGAAACCAAGCAGTTACGACTTTCGAGAATATCCGAACAAGTAAAATGTGCTTTAAAGGCGAACAGTACTTTGGATGACTTGTAACTCTTTGTAGCCGAGTAATGAAAGCACGTCGGATCAAACGGCGAATTCCCCTGCAAAGGAGAATGCATATTTTAAGCCTGCCGATTTTCTTTTAATAAGTTTTCTCAAATGTGCAAGCCGTTAGACCGAATAAAACAGCGTTTAAAAATAAAACAGTGCGTCTATTCAAATACGGGTAGCCATTAAAAATAACGTTTGAAGTGATAAAGATATATATTGTGTAAATGCAATGAGGATGTCTTTATTGCAGACAGGCGCTTAATAAAAAAAGGATCATCTGTGGTGGAGAATTATTGACAGAATAAGGTTATTGTTAGATTAAATATTGTTGATTTTATTATAGAACTGCATTGAAATTACGAAGAAATTTACTCTCAGTGAATAAGAACAAAGGTAAGCATTACTAAAAGAATAGGACTATTATGTCGAACGTAAATACACTGTAACCATTTTTAGATATGTCGTCAATGTTATTAATTATAAATGAATAATATTTGATGAAACTTCTTAATTAATAGTGCGGACTTTGAAAGAATTGCTTGAAATTTAGAATTCCGTATTTGACGGCATATAAGGCGCACTTTTCTTTTTTTACTAACAATATCTTTTAAAATTCCCCTGTGTCTTATATGCCATATGCGGGTTTAAAATTCGCAATAGTCGGCCGAAATTAGCTACCAGCCAACTCCTATTAGTTTAGAGTTTAGAGTAACTCATTATTTAAAAGGCTATTATGCACATTAAAAGTGTTATCATTGATAATATTCATTATATTAATTTCATCACATTTAATATTAGTACTTTGTTTCACTAAAATTATATGCAATAAATTCAAATTATATATTTGTAAAATATATTTGTTTCATTAATATATTTCTTGCGATAACTTCCGGTTGCATTGGTATATATACAATAAGAATTTTTATATCCTAATTATTCCACTAAGACATTTACAAGACGCAGGTTGTACAAATCATATAAAGGAACATTTTTGACTGAATTTTTAAAGGTAACTGTACTATTTTGCTCAATCGTAATAATTGCTTGATTTTTATTTTGTTTTCTTACATTTGGATATAATAAAGTTTTTATAGGCTCGTGTTCTTTTTTCCTATTATTTTTCATTTAATTGTAATCATGGGTTGTTTAGCCAAAATATTACCGCATATATATAGCCTAGGCTGTACCATTTACTACTAATTTTACTAATTACTAATGTTTTTTTTATTTACCCTGCTGAAATTGGGGGTGCGTCTTATACACTCGTGTATCTTATATGCCGTCAAATACGGCGAATACTGAATTGAATTATATAATCGGATGAAGAGTCCTGCCTTCTTATTACTTATGCAATTCCAGCCGCTTATAGTTTGAAACCAGGTTAAAACCAAAAGGTTAAAAACTCAAATGTATCTTTTCAAAGTAGATATCATTCATCATCTGAAAGACTATGACAGCACAATCACACAATCGACATTTTCCCACTGTCAGTCCTTCTGCGTGCTAAGAGAAGCTTAGTAATTTGCTGCATTTGTGCACATCGCAAATAGCAAGTGTATTTCAGCATAACTAATGTAAAGTGAGATTGATCATCCATGGGAGCTGCATAATTGCTGCCTTGCGCCAGACTAAAATTATTAAATAATTCTAACGGGAAAAAATATGACAAAAAAGATGGCGGAAGAAATTATTAATATACACCTTTAAGTGCCGAATCTAGGTGCGTCGTCAGTGTTGTTGCTCCCATGTCACTAGAAGTTTCGGGTCTAAATAAACAACAAACTTCTTCTATGGGATTCCCGACCGAATATGATCAGTATTCGTCCAACACCCAGAATAAATATATTTATTGTATATAAAATTACAATTGTGGCACAAGGCCGAAAAAGGAGAGGGATTGAGATGGTCTTCCCTGGCTATCCTATACCTAGCTAATTTGATTGACGACCCATTCACTCATTACAATTTGCACATTCACCA
Organism: Acanthosepion esculentum; assembly: GCA_964036315.1. Lineage (NCBI taxonomy): Eukaryota > Metazoa > Mollusca > Cephalopoda > Sepiida > Sepiidae > Acanthosepion > Acanthosepion esculentum. The sequence continues at coordinate 128,060,519 of OZ038478.1, read as the reverse complement.
CAAGAACTCGTCCATCGCCAATCAATCCTTCATACACCATAATATCGCATCCTCTCAAGGGGGACCAACAAAACGCGCTCCATACCATGATCATAAATAAGATGAAAAAATGAGTGAGAAGGGAGATGAGCCCAATAACAAACGAAACATGAACACAAAGTAAACTAAACACAACTGATGTTAGAAGGGCCCGTCCAACCATCAAAAAGGAGAGGCCGCTGTATACTGCTCATTGGGCAGAATCAAGAGGCTCTCTCGCTAAGGGAGTGGGTAAAGGAGAAAATATACACGGACATGGGAAAGGAAAATCTGATCCAGTCGGGATAAAATGGGGCCAAAACAAACTGGGGAGGTTGGGAATCTCGACTTGGATTATAACCAAAAAAGTAACCGGGAACAGGCCAGGAACAACACTCACTCGCATTAACTAGGTACACGAGCTTGTTTAGCCTAACCAAGGGGATGGGGCCCACAGGAAACCACCCCGGTGTGATATAGGTTTACCTAAAAGAGAAAATCAAGGCTAGCCCCGTTCAAACGAACCAAGCTCACCTCTTTTGCCCACCTTTCACCGAAGTCTGTCGAATGCAAGCGTTTTCTATCAGTTCTAATCTTCATCTCGAGCTGATGCTCAAAGAATTGGATCAGATCCTGATGAGAAAGACGGTTGCCTCCCAAGACTTACTCCAATCGCGTAGGGTAAATCCCCATTCGCGCCGTGGCCAACAGCATAAGAAACACCATCCTTTTTACCCCACAATACGGGGACGACACATTGTCAAACGCGTATGCGCAATCAATGAGCACGAGCTTTTCGGGAGCGAGACGAGCCGTCAACTCGCTGACATGGTCCCATAAGGGGCGGAACCGGAAATAATGGTAGAAAGCGTTTCTTCCAGACCAAGGCCACACCGTTCACAGTCTGGCAAATCCGCCAAGCCCCATATGAAAACCTTGTCATTGAGAGGCACCCGATTCCGAGCCAATCGCCAGATAAGTGAAAACTCAGGGTTACCAAGACCAGTAAGAGCGAAACTCATCCTCCGACACGTCGAGCTGCTCATGTAGGGAATCCTTTGCGACCCCCTCCACTAGAAGATGATAGAAGACCTTCCTAGGCTGTGAAAGGTCACTGGACCAAAGAATGGCCAACAAGGCCGACCCACACTCGCGAAGGAAATCCAATTGATCCCGGGGTTTACGATGGCGCTTAACCCGCGAGATGGGGTGACTGATAGTAAGGAAGGGGAACGCGTCCGTAACATTTCCCGACATAATCGAATCTCCTGTCAATGCGCGGCGTAGGAAAGCCAACATCGAGGTGAGTTTGTGGCTCGCCAAGTGTGGCATTCGTAGCCCCCCCGTGACACGGACGCTGTGCCGTACGACTTGTCGTGGTTAATCTTGGCCCCTGTCACATTTTCGTGTCGATCAGGCGCATCCAGTATCGCTGCGGGACGACACGAAAGCAGATACGTCATCGACGTACGCGGAAACCCTGGCTCGAGCTCCTCCAGGAACGGCGATTCCACGTAGGGCCGGACTGCTCGCCCTGCCCCTCAGACGGCGAAGGAGAGTCTCCAACGCCAAAGCATAAAGTGGGGGCGACAGTGAACAAACCTGACGGATCGACCTATACAGCGAAAAAGCGCCCGACAGCTTCACGTTCAACTGCAACACAGCACTGGGGGAGCGATACATGAGGCTAATCCAGCGGTAGAAGTCGGATGCGAGTCCGGCGGCCTGCAGGACAGCAGCAAGGTAGCGTTGGTCAACTCTATAAAAAGCCTTGGGCTGATCTAAATTGATCAGCGCGGCCTCATCGTCGTCTTTTACACCCTCTATAATCGTGCGGATCAGATGCAGGTTCCTCTGAATTGTTCGGCCACACACAGAACTAATCTGCTCAGGACCCAACAGAGACTGGGCAACAAACTGCAAACGCTTCAGCAGGATCTTGGCCAAAATCTTTAACTCTGTGTTTAGCAGAGTTATGGGCCTGTAATCATCTATTTTTCCCCCAATATCCTTGCTTTTTTTCAACAGCGTAATCACACCCCCTGGTGAACCGGCCGGGGAGGGGCCCCTGCCGGAACCAGCTGTTGAAAACCACAGTCAAAATTGGGACAAAGATGTGCAACAGCCTCAAGTACAATTCATAGGGAAAACCATCCAGACCGGGCGACTTGCCTCTGGCAATCTTCTTCAATACCGCGTAGACTTCGCCCTCCGTGATGTCTCCCTCGCAGCTAGCAGCTTCAGTCGGTGAAAGCTGAGGAAATCAGCCAAATAGCTGCGAAACTCGTCCTCACGTTGATCAGGCTCCTTGGGAAACCGGTTCTCGAAATGCCGCCGAAACGACTCGCACATGTCGTCAGAGGCCCGAAGAGTACGTCCCTCCGGGCTTTCGACTTCACGAATGTACCGATCGGAATCTCAACGGACCTCCTCCTTGCGCAACTCTGCGCCCATGCTCACTGCTTCGGAAGACATCTTTCTTAACCTATGTCTAATTACATGGCCCATGTAGCGCTCGCTATTCGAACGCTCCTCGGCCTCCCTAGCTAAGGCTATTTCTAAGGGGTCGCCCCAGCCACCGCCCAGGAAAGACTAGCCTTAAGCGTCTTCACCTTCTCAGCTCTATCTAAGGCGAGCCGTTTGCTGAAATCCGTGGTGAAAGACCTAATCCTACACTAAAGTTTCTCCCATTACTTATTCCCAATAACCACCCCAACTAGCTCCCGCTGCACTAAGCTAGTTAGCTGCTCCTGGAAGTCCCGCCTGTCCAGTAAAGACAGATTGAACTTCCAGTGGCCAGCCATTCTAATAATCTAACACCACCCGGGCACAAACGAGTTTGTCGTCCGAATAGTCTACCCAGTGGAACGTGGGGCAATCTAACAAGTCTACGTCGGCTCCTCTAACTAACATTCTGTCAAGGTAGCTAAGCACCTTGTCAAAAGGCCAATTAAGAGCCCACGTCCACATTTTTCCAATGGGGATCGACCCGGTATCTATCGACGAGACCCAACTCTTCGATCAGATCAACCAGGCTACGATCGCCCCTTCTCCCGCTAGCTCTCCGCCCCCTATCTAACTTGGAGTCCAGGGTGCCGTACCCAGAATAAAATTTGCCACTAACTTTAGGACGTGCATTATATAAGTTCTCCCAATAAACAGCAACTAATCAAGGCTTCAATTGGGCTATTCGATGTTATAGATCGGGTATGCTTGGTTGTACTGATCTTTCTACATGCCGCCAAGACTTGGTGTTTTTTTGGAAGAAGAGAAGAAAACAAACCTATATATATATATATATATATATATATATATATATATATATATATATATATATATATATATTAAAACAAAACGATTTATTATATTGGCTCGTCTTACGGCTTACTTTTCTTTCTCTTCCTCCCCTTTTAACTTGTTTGTTATATCTTATTTGTTTGGTCTTTCTCTTTTTTTAACTTTCCCTTTTATTCTTATTTCTTTCTTTCTTTTCTTCTTCTTTTCTAAACTACACTTAATAAAATCAAGTTGAAGAAGAAAATAATTGAAAAGAGAAGAAAAAGGAAATCAAGAAAAATATTGCAGGAAAAGATATATCATAAAATACTAAAAACGAACAGATAAAATATTTCAATTTCCTCTCTTTTCAAATCATTTTTTAAACTCATTATTTAAACAATTTTTTCTAAATTCGGCTCAGCCTGTCTCTTCTGCAGATTTTTTAAGCGACCATAGATATTATATTTCTTTCCCTCCTAGCGTTTTCCGGAAGTTAATAAATATTCCCACAATTCATTTCATATGAATACCCGCCCTCGTCATTTACTCAGTTTTCTCCTAATTTTTTATTTAATATTTTGGCTTTTCTAAATATATAAATTGGGTTTACTTACATTCTTCTCTTTATCTTTCAAGCTCTCCCTCTCTCTCTCTCTCCATATACATATATATATATATATATATATATGTATATATATATGTGTGTGTGTGTGTGTGTGTGTGTGTGTGTGTGTGCGCGCGTGTGTGTGTGTTTAGAAAGAAAGAAAGAAAGAAAGAAAGAAAGAAAGAGAGAGAGATAAAGACCTCTGGGTGGAATTCCCACTGGAGAATGATGGCCACTTCCATATCTCAAGAGTAGTTCAAACACTAAAGTTCGGTTTAGGTATGAAACTGGCAGTCATGATGCACTGTTGATTTCTATGTCCATACACTATGTAAGTATAAACGTTCAATCTCCCATAATGAGCAAAAATTAAAATTAAAAAAGGATAGAAAGAAAGAAGAAAAAAGAGAGGAAAATAGAGGAATGAGCCACAAATAAGAGAAAAGGCATTTAAGAGGGAGACATTAAATGTACATTAAATTATAAATTAAAATAGATAAAAGCATAAAGAGTCCTTTTACAGAGGGAAATTAAAGAGTTTTTTCTATATCTGATATACTTTTTAAAGAGTTATTTTTTCCATATTTCCCCCTTTTTAGTTTAATAAAATTTTTAGAGAGTTTTTTCTATTTCTGATACACTTTTTAAAGACTTATTTTTCTATATTTCATATCCTACAAGGATATTTAAATAATTTTTTTCATATCTTATAAGATATTTGATATCCAATATTTTATATCCGATGAGAATTTTATTAAGTTTACGTTTTTATATTTTTCTCTATATTTTTCTACTTTCTCTTTTTTTTAAAAATCTGATATGTTATTTGCTTTCAAGTATATTAAGGAATTAATTTTACTTTTATTTACCAGTTTAATGGCTAGCTGTTTTTTGTTTCTTCTTTTTAGGGGGGGTCCTTAGTTATTGAAGTTTTCCCCTGTAAAAGGACTCTTTATGCTTTTATCTATTTTAATTTATAATTTAATGTACATTTAATTTTAATCTGTTTAATCTATTATAATTTAATCTATAATTATGTTTTAACTTATATGATTCTATATAATCCTTTATATTTTAGTCTATAATTAATCTATATAATCTTTAAATTTAATCGTAACTTTAATCTATGTTTTACCTTTTATTAATCTATTTAAATTCTTTCCTTTATATTGTAAAATATTATTTTGAGCTATTATGTATTTATTTTAATTTCTTCCTTTATCGTATTATTTTTAATATTCAGGTTTTTCTTGTTTATATACTAATAATGTCTTAATTATTTATTTTAATATTAAATTCCTTTGTTTAATATTAAAATTAAATAATAGTTTTACATTAAATTCTAATTTTTCTTTTAACTACAATCTTTAAAACTCTTCCTTTTCTTAACTTTAATGATTGTATTTTCTTATGTAATTTTTTACAAATTTAATTTTTCCCTATTTGAATAAGAGTTAACATTTTAAATATAAGTCATTGTTAATCTTCAACCGTTTTTAACTTCTGGCTAAACTTGTATATGTTCTGTCTTCCTGTTCTCACTCTCTACTTTTTTTATCTCCCTCTTAAATGCCTTTTCCCTTATTCGCAGTTTGTTCCACTGTTTTCCTCTTCTTTTTTTCTTCTGCCTTTCTATCGTTTTTATCTTTAAATTTTTAAAAATAAAACGTTACTATACATTTTTTTATCAAACTTTTTAGTATTGACAAGATCCAGGGAATTTATCCAGAGGAGCGAAATGGCCATAAAAATAAAGTTACAATTGGGTTTCATTTTTATGCAATTCATTTCTATGCTACGTAATAATTATATTACTGATCCCCACCATGCTTCACAGTTGGAAGAAGGCAGTCAGGGTTGTAAGCTTCTTTGGGCTGCCTCTACACATAAACTTGTCCTGAAGTTGGGAAAAGAGAAAAACTAGACTGATCTGAGTATATGACTTGTTTCTATTGGTCTGCAGACCAAGCATTTTGATCTCTGCACCACTTTAACCTCTTCTGAATGTTGCGAGTGGAGAGAAGAGGTTTCCTTACGGTGGCTCTTCTATGATATACAGCGTTATGGAGCTCACGGCGAACAGTTTTAGTAGCAACCGGGCTATTCAGATGACTATGCAATTCAGCAGTCACTTTGTCCGCAGTAGTCCGATGATTTTTTGCCACATTGCGTTTCAATGCACGTCGGTCCCTGTCAGTAAATTTGAAAGTCCGGCTCGAATTGCAGCGGTTGCTAGAGGTTTTGCCCTGTTTCTCGAATTGAGTCATAGTTATTGACATGGTAGCTCTTGAAAAACAAAACAGTTCAGCAACCTTAGTGATTGAGGCTCCTGCCATGCGAACTCGAACAATTCGGCCCTTTTCGAACTTGGAGAGATCACGCATTTAGCTTAAATCTTAAAAATAATTAAATAAGTAAATTATATAAATAAACGTATTTACAATAGATATAACCTGCAATTACGAATTTTTAGTTCTTAATATAATAGGTATTTGATATATAGGAGTGGAATCTGCACCTGTTCCAATTATTTTGTCCAACCCCTGTATATATATATATATATATATATATATATATATATATATATATATATATATATATATGTATATATATATATTGACACAGCGTTAATAAGTAAAATTCATCCATATCATGGTGATTTACCGTCCCAACATAAAGAATTCTATTAATCCGCTTTCCTTTATGAAAACAGTTATGTTCTGCAATAAAAATTATTTTTCTAACACTAGGAAAAATTGTTTAGTCACTAGAGGTTGCAAGATTTATTACATTTTATCAGTCAGCCTCTCTTCATTAGTGAAATTATATTCTTTTCTATTTGTACCAACATGCCCATCTTATCTGTTATAGACAAATTTTTCGGCCGTTGAACTCTCCGACCTTTTCATATACTCGCTAAAGTTAAGAAATTGTTCTCCATGTAAAAGCAACGTGTAAATGCGTTGCATATTTACAATAGAAATGCATTGAAAATCAGAACGAAAGAAATGCGTTGAATATCAGAACGAAAGCCATGCATTGAATATCAGAACGAAAGAAATTCATTGAATATGAGAACGAATGGAATTCATTGAAAATCAGAACGAAAGAAATGCATTGAATATGAGAACGAATGAAATTCATTGAAAATCAGAACGAAAGAAATGCGTTGAATATCAGAACGAAAGAAATGCATTGAATATCAGAACGAAAGAAATTCATTAAATATGAGAACGAATGAAATTCATTGAAAATCAGAACGAAAGAAATGCATTGAATATCAGAACGAAAGAAATTAATTAAATATGAGAACAAAAGAAATTCATTGAATATGAGAACGAATGAAATTCATTGAAAATCAGAACGAAAGAAATTCATTGAAAATCAGAACGAAAGAAATGCGTTGAATATCATAACGAAAGAAATGCATTGAATATCATAACGAAAGAAATGCATTGAATATCAGAACGAAAGAAATGCATTGAAAATCAGAACGAAAGAAATTCATTGAAAACACTGTGCAACAAATTTCAAGTTAAAAAAAAGTACATGCCACGTAAGACCTGTTTAAGTGTTAGAAAAGTACATTGATATTAAATCTGACCTTTTTTCCCTTAGATTAGGCACCGTTTTCATGTACTTTAAATCATAATTTATTATTATTGGTTATGAATAAAAAAAACAAAGACCTTTCAGTTTATACGACATTTGTCCTCTTAACCCTCTTGTGTATAGTGTCATCCTCTCTTTCTATATTCCAGCAGTAGTCTGCCAACAGGCCAGGGTTCCATTTTGCTTTAAAACGTTTCTCCATCACTGAAATATCCTGATGGAATCTCTCGCCATGTTCATCACTCACATCACCAAGATTTTCCGCAAAGAAGTCCAAATGAGAGTGGAGTACATGAACTTTAAGGGACATGCTACACCCCATATCATGATAATGACGTATTAGATCATTTATAACTTGCACATAGTCTTCTGAATGATATTTTCCAAGGAACTTATCACAAACTTTATTGAATGACTCAAAGGCAATTTTTTCTTTTTTCTTGAGATGTGTGTTGAAAGTTTCATCAAGTACAATTTTTCGTATTTGAGGACCTATGAAGATACCTTCTTTTATTTTAGCTTGACTTAGGGAAGGGAACTTTTCTGCAAGATATGCAAATGCGAGGGAATCCTTATCCAGGGCTTTCACAAATTGTTTAAACAAACCAAGTTTAATATGCAAAGGTGGTAAATGGATTTTATCACTTTGCAGAAGTGGTCTGTGCTTAATATTATATTTCCCTTGCTCAATTTCATTTCTAACGGGCCAATGCTTGCTGAAGGCCTGCAAGCATGGCTACAATCTTGAAATCTGCACAAATATGCCATTTATGGTTATTATATTGTACGCTCGTTAGAATTGTTTTTAAATTTTCATGTGATTCTTTTATGGTTGCGCGGTAAGCTATGGGAACAGATGGCAGAGCGTTGCCGTTGTGTAGCAAAACAGCTTTGATGCTTTCTTTGGATGCATCTAAGTAAAGTCGCCAGTTGGTGTTATCATATGGTATTCCTAGTTGTTCAAAAAGTTTAGCGACGTCATTATAGAAGCATAAGTCATCTCTCATGGTAAACAATACATGCAGTTTTTGTGAACGTTTTCTGTACAATGTTATCTTCACTCCTTTTCTAAGAAGATTACGTTGTTTAAGCCTTGATGCTAGAAGCTCACTTTTGTCTTTGGTTAAATAGAGATCTCTACATAAGTCATTTAGAGCCTCTTGAGAAAATAGTATTGGTTTATTCATGCTTTCTAGATCATTAAGTTCTACTGTTTCATCACTGGAATGTTCATCTCCACTGCTTGAACTCCACATTTCTTGATCCGGGAGTTTTGGCACAGCCAAATCTTTTGAGTGCTCAACCGGGCGCATTGCTGATTGCAAAGTTGGGTAAACAATGTGTTTCTTTTTCTTTGCCGTAGTACAGCCCGTATAGTCTTGCTGACAGAAATAGCAATCATTAGAATGATCTCTCTGCTCACGCCAAATCATTGGCACACCCAACTTCATGTGAACATTTTTTCTTGCAAACCATGTGCTCAGTGTCTTCACAGATGTAAGGCAACAGACATGAGGAGCCCATGGCTTGTCTTGGTCTCCTATGTCACAATGAAAGTACGCCTTGTACAATTTCTTGATATGACTTATAATGCTGCGCTTTTCTTTAGCAAATGTTAAATCGCCACATATGTAGCAGAATCTGTTTGGTTCATTTTTGCACTGTCTTGACGTCATTTTCAAAACCTATAGAAAAAGTATAAAGAAATATAAAATATATTTAATACAGGTTTTAAGGCATAACGTATTAAGTGATAAACACGGTTAAATATAAGCCCATAATAACATATACAAAATATGTAAGCGCAATGTTGTAAGAAATTTATTTTTAACATTTTTGCCGAGATTCTTGAAAGTGACAATTTTGCAAAAACTATACCTAATTCAACAAAAAGAAGGCCAGAAATGGATTTTTCATACCATTGTGAATATAAAAATGACCACAGATGTTCTGTACTTTTTTAAGTGTTGCACAGTGAAATCAGAACGAATGAAATTTAAATGCTCTATTAATTTATTAAGAAAATGAATTGAAATCAAGAATATAAGTATTTTTATTTCTCAGAGAACATATATTTTTAATACCATGTCCATTCAGGACGTGAGCGTGGGTGACTTTCTACATAATTTTCTTATCATCTGTGAATTGCTGTGCATTTTGGGGAAAGATAGTGGAGTGTTTTCCTTTCTGCGTGGTTTGGAATTCAGAATCTTCCTTCTTTTAAACTGGTTGTAAACCAAGTTTGGGGAGTCCACTCTCACTAATTATTTGACCTGGGTGAGGAAGAAATGGATTTATGTCTTATCCAAGAGCAAGTGTGCAGAAAGAGTGAATAAAAAACATTGCTAAGAGTTACGAAGGATATAAAATGGTGAAGAGCCATGATCGTCCGCTTCCTGAAGAATAAAAGAAGAAACATTGTAAGAAAAATATATAAATAAATAAGTGCCTGGAGCCTTTTGGTGACTAAATGTTGGGTTTAAGCAAGAACAAAAACTACATAATTAAAGAGAACAGCACGCATTGTATAAGAAGTTATACCAGTGATCTGAATAAAAAAAGAAAAAATAACTTATTTTTTCCTATCTATTCTTTAGCCTTTCACTTCTCTGTGTCTTTCTCACCGTTAGACCAACAGTTGAACAATTTTTCCGCTAAGAACAAGCCAAAAAATATCTTTCCAGTCATTGTATAGGGGGACTGTTTTTCTATTACGATTCACTATTATATCATAAAATCTGAGCTCACTTGTAGATTGTCTGCTTCTTCTTTTGTGGCTTAACCTTTTACCAATCTTTCGACACCATCTGTTCGCCCTTGAATCGACCAACGGTGCCGATTTGCTGAATCGCAAGCGAGACTCGTTTGCTTGCAAAACAAAAGGTAAGAAAGAAAGAACGAAAGAAAGAAAGACTCGAGACTTGTACGACTATGCCACAGTCTATATTCCTATGCGTGAGTTTGCGAAGCGAGCGAACGGCCTGCCAAAAACACAATCTCCGATCTTTTCCCGCTCTCAAGTCTTCAAAGGCGCGAAAGCAGAACCTCCTTTGTACAGTTGACATGGCCGTCTTTTTATGCATTCAGCGCGTCACTTCCTGGACTTGACTAGTTGTCGTCAGACGAGAATGGGGAAAAACAGTTCACTGTTTTTGGTATTGTGTGGAATGTTTCTTTGGTTCACCTTGTCTCATTTTTTTGTTGTTGTCTGTTTTGTCATTCTATATTATAAACGCCTTCCACGTCTTTTCATAGCTGAAAATGTTAAAAAAAAAAAGAAAATTTCCTTCACAAAAACATGGGGTGCGGATGATATTCTATTCTTTTGTGTTGGTTATTTTTTTCTTTTTTCATTTATTTTCAGTTCTTTAATTATTATTTATTTATTCCTGTATTTACATATTGATACCAGATGTCCGCTGGTTGCCATTAGGGATTGGGTGGCAGCAAATCCGCTCAAATCCACTCAATATGCTCACAAATGCCAACACTGCCGGCGTTTCCATAATCTCAATTCCCTTTTTAATTGCGATTTTATTCAATCGGAATTTTTTATTCTGATAGATTTCACTGGAGATCAAGTGACACCTAATCTATCCACTACTCCAATAAATCTCTCCTCCAATATTCTATTATTGTTATATTACTCTTTACTCCCTTGATATATGGTGTCATAGAAGAAAGATGAAGGGATAGTTTGTCCCTTTAATATTCAGGATTTTATCTGTTGTTGTTGTTATTATTATTATTATTATTATTATTATTATTATTATTATTATTATTATTATTATGTGGTATTATCATGACAGAGGTTAATCTTGTGTGTCTAATTACCAACTCCCTTGTGGGGTCTATCTGTAGAAAGGGTTATGTAGGAAAGTTATCTATGCACATTTGAGACGTTTCGTTTAGATGGAGAGTGTTTCGCGGATAATATGTGCACATCCGTAATCTTTTGTATCTCTGAGATGCTGATGTCACCAAGAATATGACACACATGATTTTATCTATCCTTCCTTATCATACCCAAATGCCCCTATTGCAACAAGAATAATCGTAGTTTTAAGTTCTTTTTAAAAAAGAATTTGTTACTTTGATTGCAGGTCCTTACAATTTGACAGTTTTTTAAATGTTTTAGAAACGTTGGAATCATGTGGGCAATTCATATCAATTAATTGGCAGGTCCTTTTTTCAAAAACGTTTATGTCTAGGTTTGGTCTATTTGTATCAATTTTCTGTCTGTGGGGATTGGGAAATTCCACATTATAGTTACTCCATCATTCAGATAGGGTTTGTACCTTATATCCGGGACTTCAATATCATAGTTCCAATAGACATGCCAATGAATATATTGTCCAAGCCTGTTATGCCTAAAAATGTATTCTTGCTCAGCAAGCACTGATACTATATGATCAACACTTTCATCAAATTTAAGGCAGCAGTGACAGGCGGGATTTGAGCCAATTTCGTTGATTTTAGCCTTGTAAGCATTAGTCTTGTGTCCCCCTTAAGATCACTGCTTTAAGCCATTGATAGGTTTGGCAAACGTCGTTATATGGCCCATCAAATTAACGAATATAGCACATCTGAACATTTACCATTGAAATAGTGATAGTTTAGCGATAGGTTAGCATTGTTTCATCTGTGGGATGTATTGTGGAATTAATTCCTCACTCAAGGTTTTAGATGTGCCTCCATGAACTGTGGTTTCGTTTGCGTATATATCTACTAATGACCTAAGAATACTCATGTATAGTAATAATATATAATCCACTTCATGTCAGTGGATAACGTGATTGCAAAATGTCGCAAAATATCGCTCTCCTGAAGTTTAGCAACAGAATTTCGAGATATATATATATATATATATATATATATATATATATATATATATGTCAGGAGAACCAGACAATATATGGCAGCAATATTCAATGCACGGACCAATTATTTATCAATGATTTATAAATGTTCAAGGGGCTTGTATAAGAAACACCACATAGTAGGAACTAATATTAAACTACAAACAATGAAAGGTCCTGGCCATAAATAAACTCCAACCCCAGACCGCTTCCCCCAGGATAAGATACCTTACTCCCCATCAGTCGCTAACACAAACCCATTCTCATTAACAAGGCGTCTAGCAGAGGAGAACTGACATTGAAAATAAATGTAAAATAATGCTCCGAGACAGACATTTAGGGGCTGATGATAGCCGCGTACAAAACGGCTTGGAATAGACTATCCTCTATGTTGAGGTAATTTTTTAATATATATATATATATATATATATATATATATATATATATATGTGTGTGTTTGTGTGTGTGTGTGTGTGTGTGTGCGTGTGTGTGAAAGTGTATGCATGTAATTGTTTCTATTTAGTAAAATTCAGTGATGAAAGTCTGTAATTAGCAATTAATAGAACTGGAGCGATCTCCCTTGGGCGATTTTTGTTAATTTATATTTAATTAAAAGTCCTTCACTCAGCAGATTAAAAATTATATTACAAGACATAAAACAGTCAGTTGTTTTCAAAAATGAATTGCTTAAATATCACTTTCAGCAACACTCTATTCATTGTCCAGTCACATCCTACTTACAAGATTTATATTATAATTTTTTACAAATTCACATTATTGTTCTTAGTGTTAAAGTATTATATTCATGAAAGAGTCCAGACAGGTCAAGTCCTATCAGTTGCTTATTCTTCTTATTATCTAATTAAAAAAAATCAGGGAAGTAATTTTGTAAATATCAGTTAATAAACCTGAAGTGATCTCCCTTGGGCAATTTTTTGTCAATTTATACTTAATTAAAAGTGCTTTACTCAGCAGTATTTTATTTTCAAAGTCTACCTTCAAATAGTTTTAAAGATATTTCCCCGCACTAAGTCCAGAATATTGTTAGAGCAGCTGCTAAGATGAAATTCCTTTTTTTTATTTCTTCTATTGATGTTGCCAAGATTTAAAACAAGTTTTTCTTCAGTATGATTGAGAGGAAACAAATAGTCAAATTGTCAGCATCTGGATTTTTTAATAATTAAAAATAAGAATTTGAAATGTAAGATAAAATTCATCAAAATGACTTTTGTGATTTGTTCATTTCAATCATTTATTATTGTACTTTTTTTAATTTTGACTTGTTTTGTCTGGAGGATTAGATCAGAAAGTGAAGGGAATAAAATGTTGGCTTAATGAATAAATGAAAGAATGACATTTACTGCTGAAAGAAAAAAAAAGAAGGATTTATCCAAGTCACTTTGGATCCTTCTCTGGTCTTCTTCATTAGTAATTCTGTTGAAGAAATCCTCGAGCGTCTGGGAGATATGAGCTCATATCTCCCAGACATGAATTTGATGTAGTCAAGGTTCGCCAAATGCAAAAATTAAATAAATTGAAAGATCAGAAGGTGACGCACAAGGTCCATCACCCACCAGTGAAAGCAGTAGTCAACACCAGCCAATATCAGCCTCTGAAGAGTCAGTATTGAATAAGGGTCTCAACTTCGCCACAACCATCAGGCGGGTGCCATACTTGGACATCATTACCAGAGTCGAGGAGGTGGCCTTGAACATCCCTCAGGCTCAGGCGGATGAACTGAGTTGGAAAGTGAGTCAGACCTTGGAGAGAGCCAAGCTGCCCAGTTCTAACATAACAAAACTGGAGAGACTGGCGATTGGATCCCTACAGAGGAACGAAAACATCATCATACTACCGGCTGACAAAGGTAATGCGACTGTAGTGATGGACAAATCAGAGTATACAAGAAAACTGGATGACCTCATTAGCAATAGTAGCTGCAGCAAAGTGAAAAAGGATCCTATTATGAAAACGGAACGCAAACTGTCACAGATCCTAATCAAGAACAAGGATCACTTCGCACCCAAAATGTATAGGCAGTTATCGCAGCGTTACACCAAGCTACCTCACATATACGGTCTCCCTAAGATTCACAAAGACGGTATTCCGCTCAGGCCGATTGTTAGTTGCCAAGGCTCTGTGTGCCACCCTCTGAGTCGCTTCCTTGTAGATATAATTGACCCATTGATCGGAAAGTCTCCTTCATATGTCCGAAACTCAGCCCACTTGGTGGAAATAATCAAAGATGCTCCCAACATATCCAACCAGATGGTGAGCTTGGACGTGGTGAGTTTGTTCACCAAGGTACCCACGGAGGAGGCACTCTCGGTAGTCAGAGACAGATTGACCTCTGACTCTTCCCTAGAAGAACGGACCAGTATTCCAATAGATAATCTGATGGAGATGTTGACTTTCTGTGCACAAACAACACACTTCGGAATGGGATCACACATATATCGACAGGATGAGGGCTTAGCAATGGGCTCGCCATTATCACCAGCAATGGCGAATATATACATGGAATACTTTGAAGAAATGGCATTAGAATCCATATCTCTAAAGCCTACTATATGGTTAAGGTACGTAGATGACACCTTTATACTCTGGCCACACCAGGAAGATGTCCAGGTTCTACTGGACGATGTGAACTCAATAAGACCTTCGATACAGTTCACAATGGAGAAAGAGAGTAACAACACACTCCCATTCCTGGATGTACTAATATCTCGAACAGAGCATGGAAGTGGCATACAAAAGGGCAGAGTTGGTGCCATTATTGATAGGGAAAGTTAACACTACTGGGACGAAATTTGTTAAAAAAGGTACCACTGGATTGGAGAGAAATATTTCCCATTGTAGGAGACAACGTTCCTTTGAAATTGAAGGAGTTGTTGAGCGAGTTCGAGTTTGCTTGTATTTAGCAAGGAGTTGGGTTGTTTGAAGGATTAAACAGAAAAACAATTTTTTGTAAAGCTCATCCAGTGTTTTATGCACTGAAGGAAAGAATTGAAAAGGAACTGGGCCGGCTAGAGAGTAAGGGTATACTTAAGAAAGTCGAGTATTTGCGTTGGGTGGCACCTATAATACCAGTACCAAATTATAATGGCGGAGCTATTTGCATTTGTGGAGACTACAAGCAGACCATAAATATGGCTACTCCTTGTGACACTTATCCCATACCAAGGACAGAAGATTTATTCGCTACATTGAAGGGCGTTGAGAAGTTTAGCAAATCAAGTTTGAGTCATGTTTATCAGCAACTCGAATTGGATGAGAAAATACAAGAGTTGCTCACTATAAGCAACCATCGTGGTTTGTACCAGCTGATGTGCTTACAATTTGGAGTGCACGGCGCTACTGGAATCGTTCAGACAGAAATGGAGAAAAGGTTCAAGAATATACGTTTTTGCAATGTGCGAATAGATGATATTTTGGTTTCAGGGATTAATGGCACTAGTCCTGTTGCGAACCTGTGAAAATTATTGTCTGCGACAGACAAAGCAGGTCTAAAATTAAAAACAAACAAATGTCAGTTTCTTCTTCTGGAGATGACATATCTTGGATTTTGAATTTGCAAAGAAGATATAGCTCCCGCGGCTGAAACGGTGACTGCTATACAGGAGGACCCTATCCCTAAGAATGTTGAAGGCCTGACTTGGAGCCCTAAATTATTACAACAATCATTTACTCAAATTATCCACTGTATTGGAAACCCTTCATCGATTGTTGAAGAGAGAAGTAATTTTGGTTTGGGAAACCGACCAGAAGAGGGTCTTTGAAAGAAAAAGAAAGAAAATGCAGTGTGAAGCGCCTCTGCTGACGCATTTTTACCCTTCAAAACCCATTCTGATGCCTGTGGATGCCTCTCACTATGGGGTAGGGGTAGTAATGATAGATAGGATGAAAAATGTAATGGAGAAACCCATGTGTTACATAACTTGAACCCTCTCTGCCTCCAAAAGTAACTATACATACATACAAAAAGAAAGTGTTCACAGTTAAAAGGCCCAATCAGTATTTTTACGGGAATTTCTTCACGCTATACACAGACCCCAAGCCACTGCTGGGACTGTTTGATGATAACAAATCAAATCCTCCTCTTGCTGCTTCTAGAGTACAGCGTTGGACAATATTTTTAGCAGCTTGTAACTACAGGTTGGAATGCAGAGCCGGTGCGTTCAACAGTAATACTGTCTCAGTCGTCTTCCGTTAGTGTCCTGAGAAGATGACCATTCTATCATCATGAACAGAATGAACAGAATGGATTTGGTTGATTCTCCAGTAACGGTGACTGAAGTTCGAGCAGAGACCCGATTCTGAGCAGGATACATGAAGCGATATTGGATAGCTGGAGGAACATTACTTCGCACGCAGTATGGAGAACTTCCTTAGGCAAGAGGAGTTGAGTTGCGAGGATGGTGTAATACCGTAGGGGGAGTCGGGTTGTCATTCCTACCAAGTTAAGAGTAAAGGCATTGTAGGAACTCCATCAGACGCATATTAGAACTGTGCGCATGAAAGCTCTTGCTCGAAGCTATGTGTGGTGGCCAAACTTGAACGCAGATATCGAGAGGACCTGCAAGACTTGTGGTACATGGTCACAAGGGCAAAGCAAACCAAAGCTCCCTTATGGGATGTATCTTTATGATTGTTGTGGACGCTTATTCAAAATGGACAGAGATATGCGTAATAAATACGTCTACTGCCCAAGCTACAATAGAGATGAGACGGGTATTTATCATACATGTCCTGTCGTTATTTTAGTGAGTGATAATGGCCCGTGTTTTACCGGTATTAGATTTAGCGGTTCCAGGAACCAATTGGTAGCCGACAAATGTTCACTGATCCTGATCATCCATTCTCCAAATGGTCAGGCTGAGCGTACAGCGAGCACTTTCAAAGAGGCACTGAAGAAGTTCAGAACGGAAGGGAAAGCAACTCTCAGAACCCAAGTACACCGATTCATATTCTCTTTCAGAACCACTTCTCATACAGCAACAGGAGTTTCTCCTCATGAGCTGATGTTTAAACATCATTTACGAACTGGTTTTGATTTACTGAACCCCGATATATCTATATAGTATTTACATTAGTCGGACTATTGTCCTCATCTTTGTCGCCATATTTGTCACAACGTTTCGGCCGTTGTACGCTCCGGCCTTCTTCAGGTGGTTGGAATTTCGAACCGAACCCTTTATTTTGATCACTGGGGTAGACTGTTCTAGTTCCACAAGCCATGTTTAATGGATGTCAGTTATCAGTTATCTCCTGGTAATTTTCCCTCTGAAAGTTCTCCACTGCCTGAACCGGGTATTGAACTCACACTCTTTGGGTCTGTCACTGGATCTAACCAAGGACACATGGTACAGTGGATAAAGGCGGTGCAGGTGAAGTCTGTTTCATCGGAAACGTTGAACTGTCTTGCAAGTTCACCACACTTTAGACTACTGTCCTCTTCAATGGCCGCCTTCAGGACTCCATCATTCAAGACCTGTGGTCGTCCACTGCGAGGCTCATAATGGAGAGAAAAATCTCCCGACTTGAATTTTCGAAACGAACGCCTAGCAGTACGTTCATCCACAGCACTATCGCCAAACGCTTGACATATGCGGCGACTTGATGCAGCTGCTGATCAGCCCACATTGAAGTGGTAAAGCAGACAGCCCCGAACGAGATCTCTACACACTTCCATTCTTCTCACAGCTGTCCGGCTTATAACTGATAACCGGGCACGGGGCGCGTGTTTTTTATAATGTCTGATGTTCCTACTTCCAGCTGTCCGAATTTGAAAACAATTGCTACACGCATTTCGTATATATTTCAACTTCATTCAATGACTAATCAAAAAACGGACAGAACGTTTTTGGTTACCTTGTATATATATATATATATATATATATATATATATATATATATATATATATATATATATATATGCAGAAATATAGTCTTAAAGTGTGCTATATTTATGGGGTAAAGTGCTCAATATCAGAGATAGAGCGTGTGTAAATATAAAAGTGGACATGGAAGTCAGCACTTAGAGGCGACAGTCTGTTTCATGCTAGTGCAATCGTCAGGCGACTAGTGCTGTTATTTTTCTCGGCTGTTTATATAAGGGTCAGTGGTGCATTATGGGTAGTATATTTTGGCGGGTACTTTTACCGGAAGTCGCTTATTTGTTTATTTATTTATGTCAAATTATTTTGCTTGTTTTTTTGTTTGTTTTTTTATTTTTTATCTTATATATTTATTTATTTATTCTTTTATTTTGATCGGTGTTTTTGGTTAACGTAGTAAAAAAATTTGTTTATATAGCTTATTGTTGGTAGTCTATAATGGCCGCCATTTACCGGGAATCGCTTGTTCGCTTATTTATTTGGGTCAAATTGTTTTGCTTATTATTTTTATTTTTATTTGTATAACAGTTATAACTTTCGTCCGTTCTTTTGTTTTGATTTTATTTCGCATATTCTAACAGGTGTGTTTTTGTGATTTGTTTGGAGTAGTTTATTTTGCTTATTTTATTGTTGTTTGTTTATATATTTATTTATTTTTCTATTTTAAGTTACGTAGTAAAAATTTGTTTTCATGTCTACATTTTGAGATTAGCTCGGATCTTTTATTTAATAATTTATTTTGATCTGGGAAGGTAATGATAGCTATTTTTTCCTCCAAGCAAAGTTTGCAAGTTTTTGATAGGTTGTTGTAGGCTGATGATTTTTTCCTTATTTTCCAAGATATTTTTGGTGTGGTGTGTGTTTTGTTTTTTATTTCCCAGATATACTTAGAAAGCATTGTGCTGTTCGCATATTTACTATTTGTGAAAGACATTTTGTGTACATAATTTCTTTGTTTCCATGGTCCTTCGGTTACTCCTATGTATACTTTTTCTTCATTATCTGCTGATTTTGTCGTGGCTTGGTAGATTACGTTGTTTTGTAAACAATTACCGTTTAAGGGACATTCGTTTTTTATTCTGCAGTTGCACGTGGGTTTAATTTGTTCGTGTGGTTTGTTAATAATTTTTCTGTTGTGCTTTTTTATTATTTGTGCCATGTTCTCGGTGCAACTGTAGCTGATTTTTACTGTGTTTTTGTTGAATATTTTGTGTAGTGTGCTTGATTCCGGGAAGTGTTTGTGTAAAAGCTTGAAGAATATTTTTCCTATGTTTGTTTTTACGTTTTTGCTGTACGGTGGGTTGAACCATATGATATTTCTTTTTCTGTTGGTCTTTTTTGTGTTCTGTGGTGAGTATGTGAGTGTTGCTGGGAATCCGCTATCTTTTAGGGCTGTTTCGTAGTCTTTCTTGGCTTTGTTCAAAATCAAGCACACTACACAAAATATTCAACAAAAACACAGTAAAAATCAGCTACAGTTGCACCGAGAACATGGCACAAATAATAAAAAAGCACAACAGAAAAATTATTAACAAACCACACGAACAAATTAAACCCACGTGCAACTGCAGAATAAAAAACGAATGTCCCTTAAACGGTAATTGTTTACAAAACAACGTAATCTACCAAGCCACGACAAAATCAGCAGATAATGAAGAAAAAGTATACATAGGAGTAACCGAAGGACCATGGAAACAAAGAAATTATGTACACAAAATGTCTTTCACAAATAGTAAATATGCGAACAGCACAATGCTTTCTAAGTATATCTGGGAAATAAAAAACAAAACACACACCACACCAAAAATATCTTGGAAAATAAGGAAAAAATCATCAGCCTACAACAACCTATCAAAAACTTGCAAACTTTGCTTGGAGGAAAAAATAGCTATCATTACCTTCCCAGATCAAAATAAATTATTAAATAAAAGATCCGAGCTAATCTCAAAATGTAGACATGAAAACAAATTTTTACTATGTAACTTAAAATAGAAAAATAAATAAATATATAAACAAACAACAATAAAATAAGCAAAATAAACTACTCCAAACAAATCACAAAAACACACCTGTTAGAATATGCGAAATAAAATCAAAACAAAAGAACGGACGAAAGTTATAACTGTTATACAAATGAAAATAAAAATAATAAGCAAAACAATTTGACCCAAATAAATAAGCGAACAAGCGATTCCCGGTAAATGGCGGCCATTATAGACTACCAACAATAAGCTATATAAACAAATATTTTTACTACGTTAACCAAAAACACCGATCAAAATAAAAGAATAAATAAATAAATATATAAGATAAAAAATAAAAAAACAAACAAAAAAACAAGCAAAATAATTTGACATAAATAAATAAACAAATAAGCGACTTCCGGTAAAAGTACCCGCCAAAATATACTACCCATAATGCACCACTGACCCTTATATAAACAGCCGAGAAAAATAACAGCACTAGTCGCCTGACGATTGCACTAGCATGAAACAGACTGTCGCCTCTAAGTGCTGACTTCCATGTCCACTTTTATATTTATATATATATATATATATATTCGGCCCTTCGAAAAGTCTGGTTGATTCTGCACAAAGCATTCACCACTATAATCAAATCATATGTGCTGGTGTCTGACTGTCGGTTGCTAGGAACAGAGCTGCTTGACCCTCATATATATATATATATATATATATATATATATATATATATATATATATATATATATATATATATATGTGTGTGTGTGTGTGTGTGTGTGTTGTGTCTGCATGTATTTATGTGGGTATATACGTATGTGTGTCTGTGTATATATATATATATATATATATACATATATATATATATATATATATATGCATGTCTGTGTGCGTATATGTGTATGTATGTATATGGTTGTGTGTGTGTATATATACATTTATGTGTGTGTGTGTGTTTGTGGATGTATGGTGTGTATATGTATATGTTTGTAACTGTATATTTATAAGTCCCATTTACTACCGGTTCACTATTTCTCTTCTCCTTTACTCTATCCCCTCCCCCTGCCTCCTTGTCGGGTTTAGCATGTTGAACTAATGGTTGCTGAAGATGATATGGGGCGTTCATAGATTTATGGTTAGACTTACCCCCTGATTTTACCCTGATAGATTACATTCTTATGTTAGTTTATCGAGTTAAGACCAAAGAATATTATGAACGTGAAACCCTATTATCATCGAGGTGAGATTCGAAATAACGTGTACAGCTAACAGAAATCCAACACAGAAGTTAACTCCAAAATCATCATAGGCCCGACGTTAACCAAGGTTGACCCCAACTACAGTATGATAGAAATTTAGGACCTTTTTTCCACCACTCCCCGGTGAAGTTATTGCTACTTTTAAACTATAAAATGACCGTGTATTCTTCAGTTTAGCGATACCTCCAGAGGAGGCACATACAGTGCCGAAACATGATTGCATTTATGTAGCGCTTTTAACATCTTTTTGTTATAATTGTTAATATATATATATATATATATATATATATATATATATATATATAGTAATGATACAATATGGTAATCCGTATGGAATGTTCTCAAGGATATAGATCCAGAGAGAGCTCTATGTCAAAAGACAGAGCAAAATTATTATTAATTAAAAAATATCAAACACTTAAAATCCCATAGGTAATAATTTTTATTTTATGAGAAAGGGCTTTAATCGCTAAATCCTCCACAGTAAATAAGTTGGACCGATTTTAAATGGGAATTAAGTTTAAGCGACAAATGATTTTTTTTCTTTCAGATTAAACAACTTAAGTCTTTGGCAATTTCAACCATGGAAAAATTAACAATCAAACAACGTGTTAAAGTTACCGAAGCCTATTGCAAAAATGGACGTTCAAACAGAAATGCATTTCGCGCATTTCACGATTTGTTTTGGTCAACATAGTCGAGTGCAATTGGCAAAATTGTTCGTAAATTCAAACAAACTGGCAAATGTGAAAACACCATTGCCTGCTCGTTTACGGCGTTCAGCTGAAAACATTGCTGCAGTGCACGAGAATGTGGCCGAAAATCCAGACACCTCTATTCGTCATCGCGCGCAGGAATTGAACTTCACCACGAAAACGGTACATTGAATTTCGACAAAAGAATTGTCTCTACACGCTTACAAAATTCAACTGAAGTGAAACCTGCAGACCATTTGGATCGTCGTAAATTTGTCAATTCGCTGCAAGAACAAAGACAAGCCGATGAAGATTTTTCGCAAAAATCCTCTTTAGTGATGAAGCCCATTTTCATCTTGGTGGATTCGTTAATAAACAAAATTATCGCATTTAGGCTGATGAAAATCCAAGGAAGATTGTTGAAACGCCACTGCATCCACAAAAGGTATGCATTTTTTGCTAGCGGAATCGTTGGGCCGTATATTTCTAAATTTGAACATCCATTTTCGGTAATAGGCTTCAATAACTTTGACACGTTGTTTGATTGTTAATCTTTCCATGGTTGAAATTGCCAAAGACTTAAGTTGGTAAATCTGAAAGAAAAAGAAAAAAATCATTAGATGCTTAAACTTATATTCACATTTAAAATCGGCCCAAGTTATTGGAACACCCTTATATATATATATATATATATATATATATATATATATATATATATATATATATATATATATATATGTGTGTGTGTGTGTGTGTGTGTGAATGTGTGTGTGAGTACACACATACGAAGTTGCATCAATAGATCCACACGTTGATCCACACGTTGACACGCATTTTGATCTGAAATTTTCATTTTAGTTTTACTAATGATCCCTCAATGCCATTTTCAAGAGCCACTCAAGGTAAAGTGTTACTAAATGAGGTGAACGGTATATATATAAGGGGAGGAAGTAGGACGTGAAGTTTATGAACATATAGCGAATAGATAACGATTGACAATGGACTTGAAGTGGTTAAGATTGTAGTGTTCGGGAAGCATCCACACGGGTGTCTGCTTAACATTTCTCGGTAAAATAAAGTGCATTAACAAGGAAGACTGTGTTAATTAAATGTTTGATTTTTTCCAAAAGACTTTTGATTTATTTACTTTTTTTGTCATACGACATTGCCAAATGTTTATAGCATTAGCGCATTAACAATAAATCTTACCATAAAAGCTATTAAGAAAAGTACTCTCTTCCATCGACAAATATTAGGTTAAGTCAGATTGAGGAACTGATTGTAATGACCAATGTATCATCTTATATACTAATCATATTTGGTAATTAAAAATATATTTGAACGATACTAGTATATGACAATATTCAACGACAACAGCAATGAATTGAGAAGATAAATCTCCAAACGGTGACTTCTATGGAAGAAAGATAATGTTATGCGTGTGGTGGGATAATCAGGATATTATTACAATCTGTTGTTAACTGGGGCCAGGAACGGTTTGTTATTTTAACGCCTCCAAAACGCAACTGTACTCTTTTAATTATCTGAGAGAACCAATTTTGTTTCCTGAGGTTAATTTCCAGGAGAGTGATTCACTGCGAGTTTCTCTAAAAGTTTCTATAAAAGTTTGGCTAACGTTTTCCTCTGACATTGAATGGAATGATTATATTGAAACAATTACTAGTTCTGCCGCTAAGAAAGTTGGCCCACTGTATCATGCCAGACAGTTTTTCTCGCCAAAAAATATCTTAAACGTTTTTAAGTCTACCACTTGTTCATGCCTTGAATATTGCTGCCGTGTTTTGTCTTGTAATTCTAATATGTATTTAGAGATTCTTGATAAAATACAAAGAAGAATCTACAATGTTATTGGTCCTAACCTGGCATCTCGGCTTCAGTCAGTTTCCCATCACCATACTGTAGCTTTCCTGTGCCTTTTATATAAATATTTTCATAGCAATTGTTCTGATGAAAGTTCCTTTATGGTACGTAAACGTTATGAATTTAAGCGCAGTACTAGATTGGCAGCGAGGTCTCGTCATTTTACAGTTGGAATAGCTAGATGTAACCGTATATTCTATAATAACAGTTTTATCTCTCGTACTTCCAGCTTAGGGAACTCTCTTCCGGCTTCTTGCTATCCAGTCTAATTAGATCTGCAAAAATTTATATACTATATCAATCATTATCTTCTGTCTTCTTAAATCCTGTTTTTATTGTACTCTCCGTAATAATGTGTTGTTTTCTCATATCTTCTTACACCCGATTACCACTTGCGTCTTAGTGGCCTTATTGCCTTGAATGAAATGATTAAAAAATATTATTAATTTAGATTTCTTAAAATGCAATGAAACATTTGTATGTTTAGCAGCTCCATCGTATCTATAAAACTTTGGTCGGAAAACGCCTTGCTCTCGTCAACAGAAAAAACTTACTTTTTTTTCCTCCATGAGAACGCAAAACAACATAAGACAAGAACAACACACAGATCTCCAGTTGCCGTATTCAGCTGACCTTGGAAGAAATGATTATTAACTTTTTCGATCGTCGCAAAATATCTCGGCGAAGATAACTTTCTCTAATGAACACCAGATTGAAGTGTTCGTCGAAAATTTTCTCGCGTCCAAAGACCTGTGGAATTTTACTCAAAATGTATCGAAATATGATAAGTAGCCTCAAGTTGGAAATAATGGTGAATATATAAACGGATTATCCGTTAGCCGGTGGATTCTTACCTTACCTAAGGGTATTTCTGCAAATACGAACGCTTCACGCTCAGAGGATTCTTGACCTGGGCATAACGATTTCACTTCTCATGCCGAAAACCGTTACACTAAGCGCGCAAGCGAAAGTTACTATATCCCCGGCTGTAATATTAAATATACACTCCTGATCAAAAATTTAAGACCACTTGAAATTTTTTTTATAAGAGACTGTTTGTCATGGATACATTATAAACTTTTTCTTGCTTAGGGTTACTAATTCTATAATCTAAAAGGTTATGTAGACAAAAAGTTATAATCCAATCAATTTATTCAGAAATGAACATTTTTATAAAATGAGGTGTTTTACACTTGATCAAAATTATAAGACCAGGAGGTATAAATTGTTAGATCTAGGGTAATTCCAATGTTTTTAGTTCAGTTAGAGATTAGCAATTACTGTGTAAAGGTGTCACCATGCCTAAAGCAAGCAAAATTACCGAAGTTGAGCGTGCTCGAATTCTAGATTTCCATTATCAAGTTTTCTCACAGCGATCATCGCAGCTAAGGTAAATCGCAGTAAAAATTATCACGCTGCATGCCGGGCCTTGATTTTTCTACAAGAAAATGGGGTCCATCTCTTAAGACACCCTGCATGCTCACCAGACTTGAACCCAATTGAAAATGTTTGGGGATGTTTATTGAAATGGCAAACAAAATTCAACAAAAAATGAACTTCGTGAAACTATCTTCAGAAGCTGGAGCAATATTCCTCGCAGCTTAATGGAAACACTAATTTCTAGCATGCCCCAAAGCATCAAAACCAGTGGAGGTAGAACTTACATTAAATTTGGTTGTTGAATGTTTTCGTACAATTTGGTACAATTTTTGTCTCTGGTTTATAATTTTGATCAAGTGTAAAACGCCTCATTTTATAAAAATGTCATTTTCTCAATAAAATATTCGGATTATAACTTTTGTCTACATAACCTTTGAGATTATAAAATTAGTAACCTTAAGTAAGAAAGGTTTAAAATTCTTCCATGAAAAACAGTCATTTTAAAAAATGTTCAAGTGGTCTTAAATTTTTGATCAGCTGTGTATAATTGAATAAAATGTAATTGGAACTAAATTTGAAGGTTATAGTGGTCGAGAAAGCATCCTCTCTACAATTTAAGTTCTGCAATGAATATGAATGGAATTCCTCCCCATCCATGAAACATGAAGGGAATGAGAAATAATCGATGTAATATTCGGTGGACTAATGGATAGCGACTCGGATTGAGGAATCGGAGAGCCGAGTTCGAATTCCAGTCGAATCCATTACATTCACTTACGTGCTAATACCCTTGAGAAAGGTATGAATCCTCTTCTTCTCCCACCAGCTATGGGTAAATAACAGGACAGACCGGGTTCTGTAGCCTAGTCTACCGCAGAAAGAAATTGCAACCTACTGCGGGAAAAAAATCTGCTTCGTATCGAAAAATACATGATTGCCTAAGCGTGTATCACGCATGGCACATAACTGACCAATTCCTTGTATATATGCCGAGTTCGAATTCCAGTCGAATCCATTACATTCACTTATGTGCTAATACTCTTGGAGATGGTATGAATTCTCTTCAGCCATGTATCGAAATATACATGATCACCTAAGCGTGTATCACGCATGGCACGTAATCATTCACCCAAAACATCTACCATGAAAATAGTAATAGATAGATGGCAGTAATGTTTCGTCTGTACGAATAGAGTCGTAGGGCGTGGGGGAGTCCATCACTCACATAGCTGCGCAAACTCGTTTGAACTCAAAGCTCATTTTTTTTTAAGGCTGAAAAGAGAATACCTTGCAGCTTTTAGTCTGATCTGGCCCTTGTAAAGACAGCGCAGAGGAATCGCCCTTTCTTTCAATATCTTTAGCAAGGGTTCGTATATACGAGTTCCTCTCGAGGTCTGGAGTGCGCATCACTCCGAACAGACGTTCCAATAACATGAAGTAGGATTGTATTTCGAGTTTCACACGATTACCGGCAAGGTAATAGTAATGGTAAAATTAGCCGTTTCCTTATAAGGAAACATTCGATATTCACTGACTGAGTAGCCAGTGCCACTATCTGTTGAAATTTATAAAATCATACTCTGAAACATATTTTTAAGGAAAATAGATTACTCAAGTGTAGCAGCTGTTTTCGCTCTTTCTATTATTGATGGGGGTTTCCTTCCTAACCTTTTGTTTGACGTAGTGCGGACGGTCAACAACTTGATTTTATCATTATCTTTTTCATCGTGTTATATGTGATATTAATTTTCGTTGTTGCTGCTGTTGAATGTCCTCAAGTGATGTGGCTTCTGTTATCTCTGATTCTGTAGCGCCAGATCACAAGTTTAGAAGAAGTATGTTCTTCGAAAAGCCCCACAAGCTTCTCGAAACCATTTTAATGATTGATCTGAGAAAACGGTTGTATACAGCTGACAGTTTAGATACTTCCATGAATTATATCAACAGTAAAGTCTCGATCTGATGCGGCTAAAGAAGATGGCACGAGTTTTCAGGTTAATGTTGTTTTTTTTTTAGTAATTTGTAGCGTTGGGCGAATGGCTAAGTGATCGTTCGTGAGTAGTTTTCCACAAGTACCTACTTGCTCACGTCGTGGCGTCACCGGTTTCTTAGATCTATTGTCAGCCTTACCTGAATGCAAGGTAGATATGCACGTGTTGCTGTAATTAGGAACTGTGTTTTTGTATCGACAAATGACATCTTTCAATTAAAATGTTTACTGTATCAGTTTAATTTACATAAAAGTATATGAACACATATGAATAAATAAATAGATGGGTTTCTTTTATTTAAAAAGTTTTGTTTATACTCCACCTGACGAGAATTTCTTACATTAAAAAGGAAACTGTACAGACCCCACATGAAGCAGATTTTTTTCTTTTTTAATTATCATTCGACTTCCCACGAATTTGACATCTGGAATTTTCAAAAGCATCAAAAGCAAACTTAAGATGATAAATTTTATTCTCGTGTATATATAAAATTAGAATTAAGCTGAATGCATCTAAAGCGAGTACAAATTGATTGACAGACTTCGAGATTGTTCATCGTATTGTCTAAAATGCAAATCTTCAACATTTTTCGATTTAATTTGGGATATAAAAAAGGAGTTACCCTATATTTTAACCCTGTCGTCTTTATTATAGAGAAAAGGACCGTAAAAGTCTATGTTATGTTTCATTGGGGTTTCTATTATAAGTATTTTTTAAGAGTTGTTAGTCTCGCACGGAACAGGTCTTGAATTCGTACTTGTCCTTCCCCGAGAAAGGTTGCCTACCAAACTAGAGTGCCCAGTGTGCCCCGCTATTCATCGTTATCGGGTGGATAAGTGGATTACCCGTTAGCGGATGAACTCATGCCTTTCACAAGGGTATTTATGCGAAAATGAACGCTACGGCCTCAGAGGACATTTGAGCTCCGCATACTAAGCCCACTTTTCATGTCGATAACCGTTGCGCCATGCGTACACCTATAAGTTAACATACTCCCAGCTGTAATGTTCGTTTTCTGTGTGGCTTTCATTGGCAGATATTCATTTTAACTACAGTATTTGCTGGCATATAAAACCTTCCTTTTTCATCCAAAAATGTCTAAAACATATGCCCCGCTTCTGAGACGCAAATATTTGCCTAAACGCCCTAAACGGCATTTGTACGTAACCCAACTCCATAATTTTACTACTGTGCGGATGATGACGGTCCCTATCAAGGAACGGTGTGAGTAGATTTTTGTTTTAGGTGAGTAGTTGGACGATTTCCTCAAAGATGAAGAAGAGACTCGAGCCGATGGAAAGGTGGTTCTACAGAAATGTGCTAAAGATATGATCCGAGCGTGTTAACAACGATGCGGCCTTAGAGAGCTTGCAAACAGGGAGGAGACTTATACTTAACACCAGGAAGAGGCAGCTGAAGTTTCTTGGTCACCTAATGAGGAAGGAGGGCCTAGAGAATGATATTCACGGATCGAATAGAAAGAAAGAGAGACAAGGAAAACAACGCGTGACATACCTGGCGGATTTAAGGAAGTGTATGACAGAACGTGGTTTAGATGAGGAAGCAGAGTGAAGGAACTTGCTGAAAGCTGCACGGGACAGAGGGAAGTAGAGAACCGTGATCGCCTACGTCCTGAAAGGATATGGCACATAAAAATAAAGAAAGAAGAGGATGAGTTGCACATGACCAAACCCACCATTTCATAATCCACCCCCAGGATTAATTATCGATGGGGAGTCTAAAATGGCTGCTAGAGGATCACACCAAGATTCGATACAATTATTTCTCCTGCTAGACTGACTGCCATCCAAGGCGAGAGTGGAGTCTTCCTGCTATTTGACATAGTTATGGTGGGATAAGAGATGAATTCACGCTTTATCCAAAGCCTTTAGTGCGAATTGAATGCAACAAATTCAAACGATATTTTAACTCATCTAGCTAATTCTATTTATCCAGTTGATATCTGTATATATCACATTCCAACACCGGTTCCCGTAAGATCAACGAAGTTAAGCAACAAAGAGCCTGGTCAGTATTTAGACTTGTGAATGCATGGGAATACCAGCACCGGTGGTGTAATGTATAACGACTCGAAATTGGAAAAAGGGGAGCCGAGTTCCAATTCCAGTCGGGTTCATTATATTCATTTACGCAAAAATATTCTGTGAGAAAGGTATGAATCCACTTCCTAGCTATGGGTTAATTAGTAGGACTTGTATGAATAATTCATTATTATCTTCAAATAATTCTTACAATCGAAAAATATTTTCAGGCTTTTAATAACCTGCAAAGTGTTGATAAGACGTAAAAAAACAAATCAATCTATATGAATGTCATGCATGGCACCAAACCCGTCCAGAAACATCTAAACTGTAAGGTGTATACAAACGTTTTCTTAAATCGATGTTTAAAGGTGGTTTCTAGCGAATGAATCCTGTAGGTCTTTAGGGAGGCCCGCCCTTCTTCGAAACTCGTGGAATGGCTCTACAGAAATGAAAGAAAGATAAGTTTAAAAGCAGCGACAACTAAAATCAATAGAACTCGAAAAGAAAATAAAGACATAATCAAGATGACATAATCAAGATGGTGACGTTCCAGACGACTTTGAACGAAAGGTTAGAAATGAATATTTAGCTTGCCGCAGCGCGCAATAGCAAAATGGTTGTGCTCTACCAATTTGGAATGTACTACTTGAAGACCATCTCATGAAATCCTAGTATTTTTACCGATCAAGAATACTTGCAGAAAATGAACTATTATATTGCAACTTGGTAAGCTTTACATGTAATATCAGTCCTCCTATATGGCGGTAAATACTGAACAATTTTCTCATAGATGGAGAGAAGACTTGAAGCAATAGAGATGTTGTCCTACAGAAGGATGCTGAGAATACCATGAACACGAGAGTAACGACGAAGTTTTAAGGAAAATGGGAACAACAAGAACGCTTAGACCTTTGTGCAAATTAATTAAAACAAAACGAATAATTCCGTTTACATTTTTTTCCGTATTTTTCCAATGAAAACATGTTATTACTTCATATGTTCATTCCACGAAATCTTTTGTTTGCAGATTGACCACAGATTCTTGATTGGATTTAAATCAGGAGAGTTTCCGGGCCAGTCGACAGTACTTGCTCACTGGTAAGACTTGCTATTGTGGTCGTGCAGTGTTACAATTTTCGTATGCTTTCATGGAGTAACGTCCATCGCAGACAATGGCCGTAGGACATCTAATCGACAGTGGAAACAATAGTATCTGTCTGGGTGTGATGAAAATCTGATGCAATCACGGACGACGCGATATTTTTCAAGGCCAAACAAATTTCATCATACACCCCGAAAATAGATTCATATTACTGCACACCACTGCAAATGACCCAATCTGAGGAAAAATAAAAATCGATTGCACCCAGTCACTTCAGTGGGTCTAAACCTGATCGTATGGGGAAAGAAAGGAAATTAAAGCAATTGTTTGAATTAATCTGAGGAAAGGTGTATAATGAGAATCAGAAGGAGACTGTTAAAATTTCTAGGATACATAATGAAGAAAGAGGGGCTTGGAAAATTTGATACTCACTGGACAAAGAGAAACGGCGAATAACCTCTCTAACGAGTTTGTGTAAATCGATGAGAGAACAGAGAGATAGCAAGGTAAAAAACAATGTTTCGGACTACAAATTATAGGAAATTGTGGTGAACCACGATCAACCACATCCTTAAAGGACACAATACATAAAAGAAAGCGTGAATTTACTCCACAGAGAACGGTCAAAGAGTTGTGTTTGGAATGAAACAAAGAATTTAGAAAATTGATTATGGAGTCAAAATAAGAGAATAAATAAAAGTTCAGAGGAGAGGAGAGAAAAAGAAAAGGGAAAGAAAGCTTTCAAATATTTGAAAAGAAAGAAAGAAAGAAAGAAAGAAAGAAAGAAAGAAGACATCCAAAGATATCAATGCGAATATATAAATTAGGGTCAAATATGGATTAGAATCCGACAGAATGATAGGATAAGAAACGTTTATAAATTTAACATATTTCGCTCTTATTCAAGCTTCATCGGAATTTTTAAATGAATTATAGAAGGGAAAGTTCTGGTATGTTGGTTCTCTGTTCTGTTTTGTTTTTCATCGGTCAGGTAAATCTCACGTGTCTTGTGGTTTTAATGTGCGCGTGTCTATATTTGGATTCTAGTGGGTATTTTTGTGTTGGTCTGGTAGTATCTATGTGTATAATTCCTGAAGATGATAGTGAGATGTTGGTGTGTATGTGTATCTGTGTATTATATTTCTAGTTAGTCTTGCAGGATTTGAGTGATAATGTGTGTGCGTGTGTATGTCTAGTGGGCATTTCTGTTCCTATCTGGTAGTGTCCGTATGTTGATTGAGGGATGTTTGGTATGAGAGTGAAAGCCTTAGGTTATATCGGCCGAAGAGCTTAGATTCTTTAAAGGTGGGGTTTATGAAAGTTGGTGTTATAAAAAAAGTGTTTTTGTCGTGTGTTTATCTATGGAAAAGTGTTTATTAGAATCCCTTTTAAATATTTTCTTCTTAGTAAAACGTGTTTCTTTCTTATTATGGTGGCATTTTTAAAATCAAAGATATGGTCTGTTTTATTTCTGTGTGTTACGAGACAGTTCAGTTTGTTGTCCTAACATAAGTCTCTCTTATGTTCGTAGATGCGAGCTTTTAAGTTTCTAGTGGTTTCTCCTATATAGCTGTTCTAACATGCAGGTATTTAATGTTATAAATCCATGGATCTATATGAATAACTGTGAATATCCTTATTATTGATGTTTTTTGGTTTTGTCAGGGCATTTCCGCTGATAAATATTCCGACCTTCTTTAAGCATTTTTTTGAGTTTGTTAGTTGTTCGGGAATGTTGAATAAAACAATACAGTCTATTTGGAAACACTGCCACGATAAGCAGCCGTTTGAAGAAATTCAGCAGAAATCATCACTCGCTTGCGAGAAAGCCGCGGGGGCTCGACCCAGATAATGTACTTAACAATGTCTGTAGAAGGAGATAACATTTATACCACAGATCTGCCCCGGTAATCCATACCAATATTATATCTATATAATAAATGCGAATGTCACTGTGTTACACTTTTTCAACTTTATTCCTAAAGGCCATAGCCCAACATATCATACCATTTTGGAATCAGGCCGACTCCGGGAGCAAATTAAATACATTCCAGGCCAGATCCAAGTTTTCGACGATTTTTTACGTGATTTTTTATGACGAATGTTCTGTACGATAACAATATTTATAACTTGGAAATAAATTTGGGAATAATTGAAACTAATTGCGAAATCCAGTGAAAGTCACCCATGAAATAAAAATAATTGTTTGTACGGAAAGTAAGGACCTACATACATGAAATTGTCTTTAAATTAAGCGGCAACAGAAGAATTATCGTTGAAAGGTAAGCTAAAATATTAATCCAATACTTAAATGCAGCGATCAATTTTGAGTTCTGTAGTTTATTGTTGCCTATCGCATATACTACTTCTTACCTATTGTAGTGAAGGCCCAATTAAGAGCCCTCCGCAGGAGTTAACATAAATGTCGCTCGATACAGCGACTTTTAAAGCTAGTATATATATATATATATATATATATATATATATATATATATATATATATATAGATAGATAGATAGATAGATAGATGTATATATACTTTACAATTGGAATTACGATACCTTTAGTAAATGACCATTTTCACCTACGAATTTTAATTTTAAAATTCGCAGGATTTTACAAACTGATTCTGGTATCGATTTATAGTGCACTGTTTATTTAGAGAATAAATAGTACTTTCTCCAAATAAACAGTGTACTACAAACCGATACCAGAAACAGTTTGAAAAATCCTGCGAATTTTAAAATTAAAATTCGTAGATGAAAATGGTCATTTACTGAAGGTTTCTTAATTCCAATTGTAAAGAACATTTGCTTTGTTTGTTTTTTTTTTCAATAAACATAGAGCGTTCTTTTGTGAGTCAGTTTTAACATATTTCAAATTTTATGTTGTGTTAATAGGACTCGCTTGGATCATACCAACAGATTACTAATATATATATATATATATATATATATATATATATATATATATATATATATATATATATATATGTTGAACAAAAAAATATAAAAAAAATTAAAATCTTCAGATACACTGGGTTGTATATTTAATATTCATTCGTTTTTATTATTATTTCATTTAGATTCCTCGACTAGTTTCGGCCAACATGGCCATCATCAGGAGAAAAACAATTTTCTGCTTGCTGGTAGCAGTAAACTACAGAAAAAAGAAATATATATATATATATATATATATATATATATATATATATATATATATATATATATATGAATACAGGGTCGTAAGAAAAGAAAAGACAAAAAGCATGGAAGAATGAAAAAAGAATAAAGAATTTAGAAAAGAGAATAATGAGTAAAAGATCAGAGGAAAGGAGAGAAAAAGGAAAGGGAAAAGAAGCTTTCAAATATTTGAAATAAATAAAGAAATGAAGAAATAAATAAAGAAAGATAGAATGAATATTTAAAAATAAGCAAATTGGAAAGAAATAGTGAAAAAAAGAGTAAACAGATTGGTAAAAAAAAAGTAAATTTAAAAGAGAGAAAGAAAGAATAAAGAGAAAAGCTTAGAAGTGTAAAATTAAATATGAAAAGAAAGAAAGGTTTCTTTGTAACATTTTATAGAGATATTAATTGTTAGAAGTGAAAAACCTTGAATATAAACAAACTTCGAAAGAAAGATTTTAGTGGATTGTTACTGAAAGAGAGTGCAAAAGAAATGGATATACTTTCTACCATTTTTATTTTTCCTTCTTGCTTGTGTTCATACTTCCCTTAAACCTTCCCTAGTTTTCCTTTCCTCTGAGATATTTTTTCAAGTATGATCCAACTTTCTATTTCCCTCCCTTTGTACGTCTTCCTCTCATAACAATATATTTTTTTTACCTTTTATAATTTTTTCGTTAATCTTTTTTCATTCTCCTTCCGCACACCGCACCAAGGCACCATCAGTTAAGGTGTCTGCCAGTGTTACCAAAGTCTGCCTGCTTTCTCTATACTTTCAGCCTGCATAAGTCTGTGTCGAGATAACGTGTGGCAAAATTGATATCTTGACCCGAACACCTGTCACCGGACATTTCGACGTGATAGCCGTTACTGCTGATAATTCTGATCAAGGGGAAACGATCGATCTGCCATCAGGAATGCTTTGCTTCTTTATATTATTGCTTTGCACGCATGCATATACTTTTCTACACTTAAAATGGTGAGAAGGAGAAAAAAATTTGTTTTTTTAAATATTTCTATTAATTTTTCAATTTAAGATTTTGAAAATTATCTGAAATAAAAGTTTCATCTTGCATATATCGTTCTGAAAACAGACTCAGGGGGGGCGAAGTACGTTCAATTTTTTAAAAAAAATATGAATAATACGAAGAAAACGTAAAAAAGGGTGTAAGACTTGAATTTCTAAGACAATATACATCTCAAGAAGCCCAGCTCACACTCTATGAAGGACTTTATGTAAAATGAATGTCTTTCTGAGTTTTTCTCACACAAATGTACAGTGGAAAATGTCATGATGCCTTTTCTGACCTTAGGTCTCTGGTCGGGACACGTAAGGAAGTGAATATACAACAGAAATAAAAGGAAATATTAATAATTTTTTTTTTGTTAATCATTTCATCTCAAGCAAGGCAAGAATGCAGCTAGTACGCAGACGTGTTACAGAAAGTGAAGGTGAGAGAAAAGACTGGGTATAGGGGGGATGAGGAAAGGATAAAAGATGAATTGGGTCCAAGAAGATAGAAGATGGCGATTGACTTTGCATTTAAATTTTGGAAGATTGAAGTTATCAGGGAAGCAAGGTAACAGAAGAGAGTTCCACATACCGGAAGTGCGAGAAATTAAACTGTTACTTTTACTGGCGGTTACATTTACGTAATTCAACAGTAAAATGCCAATCTATTAGACCGGACACTAGGGAAAAAAGCTCGTCAGAGCATTAGTCATGAAAATACTTGTTGAAAAGACAGAGGGAAGCCACGTTACGTCGGTGAGAAAGTGACTGAAGTCGAGATGCAAAGTCAGTTCCATTGCAGATCATTCTTTGGGTTTTGTCAAGAACCTCGAGATGAGTAGCAAAGGCACCTGACAAGATATGGCAACAGTATTCAGTGCACGGGTGAATGGTACATTGGTAAATGTGCAAGATGGACTCCGATGAGAAAAAACTTCTGGCACGAGAGTAACCCAACTTCCCTCGCAGTAGATTCAGCTTTTGATTCGATGTGCCGTCCCTTCAAGTCAAACGTGTGGCCAAGAAGGTGCAGTGTGTTGCTCTCCATGAGTCTAGCATCAGCCATGCCGTCTCACTTCGTCTGTTGAAAACGTGTGGCCAAGAAGGCGGAGTATGTTGCTCTCCATGAGTCTAGCATCAGCCATGCTGTGCCAACTCGTCTGTTGAAAAGGTGTGGCCAAGAAGGCGCAGTGTCTAGCTCTCCATAAGACTAGCATCAGCCATGCCGTCCCACTTCAAGTCTGTTGACAACGTGTGGCCAAGAAGGCGCAGTGTGTTGCTCTCCATGAGCCTAGCATCAGCCATTCCGTCCCACTTCAAGTTTGTTGAAAACGTGTGGCCAAGAAGGTGTAGACTGTTCCTTTCCATGAGTCTAGCATCAGTCATGTCGTCCTACTACAATCTGTTGAAAACGTGTGGCGAAGAAGGCGCAGTATGTTGCTCTCCATGAGTCTAGAATCAGCCATGCCATCTCACTTCAAGTATGTTGAAAACGTGTGGACAAGAAGGCGCAGTATGTTGCTCTCCATGGGTCTAGCATCAACCATGCTGATAGCGGTCAGGAAAGTTTCTCTATGGTAGTTAAATGAAAGCAGTTTCGCTTTGGTTGCTTTAAAATTTACATGCCATTTACTACCCCAGTTATCCACTGATTGGAGCTTCTTTTCAGGAGCCCCGACCAGGTTAACTTTGTCAACTCTGACGGACTTGCTAATAATAATAATAATAATAATAATAATAATAATAATAATCTGTGATGAACATCCAGAAACAATTGACCATCTTGTAACAGGTTTCACGGTACTAGCACTCACCAACTATGAAACTAGGCATAACAAGTTGGGCCAGTATCTGCACTGGAAAATCTGCAAGTTTCATGGGAAGAAAACTGCAAGAAATTGATATGAACAACACCTAGACCTGTTAACAGACATATGACCTGTCACAATTTAATGGTACTTTAAAATACACACGGACAGAACAATCAAATCTAATCACCGAGCCACAGTGATCAAAGACCACAGAAAAACAGAATGTGTTTTCTTATAGACATATCCGTCCCTGCATGCGGTAATGTATTTTTGAAGATCTTTAAAAACTATCAAAATACAAGGATCTTCAAGTGTAAATGTTAAAAATATGATACATGAAGACATCAATAATTCCAGTTGTCGTTGGTGTCCTCGGTTTGTTCGGAAAAAATTCTGATAAACTCATTGAAATGATGCCTGGTATTCCATGCCTGAAAGAAATACAAAACAATGTTCTCACAAGTATAACTCACACTTTACGAAGGGATTTATAAATGTAAAATATGTGTGCAATTTAGTTGATTTATATATATATATATATATATATATATATATATATATATATATATATATATATATATATATATATATATATATATATATTGTTTTGTGAAAATGCCATGATGCCATTTCTGACCGTAGGTCTCTGGTTGGGTCAGGGAAGGAAATGAAAATACAACATAAATCAAAGGAAATCAAGTTATCATCCTAAGTTGATCACCTTTTTTGGTTGGCACACCCGGAACTATCTCCAGAAAACCTTCTGTTTCTTAGGACGTTTTGTGGATAACTGACATCATCCGAGATGGTTAAACTGCTTGGAACGACTCCTATGCTGAGGATATTGTCGAGTCACTAAGATGCGAGTAGGAGCTGAAATATGACTCATCACTCGGCTAAAGCACCTCAGATTTGACAAGGATAACAAATAGCAGATAATATAGAATGAGTAAATCATATTATTATGGAGACGAGCTAGATAAAAGTCACTGTTATAGGTCAGTTATAGCCTAGCCTAGTGAACGTTCCGGATAAAATTAGTCTCCAGATCACAATTTTGAATATAAGACGTAGGGTGATGTTTTGTTTTAAACAACTCTGAAAAGAAATTGCATTCCGTCAAATACGCAGTCTGTTTCTTTTGCTGTAATATGATTACTATAAATATATAAATAAATAAATACTGTGACGTTTTAAAATAAATATATACATTGACGTTTCCACTGATTGGAGCTTTTTTTTTTCATTTTCGGCCTGAATTGGAATTTCCAGTTGAAGATCTTGTATTTTGATAGTTTTTTAAAGATCTTCAAAAATACATTACCTTATGCTGGGACGGATATGTCTATAAGAAAGCACATTCTGTTTTTCTGTGGTCCTTGTTCACTGTGGCTCGGTGCAGTATGTAAAGACAATAGTAGGTGGCACCACCATACCTTGACCTCATGGAAATGCCTAGACAAAAATTTTACAGTTTTTTTTCTAAACTATCATACGTTTCTCTGTCTATTTTACAGTATTTTTGTCGTTTTTGTTAGGAAGACCAATGCCAAAGTGAATAAGATTTTTCGTGTGGCACGTTTCATTCTTTGGGACTTCATCGGACTAGAGTGATATTTACGTTGAGGAAACGCTGAAATTTTAATCTTTTAAATTTAATTTTCTTAATAATAACTTTTTGGGTACATGACGCCGAGGCCGAGCGAATTCAACAAAAAATTGAAAATTGCTTTTTCCACTGGAAATTATTCATTATATCATCTCCAATATTTTAGAGAAAATTAGAGCCGATTGCACAATATTTCAAGCTCAATTTAAGTTTATAGTTCGTAACCATGCAATGAGTTGAGATAACATAAACCGTAGATTTGTCTGCGGAATATCATTACATTATTGCTATATAATTATAGGGAAATCATTAAAGTTTTTGTCAAAAGCATTTCATTTTTGGTCGTATATTAATTTAAAATATTCCTTTTATTTTTTAAATGGAATAGGATGATTCTAAATTTCAGAATTTTGCTGCTGCCCACCAAAATGACTGGAAGAAGGCGATCTAAAAGCAACAATGAAAAAGAGAGGAAACAAAACTTAAACGGAATAGATCCAGTTTGTTCTACTTAGGAAACTTAGCATTGCAACCAATGTATTGTAAAATAATATTGCCAATGACAAAGGGGAAAATGTAAAATACATAACAAGTCGGATATAGCGTCAAAATTTATATTATTTTTATTTATTTGTTATGCAACTACATACATAATTGTCAACAATGTTTTCGTAAAACTTTATACAGGGTGTCCATAAAGTTTGTGCACTTTAAAAAATTTACAACTTTATTTGTATTTGCGATAGAAATAATTTGTCAAAAGAATTAGAAAGAAGTAAATCTATATTTTGTAAGGTTTTATTCAAATTTTATTTAAGTTTCCACATGTCCTCCATCATTAGCAATACAAAGGGTAATACGATTTTGCAGTTCACGGAAAACATTTGCCAACTGATTTACAGTAATGACTGAAATCCCATTAGTTATTTTAGCTATACTTAAAACTAGGTACATTAAACTTTATAACATTTTTTACAGATTATTTCTATCGCAAATACAAATAAAGTTATAATTTTTTAAAGTGCACAGGAAGTTTATGGACACCCTGTATTTCCTGTAATAAATTCTTAATAAATATCATTATTATTATTTTACTTAAGTATAAGTTAGTGCTACAATGTCTTACGTCTAACCATGAAAAGAAAATATTGATCAAAACTTCCTAAAACATTTAAACGCGTATTGCTGCAAGAATATCAAATGTTGAATACGCTCCTCCTCCGCCGAACGAATATCATCTAGACGATTTTATTTAGTTTCTTTTTGTTTTTACTATTTTTTGCTATTAAGCATATCAAACAGTGATAACAGATCAGCCAAGAAAAGTGGAATTTTGTAAGAATCTGGACGCAAATTTACTGTGGATGAACTAGAGATTAAAGCACTTTCTATACACTTTCGTGTTATTGAAATGTTTGTGACTATTTTACGTTTGTTTTGTTTTTCACGTGTGTTTTTTTTTATTATTTCAATGAAAAATGTGTAATTGCCATTATCCCATCGGTTCAAGTTTTATATTCAGCGATTTCACTCAAGCTGAATCAGTAGCATTAAAAAAGACAAAAATTTCATTTGTCGCGGGAAAGATTTCAGAGAAGAAATACTATGAAAAATTTTAAAAATATATATGCGTAGAAATTGTTTCTTGATATTCCTTTTTCAAATACACCTAATATTTTACGCCCTGTCGGCTGGGGCTGTAGAATACGCCGACTGCACCTCTGCAGAGGGGTAAGACCCCCTCCCCAATGGGGCGTCCTGGGTATGACGATAAACTGCATCCGCGTCCAGGGTAAGACAATAAACTACGCCCAACAGCAAGGTCTCTGATCAGGAGATTTTGAGGTGCGTAGAACCAACTCTTAATTGCTGGTGTTTCTAGGTCCACCATGACCCGGGGTGGTAGCACCTGTTAGGGTCCCAACTATAGGCAAATAGTTTTTTTTCGCCCATTTTTTTTTTTTTTAAATAACCATTCTTTATTATCACTTCATATAGAGTGACTCTTAAATGACATTAGGGTACCCGAACTATGTAATATTTCGAATACGTCACAGTACATGTACTAGAAAACGAAAAAATATATATGAGCAAGTTACCATCCCCCACTTAAGTTTTAATTAGGCTTTAATTAGACGATATCTCAATTGTACATGCAATGAAAAAGCGAAATTAAAGTTAAACCTTTAATAAAGAATATTTTTTAAAAGCTTTCATTCTGTTCGGTATTTAAATTTAACATTATTCGGACTATTGTCATCTTTGTCGTTATATGCATTACAACGTTTCGGCCGTTGTACGCTCCGGCATTCTTCAGTTGGTTGGAATGTCGAACTGAACCCTTTATTTCGCTCACTGGGTTAGACTGTTCTAGTTCCACGTGCCATGTTTAATGGATGTCCGTTATCAGCTATCTCCTGTTAATTCCCCTGTCCAACTTCTCCACTTAACCGGGTATTGAATACCTCATCTCAGGAATATAGACAGATATTTAAATTTAACTTTAAATGAATTATTTATTTAATTTTTAATCGCGGGTTACCTCAGGTTCGTCGAGATCAAAAGACGGACGGACACACTTACACCTCGCTTTATATATATAGATTTTCCGTTAAAGTAGCGTTACAATGTAATATACGATAATGTTTCGAGTATATTGGAACGATTTACAACTTTAAGAAAATATTGTTCATAGCAATCATAATTATGAAAGTAGAAAATAAGTCAAACGTTACAAAAACTGATAAGTATTTTCAAATTATTTTTATTATTATTATTATTATTATTATTATTATTATTATTATTATTATTATTATTATTATTATTTCCTTTGATTTCTGGTGTGTACACATTTAGTTCCGGGTCCCGCCCAGAGACCTACGGTTAAAAATGGTATCCTGACATTTTCCACACACGCACGCACGCACGCACGCACGCATGCACGCACACAAATTACATAGATAAAGCCCTTCGTAAGGTGTGGGTTAAATAAAATATAATCTTCCACATGAAAAAATCAGAGTTATTTCTTTGTTTATATTGACATTGCCAGCAACTCTGAGATTGTTGCGATGGACTTTTTGTCTCCTAAGACGAAGCTGTTTTCTCAGAAGTTAATAATAGTTTCGCCACCTTCTTTGCAAATATTCAAAATATTTATGCGGTAGCTGCAATTTCAAAGATTGGCTTTAACACTCTTTCGAATCTGAAAAATGTTAAACGT
>OZ038478.1:127971578-128014078 GCA_964036315.1 Acanthosepion esculentum | reverse complement strand
AGTCTGGAAATTGGGCATTAAACAGCTCCAGCTGAGATATGGATGAAAGACCATTTTATAACCCCAGTTCTAGCGGAAAATAAATACCTATTTCAGACACGGGGCATTTCTGAAGGTCTGCCGTTGAAGATTAGGAGCTCGTGCCAAATTTAGATGTCGATCCACCAAAAAGCGAGATACAGTCCAAAAGTCACCTGTGCATAGCGATACTCTAAAGTGAATCACAGAAATAATGTTCGCAAGAATATCTTAGAGATACAATGCAGGAAATGTTTCTTAATAATCTTCGTTTTGCAAACCTTTGGCTTCAAACTCAGCGTGTCAGTAGGCGCAGAAATATATGTTCTCTTTGTTAATAGTGCAGGTATATTTTTCCATGTCTGTCTTGTTCAAAGCAAATACATATTCAAAAATATTTCTTAAAAAATGGAAAGCATCACACGTGAAAATAATTATTCATTTATGCAGGTGAATTGCCAAAAGGAAAAAAAATTAATTACACACATATATATATATATATATCGTATATATATATATATATATATATATATATATATATATATATATATATATATATATATATATACGATGTGTAATATATACATGTATATATGCTCGTGTAAGTCTGGTGTGTATATGTATGAGAGTGTGTATGCAGACATACGTAGATGATGAATTTATCGGTTATATGCTGAAAGAAACAATGGAATAAAAGTTAGTAAGAAATAAGTATGATCTTTTTCAATGAACTAAAGCATTATACAATGAAAGTTTCTCCTAAAAATTCGATTACGTACAGGCCATGTGTATCCAAAAGACACACAGGCGTCTATACATATGTATGTGTGTATGTATGCGTTTGTGTGTGTATGTGTATGTGGTGGGTGTAATTGCGTATTTGACTAGGCAGCAATTCCTCTTTTATACAGGTTTCATTGAAGATGACTGATGTGTCATTGCGATTAGTTTTTAATTAGAGTTTTCTCTCATGTACACAAAATATTTCTTTTTTGAACTGTCCAAATAATATCTAGGTCCAA
This sequence comes from Acanthosepion esculentum, assembly GCA_964036315.1. NCBI lineage: Eukaryota > Metazoa > Mollusca > Cephalopoda > Sepiida > Sepiidae > Acanthosepion > Acanthosepion esculentum. Next base: position 128,013,038 of record OZ038478.1, on the reverse strand, counting down.
TCACTTTCGGTTAATACATATATATATATATATATATATATATATATATATATATATATATATATATATATATATATATCAATATATATATATATCAATATATATATAAATATGTATATTAATATATATATATAAATATATATATATATCTGTCTATATTTCTGAGATGAGGTATTATGTACAGTATTTACATTATTCGGACTATTGTCCTCATCTTTGTCGCCATATTTCTCACAACGTTTCGGCCGTTGTACGCTCCGGCCTTCTTCAGGTGGTTGGAATTTCGAACCAAACCCTTTATTTCGATCACTGGGGTAGACTGTTCTAGTTCAACGAGCCATGTTTGGTGGATGTCAGTTATCAGTTATCTCCTGCTAATTTTCCCTCTGAAAGTTCTCCACTGCCTTAACCGGGCATTGAACTCACACTCTTTGGGTCTGTCACTGGATCAAACCAACGCCTTTATCCACTGTGACAGACCCAAAGAGTGTGAGTTCAATACTCGGTTAAGACAGTGGAGAACTTTCTGAGGGAAAATTAGCAGGAGATAACATCGGCTATAGATGTCAACGTAAAACTTTTACAATATATAATTAATATGATTGTAATCCAGCTTTACATTAAATTATCTTGAAGTGTATATGATATATTTAAAGTGTGCATATATATATATATATATATATATATATATATATATATATATATATATATATATATAGTCAGAACACAACGATACATATCCCCAGGGAATCCGGAGACGGGGAGGAGAATGAGATTCCCGTTAGGACGGATATTTCGATACCGACACTTATGCTCGATAAAAGGACTTCGATTGCGATTTCCGAATGCGGGAAAGAATGTAAGAATCTGCGTGGCCTTAAAATACACCAAGCTCGGATGAAATGCATGGATAAGGGAGGTCCAGCGCAACGCACAGTTTTAGCCCCTGGTTAGATGAAGGAGGTGGAGGGCCGGGACTCACACCACAGTGCCCAGTCCCTCCAACCAACCGACCAAACAACTTCAAGCATTGTAATCCGTAAGCAGATCATAGCGAATGGCATCAGTTTGACGAGGACGTAAGCAAAATCCTTCTTATTACATCTAAAGGCAACGCTGATAGGCGGTTACACGTCTTATCGACAATGATAGTCAGTTATGCCACAGAACGATTTGGCTTGCGCGAAGATAGGAAAAAGTAACCAGAAGCAAGAACCGCTGAGAGGATACAGGGCCTGAGGAGAGAGTTAAGGGTACTAAAAAAAGGTACAAGCAGTCTAGCGAATTAGAACGCTATTCACTATCAGAGCTGCAGGATGTTGTATGATCCAAACTAAAATTTATTCGTAAAGCTGAGGGGCATCGGAGGAAAAAGAAGGAAAAAGCGAAGGAAAGATCATCGTTCTTCGCAGATCCTTTTGGCTTTACGAGGAAACCGCTTGGGGATAAGCGGCATGGTCAGTTAGAATGCTCTGCAGAGGAGATTAACAACTATCTCCAGAAAACATGGAGTGACCCTGTAAGAGACAAGGATCTTGCCCATATAGAAGCCTTGGTTAATCCAACACATCCGACGGCTGATTTTGAATTAGACGAACTAAGCTGGAAAGAAATTAGGGAGGTAGTGAAGGCAGCTAGATCAGCCTCAGCTCCTGGAGAGAGTGGAGTTCCATACAGCGTCTATAAACGCTGCCCGAGTCTTCTCCAGCTCCTTTGGAAGATTCTAAAGGTAATATGGCGTAGAGGTAGAGTTGCAGACCAATGGAGATTTGCAGAGGGTGTATGGATCCCCAAGGAAGAAAACTCCAGAGATTTAGACCAATTCAGGAGTATCTCTTTATTATACACCGAAAGTAAGATCTTTTTCAGTATTTTATCGCGGTGCCTGACGAGATTTCTTTTGGTTAATAATTATATTGACACTTCAGTACAAAAGGGGGGAATTCCTGGTTTTCCAGGATGCCTCGAACATACTGGAGTAGTCACGCAGATATTAAGAGAAGCTAAGGAAAATAAGGGCGACATCGCCGCATTGTGGTTGGACCTTGCCAATGCATATGGATCCATTCCACATAAATTATTAGAAGTGGCCCTAAGGAGATATCATATACCCGAGAAGATCAGCCTATTAATCCTGGATTATTATACCAACTTTCAAATAAGAACTACTTCCAGGTTTATAGTTTCCGATTGGCACAGACTCGAAAGGGGTATTATTACAGGCTGTACGATCTCAGCAGCCCTATTCACCCTCGCTATAAATATGGTGGTCAAATCGGCCGAAGTTGAGTGTATGATGAAGACAGGAGTACGTCAACGACCTATCAGAGCGTACATGGACGATCTGACCATTACAACATCTTCGATCACGGGCAGTAGGTGGATCCTTCGTAGACTTGAAAAGCTTATTACTTGGGCGAGAATGTGTTTCAAGCCTGCAAAGTCGAGATCGTTAGTGATCAAAAAGGGGAAAGTAGCAGATAATTTCAGGTTCTCAATATCAGGAACTACTATACCTACGTTGACTAAGAGACCCGTGAAGAGTCTAGGTAAAACTTTTTACAGCTCCTTAACGGACACTTTATCTATCCGAATGACGATCTCCGAATTGGAAGTATGGCTGGCCAAGGTGGACAAGTCAGGACTTCCAGGCCGTTTCAAGGCGTGGATTTACCAGCACGCGGTGATCCCAAGAATTCTCTGGCCTTTGTTTATATACGATTTCCCAATGACATCAGTGGAGGCCATGGAAAGGAGTATGAACGGCTATCTTCGCAGATGGTTGGGACTGCCGAGATGTCTGAGCAGTGCCGCACTATATGGCAAATCAAATACACTTCAACTCCCCTTTAAAGGATTGGTAGAGGAATTCGTAGTCTCTAGAACAAGAGGATGCCTACAGTACAGGGACTCTAAAGACCCAAAAGTGGCGGCAGCAGGCATAGAAGTCCGCAATGGAAGGAAATGGGGTGCAGAGAGCGAACAAGGTATTGCGGAGGAGCGTTTGAGACAGAAGGCTCTCATGGGGACTGTGGCCTCAGGTCATACAGGCTTGGGCTACTTTTCTGGTAACCGAGTCGAGAAGGCGAGAGATAAAGAGTAACGACGACTAATTCAAGAGGAAGTACGTGCCAACGTTGAGGAAAAAAGATTATGCAAGATGGTGGGTTAAGCCAGCAGGGTGCATGGACACGATGGGAGAGTTTTTTACGGCGGAAGATAAGTTGGTCGGAGATCTGGCACTCCGACGCCAGTCGCATTAAATTTCTTGTGCAATCCGTGTACGATGTACTACCGAGTCCTGCAAACTTGCATATTTGGGGGATGAGCGAGTCACCAACATGCCCACTCTGTTCCAGGAAAAGTACCCTGAAAGCGCTTGCCCAAAGGCACTAGGTGAAAGGAGGTACCGGTGGAGACATGACCAGGTACTAAAAAGATTAGCCGAGATAGTCACCACGGCAATTAGCGATTGCAGTTGTAAGCCCGAAACGAAGGCGATCTGTTTCATCAAGGCCGGTGAAAAATCTTCCACGGTGCGTAAGTCGTCAACCTGCATGCTCGCATCAGCCCAAGATTGGCAGTTAAGAGTAGACCTGGGGAACCAATTGAATATCCCAGTGCAGATAACGACATCGTCCCTGCGCCCGGATTTACTGGTCTGGTCGACTGTCTCCAGACAGGTCATAATGCTCGAACTTACGGTACTTTGGGAGGAGAATTTGGAAGAAGCCTTTGAGAGGAAGCTGGAAAAATACCAGGAGCTAGTTGAGAGATGCAGAGCTAACAAATGGCGGACGACCTGCCTCCCAGTTGAAATCCGATGCCGAGGTTTTGTAGGAAGATCTGTATGCAGTGCTTTAAGTCGGCTTGGAGTCAGGGGAATAAAAAAGAGAAAGGCCACCAGGGCTCTATCAGAAGCTGCAGAAAAAGCCTCGAAATGACTATGGATAAAAAGATCTGTTCCCTGGAGCTCTACGTCGTGGATTGGTGGGCGTTGAGGATCAGTTGGGAAGGAAGAAAAAGAGATACGTAGAGGGATGACCAAAGTCGCTATTTGGCTGAGGGCCGTTTATATATATTTTTTCTCTTTTAAAGTTTTTTTCCCCCTTTTTCAACAAAGTCATCGTGGTAGTCCTAACTGTGTTTTTATATTTTTATTTTTTGCATTTCTAGTTAGGTCGGTAGAGGGGGGGCAAGGAGGGAAGGAGGAAATGGGAGTGGTGGGAAAAGAAAGCAAGTAGCGTTGCTGATCATAATTCCTATGACCTACGAACATGGTCATTTGTTTTTTGAGGGGATTAAGTAGCACTTCATATGAAAGGAAACTTTTCTTGTTATTACTTACCTGTTATGTCAGACTGTTCGTTGAAGATGAGAGTGATCCGCGCGTAGTCAGCCTAAGATGAAGGAAAAAGACGAGCTCGCCGTCGAGTCTTTTTTTTTATTCGTCTTAGCTGAGGGGGAAGTAACGTAAGTCGATGGTGATTGGTCAGCAGTGGCATTTATTAGAGGAGGCCATTTGTTGCGTGTTTCACGTTTTGTTTTGATTTTTGTTGTTTCAGGATCGCCTGCCGGAATAGTACTCTTCGGTAGGGTCTCTTGGGCGAGTAAGTATGATGTTGGAAGAACCGAAACTTGCCATGACCCCAAGTCATAACATCACTGACGAGGTGATCCTGAGCACTCATGGGAGTGTTTTCATAACAAATATATATATAAGTATATGTATATATAAAAATATATATATATATAAATATATAAATATATATATAAAAATATATATATAAATATATATATATATATAAATATATATATATATATAAATATGTATATATATATATATATATATATATATATATATATATATATATATATATATATATATATATAAATATATATATATTTTTGTCATCCACAGACAGACTGTTTCGCTGTTTCACAGCTGATCAGTGTGGCTAGACGTCCCGTTGACTCAAAAGGCAGGATATGTGTGTGTGTGTGTGTGTGTGTGTGCGTGCGTGCGTGCGTGCGTGTGTGTGTGTGTGTGTGTGTGTGTGTGTGTGTGTGTGTGTGTGTAACGAATGCACGGCCGCATTTTTCAACGGATTTGCACCAAAATTTACATGCACATGCTCCAAGTTAGTGGAAGGCCAAGACCGACTTTGCATTTCCCAACTCCCATCTATAGTGTAAATAATCGATTTTTCATGCTTCTACGGCAGTTTTCATGTAGCTTGCAGCTATTTTCTACTGGCCAGAGTGAGAATAGGCAGGAAGATTCTATTGGTCAGCGTGGGAGTCAACAGCTGACTGACACGAATGCTAACTAGCATGTAAAAAAATCGATAGCTGCATTCGTCACAAGTGAGAAAAATTTAAATCTGCATGGCACTTTATTCCAATTAGCTCTTTCGCTTGCTTAAAATCAACGTTGATTCTGATTCCGCAGAACTGGGTTGGGTGTGAAAAAGTATTTGTTGTTAACATTCTTTTTTCATTCGGTTTTTCAAGTTACGAGTCCTTTTTTAAAGCAGATCGTTTTGTGTTCATTTTGTTTAGTTCTTTTTTCGTAACAGATTTAATGATTAGTATAGAGCTTATAAAAATTCGCAGTGTGAGATAGGCAAGTAGTAAGGCATGTAGCAACATCAGCACGGCATAAGGAACTCCTTTAAAGGCAAGGAAGGGTAAAAATATTTTAAGTCAAGTGATAGCAATTGCTGTATGAGTCGTACGATTTTTGAATCAAGCACGGCCAACGCCGGGCCATGCTGCTAGTACATATATATATATATATATATATATATATATATATATATATATATATATATATATATATATATATATATATTATTTGATGAATAGAAATGTTTTAATTTGCGAATATAGTCAGGACATTGTGGGCATATTCATAATTAATGTTAAGACGTGAATTCTACTTTTGTATTATTAAGGCTTCCATCATTTTTACGCTTTTTTCTGCAGTTGGCATTTTCCACGAGTATATTGCGAAGAGAGATTAATAGATCTCCGTGTTTATTTATTTAATTAATTATTCATTTTTAATTATTTATTATTAATTATTATTTAATCATATATTTAATGGGTCCTAATTGGCGCGTGGCCTAGTGGTTAGAACGTTCGCTTTCTGACCATGAAACCCGGATTCGAATATCGCCATGGTAGATTTGTCAGGAAGGAGATTCTTGATATTATCGGAATGGATCAATCCCAGCGTGGAAATCATACCACGGGTTGACCCAAGCCTTGTGAGTGAAATTGGGTAGAGGGTACTCTTGAGTCTGAGGGGATAAGTCTGTAGTTGTATGTCCGATGTAATTATTACTCATGAATGAAATCGGCTCGACAAAAAAAAATCACCTAAACCCGTTAACTTTTCTTTTTCCAATATTCACGGTATTCGTACCAACTTCTGCAGTGTGGGATCGTTCCTCTTCGAACATTCTTCGAATATTCTGCAAGTGTGTGCTAAAAAAACAGCAAATCCCCAATCCCTACCTCAGAAAAGGTTCAGTGATTTGCTCGGAAGTTCACTCATTTCTAATGCCCATACCTAATTCCTCCATGGAGAGACGGTGGAGTAATGGATATCGGATTGACGAATCGGACAGCCGAGTTCGAATTCCAGTCGGATCCATTACATTCTCTTACGTGCTAATACCCTTGGGAAAGGTAGGAATCCTCTTCTTCTTTCACCTCCACACAGCTATGCGTAAATAGCAGGGCAGACCGGGTTCTGCAACCTGACAACTGTTCAACTGCAGAAAGAAATGGCAACCTACTGCGAGAAAAAAAATCCGCCTCGTCAGTTATGTATCAAAAGATACATGATCGCCTAAGCGTATATCACACATGGCACATAACTGACTGATTCCTTGTATATATGCCGAGTTCGAATTCCAGTCGGATCCATTACATTCACTTACATGCTAATACCCTTGGGAAAGGTATGAATTCTCTTTTTTTCCCATCAGCTATGGGTAAATAGCAAGACAAACCGGATTCTGTAGCCTTGAATGACAAGTGGTCTACCACAGGAAGAGATGGCAACCTATTGCGGGAAAAATCTGCCTCGTCACTCATGTATCAAAAGATACATGATCGCCTAAGTGTGTATCACGCATGGTACATAACCTACTGATTCCTTGTGCATATGCCGAGTTCGAATTCCAGTCGGATCCATTACATTCACTTACGTGTTAATACTCTAAGAAATGAAGACTAGCAAGATCCTCTCCAGATATGGCAGCATATTTTAATGTTCATCCTATACATGGCCACTTAGGGTAGAGGTTTATCGAAGGCAGTTGTTGGGTGAGCGGTAAGTGTAAAGGACGCAGTAAGAATCTATCCGGGTGGATCTTACGCTTTATTAAATGAATAGGAAGTTAATGTAGTTCCTTCGCCTCGATGTACATGGCATGACAGGTTTTCGTCAGGAGTTTTAAAGTTAGGGGACCTGAAGAAGGTAACACGGCTGATCATTTTCCATGGAAATAGTTATAGGATAAGCTTCTCGTATGCGGGTGTAAGGTGGAAAAAATTAATCACCCCAAAAGCCACGTTTGGGCTCAAGGCTGGCAAGTAAAGACTGGAGAGTGAAGACTGTTAAGTTACTGCACAGATATGGCGGCACTACTCCAGTTTCCGCTTGATTTGGCTATCTTAAATGTAGAGCACAGTAGGAGGAGTCAGGTGCTTACTGAAGCGGTACAGCGAATCCACCATTTTTTTAACAGCGTCTTTAGCGATGGCTCGTATATACGAGTTAATTTGAGGCCTAGGCTAAGTCTACGTCTAAATAGGTGTTCATAGCAAGAGGAAACTTTTGCCTACATCTAATCGTAATAACATATCTCACAAATTGAAGTTAATATTGTCCGATCGGTACGGACCCGACGCGATACAGAGGTCAAGAAACTATCCAATAAATTATTGCAACAAGATTTTATCGACCAATTTTTATATTTTTCTTTCTTTCTTTTTTTAAAAAAATTATTTTTTCTTCGCATTCAGATTGGTGGGACCTTTCTGTCAGCGAATCTGCAAATGAACAACGCTTTTTCGGCACAGGAAAACAAACGACTCGTTTAGAAAAATTCAGGGCGACTAAAAAAATCGAGTGATGGACAAATGCTGACCTGGAAGTCGGATGAGAAAAATGATAGGTAGACGAGGAAACAATGTTTAATTAAACTAAAGTAAAATAAGTGCCCAAAGTCAGTAGCGGGAAGGGAATACGAAGAAAGTCTCGAGATTGAAGAGTGGCGGGGGGATAGTTTTGAGGAAACCTCGACGACGAGAATCATAGAAGGAAAACGAAAAGAAAAGATGAATAGGAGGAGAGAAAGAATGACTCGATGGAGAAGACAAAAGCTAAATAAGAAGACAAGCGGAGAGGAAGCCAGAAGGTTACAATTAACAATGAGACGAATAAAAATGAAAAAGAAAGAAGGAAAAGAAGGAGGAGGCAAATGAAGAAAACAATGTTATAAAAAATGCAAATAATTATGATGCCGACAACTATGAAGAAGTGTTCTCAAGAGAAATGGAAAAAGAGAAATCTAAAGAACACGTAGAACAATTGTGATATCTATGAAGAAGAAGAAGAAGAAGAAGAAGAAGAAGGAGAAAAAAACGAAGAAGAAGAAGAAGAAGAAGAAGAAGAAGAAGAAGAAGAAGAAGAAGGAGAAACGAAGAAGAAGACGAAGATGACGAAGACGAAGAAGAAGACGAAGAAGACGAAGACGAAGAAGAGGAAGAAGACGAAGAAGAAAAAGTAGAAGACGAAGAAGATGACGACGAAGAAGAAGAAGTATTAGAAAATGACGACTAAGAGGAAGACGAAGAAGAAGAAAACGATGAAGAAGACAAAGACGAATAAGACAAAGAAAAAGAAAACGAATAATAATAAGAAGAAGACAAAGAATAAGACGAAGAAGAAGACTAAGAAAAAGACGAAGAAGTAGAAGACGTCGAAGAAGAAGACGAAGAAGACGAAGAAGAAGAAGAGTATGAAAGATAAAAGATGAAAACTTGAAAAAAGGTGGATATTTAAGAAAAAGAAAAAAGGAAAGAAAAAATTAGGAAGAACAAAAAGCAAAGAAAAGTAAATGTATATTTATGAAGAAAAATCACGAAAAAGAAAAAAGATAGAAGGAAAAACACAAGGAAAAAAGACGAAAGTAGATATTTAAGAAGAAAAAGAACGAATAAAAAACGAAGAACAAAGAGAAAGTGGATATTTAAAATAAAGAATAAAATATAAAAAGACAAAGAAAACGAAAGAAAAGAAAAGATAGAGAAAAGAAAAACAAGTAGGATATTTAAAAAGAAAGCAAAATGGAAGGAAGAATCAAAAGAAAACCAAAACAAGGAAAGAAGAGCATGAGAAGAATTGAAAAACAAAATACGAAAAAAAAGAATAAAAGTAGTAAGAAGGAAATATATTAACAGATAGAAGAAGAAGAAGAAGAAGAAGAAGAAGAAGAAGAAGAAGAAGAAGAAGAAGAAGAAGCTATGAAGGAGAATGGCCAAGGAGAAATAAAAAGAGAAAGAATGAAAATAAATGCCGAAAAAAATAGGAAACAGAAGAAAGGATAAAAATAATTTTGAATAGAGGAAGTATTTAGGATGAACAGTAAAAGACAAAAAATCGAAGGAATTTATTTACTTCCAATAATGACTTTGCTCCTATTTGTACTAGTAAATATAGAAAGAAGATCCGGCTGAGGAGATATAAAAATAAAATAATGGAAATACAGTAATAGCAGCTAGGAAAACAACCCCGAAATACAAGTGAACGTCGTCTGCATCTGTGGGCCTAAAGCACTCATGCGCACGCGTACAAGAGCGTGCGTTATGCTCGAATCACTTCGAAAAGGCCAGTTTTTAGGTTGTCTTTTGTGGCCAACCAGAAGGGAAAAGATTAAGGAAAATACTACTAAAAAAAAACGAATAAAAAAGCGAAAACAAATAAAAATAAAATGAAATAACCACACAAAAATTAAACCTCGAAATCAAGCGATAACCATTCCGTTTTCGCTTGATTTCGGGGTTTCATTTTTAAGGAGTAGAGAGATCGAATAATTGATATGAAGGTTCGAATCCCGGACGTCACAAGACCACACATGGGCTCACGAATATAACGACGGCAATCGGCTCACGGTCGCTGTGTACATATTCGCGCATGTGCGTTTGATTACGATAGCCATTGACCAGAAGCAAATACAAATATCATATATACACGAGTATAATTCGAGTTTTTATGATCATTTTTACACAAAAATAGGGGGTCGTACTATACACAGGTAATATTTTTGAAAAAGTTAAAAATCATGCATTTTAGTGACTAATTGCACTATACACAGGTAAATATTTTCGCGAGTTATTCATGCAGAAATATTCAGAGGTCGCATTATACATAAAGTCGGTTTATACACGAGTATCTACGATAAATACACATACGCACACACACCAATATATATATATATATATATATATATATATATATATATATATATATATATATATTAATACATTTTTATGGTTATACATTCTTTTTATAGATAAATTTAACATATTTCGCTACATGTCTTAATCAGAATATTTCAGGAAATTAATGAGTTGTTTCGATTTTTAAAATCATTGGTGTTTAGTTTTCATTGGTTGATTCAGAGTCACGTGTTCCTTTATTGGCGATAGTGTGTGTATCCACTTTTTGGGGTGTCATGCATTTAGCTCATGGTGTGAATGCGCGCGTGTTTGAGTGCGTGCGCGCTAAATTCTTGAAATGTCGATGTATGATAAGTGTGTAGCAAAATTGGGTTATTTTAATTCCACGACAATTATAACTAATGCTAGAATTGAATACATAATATAAGTTCGTTTGCAGTATCCATAAAAAAGTTAACGATTGGAAGCATTTGTAGAGCCCCTATGTAATTAGCTTGCATTGTGCCATCTTGTTGCAGATTTTTAAATTCAGTCATTCTTTGAATTTAATTTTAATTTTATTTATTTTTTTGCTGTTGTCTGTTGCTTTAGACTGTGATACTTTTCACCTATCCTTCATTTTGTCGTGTGCATTTTGTTCTCCGGGTTGCTATTAATTAACAAGCAACAGAGTCCAAGACTTGGAAAATGTTACACTCACATGGTATATTGAAGGAGCCGAGCGAAACAGCATGTAAACTAAGCTGGAGGTGTACGTTTTCATTAGTCCCCAGTCACACAAATGACTAGAGGGTAAGAGTGAAACAGAGAGTAACCTGTGCAACGTGATTGTGTAAGTCGGTGTCTATGCATGGACAGGGAGAATCAGTTAGAGTCGAACATTAATTAGAGCTACGGAAATTGTGGAGATCCATTATCAGTTTGGTTTGTATTGCTGCTAACATTTTTTCTTTAAATCTCTATTTCTGGTAATATTTTCTCCAAAAAATATATTGCTGGTAATATTTTTTTCAAAGAATATATACCTGTTTATATTGCTAGTATTTTTTTTTTTTTTGATAAAATATATTGCTGGTAATAATTTTTACAAAGTATTTCTGGTATTAAAATCTATTTTTTCACTTTCATAGTATTTTAACCCAATTTTGGGTGTTAACAATTTGCTTATGACTGGGACCCTAACAGGTGCTACCACTTGCTGCTGAATGTAGTTTATCGTCTTAGCCAGGAAGCTCCATTATCAGACCCACCCTGAAGGGACGCGGCATATAAAAGAAGTCAACTTTAGCAATTCTTACCATCAACAACTTTCTCAAAAGAAAAATAATCCACGTGCCAGCCACTATTATTGTAACCAGTCATAGATCACTGCAGTTTATCATATTTAGAAATCGGTCGTCAGCTCCTACATCTCCACCGCTATCCACATCTACCACCACCATTACCAGCATCACCATTATTGTCATCATTATTATTGGTAACTGAACTTCGACTACGTCATCACGTGTCTGGTGCTAAATCCACGGCATTCTTCTTTTGGTTTTCACCGTTCCAGCCTCTACAACGACTGACAGCAGCTGCGCCCTTGTCTACACCCACCGTGAGCATTAATTATCAAATTTGGCGTCTGCATTATTGGGAATGGCAACAGAAAAGTCAATGGTTGGAAAGCAGCAGGTGGGTGGTTGCCGATGCAGGTGCTCCACTTTTCTGACTCAGGGAGGATGGCTAGCTACAAAGAATCAAACAATCCAACCACAGTTATTTTTCTTCCTATAATTTGCCACTATCACCAGAATCTTCTTTTTCTCCTTCCTATTCTTCATTTTCCTTTCGCTTTTCTTTCTTAACTTAAATCAGATTCTCCTCTACTACTACTACTACTACTACTTATGTTGTTTTTAATTCTTTCTTTCTATATTTGGTTCTTCGTTCTCTTAATTAATTGATCATTTTTATCCAACCTTTTTGTTCATTTATTCCTTCACCTTTTCTTTCTTTGTATCTTTCTTTCTTTCTTCTACTCCAGGTTCTTCTTTTCTTCTTCTTCTTCTTCAGTTCATTTTTTACTCATCTTGTTCTTTCTTGCTTTTATTCCAGCTTCTCATCTTCTTCTTCTTCTTCTTCTCCTCTTCTTCTTCTTCTTCTTCTTCTTCTTCTTCTTCTTCTTCTTCTTCTTCTTCTTCTTCTTCGGTTCATTTTTTACTCATCTTGTTCTTTCTTTCTTTCTTTCTTTCTTTCTTCTCCATTAGCTGATCATTTTTACCACTCCTCTTCTTTCTTTGTGTCTTTTTTCATTTAATCATTCACTCTTTCTTTCTTTCTTTCTTTTTATATCTTAGCTTTCTTCTTGCTTTTATGTCCCCTCATTTTTTTCTTTGTCTTTTTCTACTTCTAATTATAATCCTTATTTTCAAATTTATTCTCTTCTTTTTCACTCGTTCTTTCTTTATTTTTGTTCTCTTTATCTTTTTCTTTGACTCTTCCTTTTTACTTATCGCAACACTTTCTTTTTTCTTTTTCTTTCTTTCTTTTTCCTTTGTTTTTTCTTGCTAACCGCTTTGACTTTTTCTTCTTTTTCCGTTCATCATTTTGATATGTCTTGTTATTGCTTTATATTCTCGTCTTTCTTTTTTCCATTTTTACTTTCTTTCAAACCATCTTCTTTTCATTTTTACTTTCACGTTTTCAGTCTTTCTTTCAATTGTTCTTTCTTTCTTCTTCTACAATTCAGCACTACTGTTCTTTCGTTCTTTTCTCTTCGCTCTTTCTCTTTCTTTCTTTCTTTCTTTCTTTCTTACCCTCTTTATGTTTCTATCCTTTCTTCTTTTTCATCTTGCATTATCACTTTAACTACTTCTCTCTATGTGTTTTCCTTAACATTACTTATTTTTTGTTTGTTATCAACAGCAACTTCTCGTTACGTTCCTATTGTTTGATTTTCTCATTCGTTCTCTTGTTATCTTTCTCAGCTTTGATAATTTTCTAAGATCTTTTCTCTATCAGTAAAATCAAATTCCTTTTCTCGAAGATTTCTTCCTCTCTCTCTCTCTTTCTCCCTCTCTCCCTCTCTCCTCTCTCTCTCTCTCTCTCTCTCTCTCCGAAAAGACCCACTTGCCCATTAAAATTTATTATCACCATCATAGTGCTAGACAATTATTCTCGGCAGTATCTATCGTACATATTTATTCGCCCCTGATTTAAATATTGCTACTACATAGATTCTTGATAAAATCCCAAGAAGAATCTGCAATGTTATTAATACTGACCTGGCATCTCAGCTTCGGTCACTTTCTAATCGCCATAATGTACCTTTCCTGCGCCTTTTTTTTTACAAATACTTTCATGGTAATTGTTTTCCTTAACTTTCCTCCATAATACCTAGACTTTATGAATTTACGAGCAGTACTAGATTGGCAGCTATGTCTCATCATTTTACAGTTGAAATGGCTAGATGGAACCGCAAGTTCTATGCTAACAGTTTCTTCCATCGCATTTCACGCTTGTAGAACTCTGCTCCGGTTTCTTTCTTCCTAGGCAGCATTGATGTTTAAAAATGTAAATCAATCTCAATCGTTATCTTCTGTCTTTTTAATTCTTGTTCTTTTATTGTTCTCTCTCCTTAATAGTAATTTTTCTCATATTCTCTAACACTCAGTACCCACCCCCATTGCATCTTAGTGGATTTATTGCCTTGCTTGTGGTGGAATGATAATAAAAAGATTATAAATTAATCATTTATCTCTCGAAATTAATTAATACTTGTAATTAACCAATATAGTTCATTTTTAAATTAGAGTGAGCTAATAAATTATTTTATTATCATTTTTGTCTACTGATACCGTAAACCATCAAGATATTCCACTACTCCCCGTCTCTTTTCGCTCTAAATTACTTTTGCCTCTTTACGATCTCTCCTTCTCTCTGCATTGCCATTCATAAATAGCACGTTGCTTCATTCTATCAGTCTTTCTCTCAATACGTCCTGTGAGTATTAAATTTGCCAAGCCGTCCTTCCTATTGATGTTTCTCAGAAATGACAAAGTTCTATTTTATGGATAAGTGTCTTTCTAGTCATCATATTCTTTAACATCAGTCGGTAGGACCACATCTCCTGTCGCTTCGTGTCTCTTCTTCATATGTAACAAAATTGTCCAACATTTATTGCCATACAAAAGAATACATATCACATAGCAGTCCAGCACCTTTTTTGTCTTTTTCCTAACTGTTATGGTCCAGGTTCTTTGTACCACTGTGATGGTCCAAGGTAGAACCAATGAAGAATAAATCGAACACAGGTATGGAATAACACAGATATATTACAAACAGAATATGTACAAAGAAGTAGAAAGTGTTAGTAATAACAATCAGGTTAGGTTAGAGAGAACTATGTTGTCTTGACCAGTATCACTATTCCAATGTCTTACAGTAATCGTCTGACGCGACTCTGTGAGTGGCTGACTCTGCTGTGACTTACTCACTCACTCTGTGTCGATATTTAACAACTCCCCACACACACGGGCCGAATGTGGCACAAGGCCGGTTTAATGTGGGCTCCCCGAACCCGTAGGCTAAACGGCTGTTCCGACACTGACTCACTGTCGATGTTTAACAACACTCCCACGTGTGTCGAATGTGGAACAAGGCCGGTTTAATGTGGGCTTACCGAGCCCGTAGGCTCGGGCAAAAATATACCCATTAGAACCCGTATACATGGGTTCAGGGACTGTCTACCTCCGCGGACGGCACGTTGCCTTGCAGCAAAGCGCCGTCCGAGTTCCTCCGCGCCGACAGCAAAGAACAGTCTAAACGACTTTTCCAACACTGACTCACTGTCGATATTTAACTACCCCCCACACGGGTCGAATGTGGCACAGGGCCGGTTTAACGTGGGCTTACCGAGCCCGTAAGCTCGGCCAAAATTATGCCCATTAGAACTCGTATACACGGGTTCAGGGACTGTCTACCTCTCCGGAAAAAACTTTGCTCTGCGGCAAAGCCCCGTCCGAGTTCCTCTCCCCCGAGGCGCAGAGTTCGACAGCAAAGAAGAGTCGAAACGACTGTTCAAACACTGACGCAGTGTCGATATTTAACAACACTCCCACGTGTGTCGAATGTGGCACAAGGCCGGTTTAATGTGGGCTCCGCGAGCCTGTAGGCTCGGCCAAAAGTATGCCCATTTAGAACCCGTATAAACGGGTTCAGGGACTGTCCACCTCCCCGGACGAAACTTTACCCTGCGGCAAAGCCTCGCCCGAGTTCCTCTCCGCCGAGGCAGAGAGTTCGACAGCAAAGAACAGTCTAAACGGCTGTTCCGACACTGAGGCAGCCTCTGCTGCTTCCTCTTGAGGAGCAGTATTTATGTGGTATAGAATAGTCCATTACTATTATGGGTAAGTTCCTATGACACTAACGAAATTATCTCATTTCTTAATAGTTTGCTTAGTTTCTGAAAGGTATCTTTCGCTATTCTGATGCGAATTCTTAATTCTATTTCATATTTTACGTCGCCAATAATTAAATTACCCACATTGTTAAATTTTTGTATGTCTCCAATTCTAAGATCACAACATTCGTTGCCTCTCTTGCTGACGGTCATACATTATATTTTCTTTATTTAATGTTTATTCCTTCCTTATAGTTAAGTGGAGGCACACTCAATTAATGGATAGTGGCTCGGATTGAGGAATCGGAGAGCCGAGTTCGAATTTCAGTCGAATCCATTACATTCACTTACGTGCTAATAACCTTGGGAAAGGTATGAATCCTCCTCTTTTCTCCCTAGCTATGGGTAAATTGCAGGACAGACCAGGTTCTATAGCCTTGAATGGCAACTGGTCTACCGCAGAAAGAAATGGCAACCTTCTGCGGCGAAAATATGCCTCGTCAGTCATGTATTGAAAGATGCATGATCGCTTAAGCGTGTATCACGCATGGCAAATAACTTATTGATTCCTTGTATATATGCCGAGTTCGAATTCCAATCGAATCCATTACATTCACTTGGAAATCTTTTCTCCCCCCGCCACCAGCTATGTGTAAATAGCAGAACAGACCGCATTCTATAGCCTTGGATAGCAAGTTGTCTACCCTAGAAAAATGGCAACCTACTGCGGGTCAAAAAATCTGCCTCGTCAGTCATGTATCGAAATATACATGATCGCCTAAGCGTGTATCACGCATGGCACATAACTGACTGATAGTTTTCTTTTGGTAACTTCTCTATGATTTATTGGTTGTTTTCCTTCTGAATCTACGGTAAGCACAGCCTTATCGATCGATAGTAAATCCTGGTAGATCTTCTCATTCTCTTAAGATTGTCATGTCGTGTGGTTTAAATAAATATCGCGTGAAAACGCATTCCTGACTTATCCCACGTTCTAATTTTATGTATTGCCCAACTTCTTTACTGTAGCATTTATGTGATTTATTGCCAAAATGTTACCGATTGTCGTAATATCGTCTTCCTCTAGACTGGTCATCAGCTAAAGCTAGAGATCCTAGTTTATCCTGCTGCCGAGGAGAATAGACAGTTTTTAGATGTGTACATAAAAGTGTTTTCCAGTCAATGTAAAGCCTATCCACTTTTAAAAGAATAAAGAATATTTTTACCACAATAGCAAAGTATATTTCTTTAAATATTCTTACCACAATAGCAAAGGTAAAACGACTCAACTGACAGATGATAACAGAAAAATTATTTTCTGTTCGACGTTAATTTACATTCTAGTTCGTTTTATTATTTTCAGTCAGCTCACAAAATTGAGCTACTTTAAAAAACATCCGATTTAATTCTTTAATCCTACATGTCGAACTAATGCAAAAAGATATTTCTGTCTTACACACAAAATAAAGGGACATTAGCAAACGAACTTTAAAACTGTATCTCTCTTTATTAAATTGTTTAAATTCTAAAAAGCAAATAATGTAAATAAATAATTTTGTTATTTGTGATATTAAGATTTATTTTAACTATTTTGCCATCCAACTACTAATATAAATTTTCAGCTCAACAAGATTAACTTCTGAAACTTAGCGGACGTACACCAAATACGCAAAAGCTAATGGCGTTCTTTCGATTACAACTCAGTTAAAAGGTGGTAATAATCCCATCAAAAACTGAAAAGCAGAAAAAAGAAGACACAATGCCCAATTAAAAGGTAGATGGTTATTTTTAGTTGTAAAATAGTTCTGCTATCTGTAAGCTGTATTTTGTAGTAACAATATATAGACAAGAATTGATAATACGCACAAGTATGTTAACAGTCGAGAAATTTTTATGTATCTAACTAGTAAATAAAAATAAATGCTTTAATAAGATTTAGTGAGAAAATGATTCTATGCTTCTATTTAAATTACGTTGTATTTTAAATGTTCAGAAAGCCAAGAATAATGGCGCTATTGCAAAACTTCCAACTGGGGTTTGCAGTGACGCTATGATTTTGACACCATTTGGCCTTGATTGATAAGAAATGAAACTTTGAATCACATCGAAAGTCGCTTTATTTTAGAACCACGAGGTTTGCGGAAGCGTCGTAGAAAGTAAACAAGACTTGAATTTTACGACTAAATCAAATTGAAATATAACTCCTATGAAAAAAAATACTAATAATAACGCTGAAATTGTCAGACATTTTTTTTTGTTCGCTCTTTCATGAAAACGGCTAATGCAATATTGCGATTATAATGTTTTTGTAAAACAGTAGTCAACGACTTCTGACACTGTTTTAAAAAGAAAACAACAACAGATAAATTGCCGAGTTGATGCAGCGCTGTCGTCAATGAATACTTCTAATAACTATTTTATTGTCTCCTAGAGACATTCAAGGGAGGTAACGTTTAATTCACACGTATGTATTTCGGTAGAAATCCTTTTTAATACACGTTTCATTGAACACTGACTCTCTCTCTCTCGGATATATATAGGCTCTACTTTTGTATCGAGCACTGTTTTTTTTTAAATAAAAACGAAAATACTAAAGAAGTTCGGATTATTTACCTAACGAGTTCTTTTCTGTTTTCTATATATTTTCACACACACACACACACACACACACACACACACATATATATATATATATATATATATATATATATATATATATATATATATATATATATTAGTGAATATACATAATATCCCACGTCGATAGCACGACTCGGAGTTTCATGCGAATTAGCAAGAGTGGGTGTTCTGCATCTGAAAATTGCGTATTCGCATGAAAGTATAATATATACTTAATAGCACTGTTATATAACATTGAACTCTTTTTTATAACACCCGAGAAAAAATAGATATGTACGTTCAAGTATATGTGAGTATACGTACTTTTTATCATGCCGATATCTATCTATCTATCTATCTATCTATCTATCTATCTCTGAATATATATATATATATATATATATATATATATATATATATATTAAAATAATAGGAAAAACAATGAGATTTATAATTCAGAGTTCTTAGCATTTATCTTTATTTAAAAAAACACATTGTTCGATACAAATGTGGAACATAATATAATTGTTTTTTAATATATCATCATGTTGCGATGATAATATAATTTTAAAAAGTCAATTATAATATATATAAATATATATATATATATATGTTTTCAATCTGCTTGTCTGAATCATCTTCAAGAAGCGAGAACAAGATCTAAAAGGTCAGACAATCTAACAGTGATCTCATCCCACAATCCTTAGTCTTGCTCCATATGCGGCCTCCTTTGTAAATCACTAGTGGGTCTTAAGTGCCACTTAAGATTATCGCATAAAATTTAATAACTGAATCAATTAAGCTGTCAGATCCTCATACGTCGAAACCGACGAGAGAGTCCATTATTATTATATGTTTGTGTGTGTGTATATGTATGTATGTATGTATGTATGTATAAAGAATATAAAAAAAGTATTAGGTCAGTTAACCCAATGGACGGATATTTTAAGTCAGTGCTCAATGCACAATAAAAAAAATTGAACTTACGGAGCAGATAATAATATTAAAAATGAAAAAAAAGCTCCACCCGTGTTTCAACCTCATCGGGTGCTTTTTGTTAAACAATTATTTTGTAGCACTATTTTAGCCCGCTTATATAACTTAACCTGGCGCCATATAATAAAATTACTAAAAGGGGAAGAGTGAAGAAAGAATGGGGAAAACCGGAAGTGAGAAAACATGCGTAAATATAATAATGAAGAAAAGATGTATGTCAGAACAAAGCAACAACTCGAGCTTCACCATTCTTATCTAAAGCTTGCTAGACTCTTTCCGCAATTATGGTCAGTACACCAGCAATTGACAGAGAGACACAAAAGCTATATTGTTTGCCTGCCTATATTTCTGAGATATATAATAGTTCATTTTTATTTGTTGTTTTTATCCCGAGTACATTCGTACTCAAGGATTTCGATTTTCATGTATTTATGTAACAGGATTTTGTTTTACATGTAAAATGAATGGAGCACTTTGACTGATTGACATTTCTGTCTATATTTCTGAGATGAGGTATTATGTACACTATTTACATTATACAGACTATTGTCCTCATCTTTGTTGCCATATTTATCCAATCCTCCAGTATTTGTCTATATTTCTGTGAGGAGGTATTATGAACACTATTTACATTATTCGGACTATTGTCCTCATCTTGGTCACCATATTTATCACAACGTTTCGGCCATTGTACGCTCTGGCCTTCTTCAGGTGGTTGTAATGTTTAACTGAACCCTTTATTTCGCTCACTGAGGTAGATTGTTCTA
Organism: Acanthosepion esculentum; assembly: GCA_964036315.1. NCBI lineage: Eukaryota > Metazoa > Mollusca > Cephalopoda > Sepiida > Sepiidae > Acanthosepion > Acanthosepion esculentum. The sequence goes on along the minus strand of OZ038478.1, from coordinate 127,992,791 downwards.
GTTCCACGTACCATGTCTAATGGATGTCAATTATCAGTTATCTCCTGTTAATTCCCCTCTCAAAGTTCTCCACTGCCTTAACCGGGTATTGAACTCACACTCTTTGGGTCCCGTCACCGGATCTAACTAAAGCCACTCTGCCATGTGTCCTTTAGGACATCTGTGTATGAATTTCTGCGTATTATAAACCTAATGTCTTCAGACACAGGTGTCCTCAAGGAATAATGTAAATAGGGCCATATTGTTTGTTTGAAAAAAGACCATGCCATGTGTGACGCTTAATCAATTCAGCAGTGATTACGTCCTCTAATAGTTTACAAAAAAGAGGCCGATAGTTGGAAAGGTCAGATGGTATCCTGTTTATGTATGCGTGTACGTTCAAAAACAATTTCCAACCGTATAGACAGGGTGGTGTAAAATTCTCTGGACGACTTACTTCTCAAAATCTGAAAAAGAAAATGGCGAAACAAAACTGTTTTTAACTGACCCACTCTCATCAGTGATAACCACGTGTAAGTATGCAGAACGTGCCTATCTCCCTTTGATGAAATTAAGTCAGTGGGTAACATGACGGCCACTTGCGCTCCCGTTACACACACAACTACTACTTCTGAACTCTTTTCTGTCCGATTTGGGGTTTTTTTTTTCAAGAAAAAATTAATCTCCCGTTTTCTATCTTAAAATATTCCCTCATACAAAACCGTTCCGACACAAATTAAAACCGTAATCAAAACATCTAATATTGACACCCGGGATCGCAAGCTAAAGATTGGACCTTTAAACACACAAACACGAGCGTGCAAACACACACGGCCTCTCAGAGTAGCCCTCCACCTTAAAAGACGACACCGATAAACGTCTCAATTATACAGGGTGCGACAGAAATACCTTCCGCATATACCCCCAAGAAATACTTCCCTCATAATGGTAAGACATTAGTGGCAATGGTGTCTTTATCTAGCTAATGTTTTTTTCATTTGTGGAAGTGTTTCTGGGAGTCATATGGGGGAGGTATTTTTGCCGCACTTCCTGTACCTACGTAATTCCATCATTTATAAAGAATTCCGATGCTGTGATTGTGAGGCATTATTTTAAAATAGTCCTCAAAGCTACCGTTTTCAGAATTCGGGACTTGAAAGGAAATGAAATAAAATACCTTTTTTTAATCAATTCAGCCCAAGCAAGGAGATAATGCTGAAGAGGCTACTGGAATTGAAAGAGAAGGAAATGACTTTTGTTCAATATTGCCCAAAGCTAGTTTACTCATTTTAAGGGTAGAAAAGGGGACGACAATTTGTTCCTATTTATGATATTCCTAAAACGTGAAGTGAGATAGAACCTGACGAACGACAGTTGAAATTTCTGGAAATTATGAAAAAGGGTTCGGAGAATTTAATATTCACAAGACATCAGTGAATTTTCTAATTAGTTTGTATGAATGGATGACAGAACTACGGCAAAAAGAATAAGAAAAGGTATAAAATTACTTAGAGCGGCAAAAATGTGGAGAGCCATGATCGCCCGTGAACTGAAGAGATACGTTACATAAAACAGAAGAATCCGCAGTTGTGTATTCTTGATGTTGTTATAAATCAAAGAAAAGAATAGTTTCTTTCTTCTCATCAATGAGAAAATGGATGGAACTTTAAAACCATACCATCTGCTTCTCTCAGAACAGCCTCCCACTTCAGCAGACACCAATGAACGTCTCAAATCCACCTCTGGAATTCCATCTTTGTTTTTTGTTGTTTCGTTTTTAAATATCAAAAGCAAATCATAAAAAGGATCGTGACGCGCTAACCAGAAGACTTACATCTATTATCGGAGAAAGCTCCAAAACATCTTGAGTCTTGAGGAACTTCTATCAGGCACATCAAAAGACAAGTTTCGGACAGAAAAATATCCGGTAAGGTTACTTAACAGCTTTGGATAATCCGCTGGATGATTTGGTCGGATTATTGATTTTTGTAGTCGGCTGTCTATAGTTCGTCTTGATGTGCAAAAATTATTTTTATTCTTTTTACAATAATGTTCATCCTGTATAAAGCCCAAGAGCCACTCGATGTAGAGACTTACAGAATAAGAGGCACAGTTCATGGAGGTATGTGGGGAAAGATAACCGTTCGCCCTAAACTTGAACAGCTTAAGATTGTTGTGATCGGGGAGTCGGTTCCACAAACCAGCAGTATGTGGGAAGAATCTACTAGAGAGGAAGATACATTCCAACAATGGGATACGAAGGGAATGAAGGTGGCTCGCTACATGACGTGTCTATGTGGGAAGAATCTACTAGAGAGGAAGATACATTCCAACAATGGGATACGAAGGGAATGAAGGTGCCTCGCTACATGACGTGTCTATGTGGGAAGAATCTACTAGAGAGGAAGATACATTCCAACAATGGGATACGAAGGGAATGAATGTGGCTCGCTACATGACGTGTCTATGTGGGAAGAATCTACTAGAGAGGAAGATACATTCCAACAATGGGATACGAAGGGAATGAAGGTGGCTCGCTACATGACGTGTCTATATGGGAAGAATCTACTAGAGAGGAAGATACATTCCAACAATGGGATACGAAGGGAATGAAGGTGGCTCGCTACATGACGTGTCTATGTGGGAAGAATCTACTAGAGAGGAAGATACATTCCAACAATGGGATACGAAGGGAATGAAGGTGGCTCGCTACATGACGTGTCTATGTGGGAAGAATCTACTAGAGAGGAAGACACATTCCAACAATGGGATACGAAGGGAATGAAGGTGGCTCGCTACATGACGTGTCTATGTGGGAAGAATCTACTAGAGAGGAAGATACATTCCAACAATGGGATACGAAGGGAATGAAGGTGGCTCGCTACATGACGTGTCTTAGCTGAGAAGGTTAGAACTGGTGGAACTAAGGAATGTTGTTCGTCTGAACACTTTCCATGGAAAGAGCGATAAAGCAGCGGAACGCTTGCGACATTTCCTCTGTGAAAAAAACGTATTGTTAGGTGAAAAATAATTCATCACTCACAAGGACGCGCAGATAATAATATTTTTCTTGTTCTTCACCAGCTATTTCAAAAGTGTCTTCAGTATTTATATACGAACTCATTCTTCGAATAATTCAAATCTGTGACATATTTACATGGACTTAAGTAAAAATAAATGTTTTGCTCGGACAGGTGTTTTCATTATGGTTGTTGTATTCACAAGGTTTCGGCCGTTGTAATCTCCGGCCTTTTTCTCAAGTGTCTTTAATAGTTAATAATATCCTAATCTCTGTTCTACCAACCATGTACACACGCTCGTTAGGAAGATTAGTCCCACGGACTGCTGCTCTGCGGAACCGACTCTTTCCCGATCACAACACTCTTAACCTGTTCAAGTCTAGGGATAACCGTTATCTTCCTCACATATCCGCCCAATCTATGCCTCTTACTATCTACCTCGAGTGCCTTCCGGGATTTGTACAGGGGGAACATTTTTGTAAAAAAAAAAAAAAAAAAAGGTTGGGAAGGAAATCACTGCATAACCTATCTAATGAGCTTGTGTACATGGTTCGTTGAAAAGTGATTAGGATATTATTAACTATTAAAGACAATAGAAAAAAAGGCCGGAGATTACAACGGCCGAAATCTTGTGAATACAACAACTATAATGAAAACGCCTGTCAGAGCAAAACATTTATTTTTATTTAAGTTCATGTATGTAAATATGTCACAGATTTTAATTATTTGAAGAACAGGGACTAGAAAAGATAGTGAAAAGGTAAACTTTACTAAGGTCTAAAAAGTACAGGAATTTGCGGAGAACCATAATAGGTCACGTTCTGAAGTGACACAGTATATAAAACTAAAAGAATAGATTTCGAACTGGACACGTTATTCAATCCACGGGTAGAGATTATTCTTATTCCGCTGATCTTACCAGTGGCGGGAGATAACACGTATCGGTTAATTTTACTATTGTTCTATTTAGTTAAGTTTAGTTTTAGTTTGTGTTACTACGACAGCGGATTGAATTCACGACCGGCAAATCGCCCAATTTGCTTAGATATCGCCTGCATCTCCAATAACAATCATTCATCAAGTCGTTCAAATTAGACTTTTTTGTTCTTCGGAAGTTATTGAAAGATTTTTTCTTAGCATGAAGCAGTATTTGACACAGACCACATAACTTCTATGTTCAAGACGTAGGCGATTAAGGCTCTTCACTCTTCCTTGTTCTTTATAACTTTTGGTAAATTTTGTCTTTTCTCTCATCTCCTCTAAACATGGTTTCGCCGTCCATTTATTCAAGATCACTAAATAGATTATTCATTGTTTTCCCCCTCTCTCTCTCTCTCTCTCTAAATAGGTTATGCATTGTTTTTCCTCACTCTCTCAATAGGTTATGCATTGTTTCTCTCTCTCTCTTTCTAAATAGGTTATGCATTGTTTTCCTCTCTCTCTCTCTCTCTCTCTAAATAGGTTATGCATTGTTTTTTCCTCTCTCTCTCTAAATAGGTTATGCATTGTTTTTCCCCTCTCTCTCTCTAAATAGGTTATGCATTGTTTTCCTCTCTCTCTCTCTCTCTAAATAGGTTATGCATTGTTTCTCTCTCTCTCTCTTTCTAAATAGGTTATGCATTGTTTTTTTCATCTCTCTCTCTCTCTCTAAATAGGTCATGCATTGTTTTTCCCCTCTCTCTCTCTCTCTAAATAGGTTATGCATTGTTTTTCCTCTCTCTCTCTCTCTCTCTCTAAATAGGTTATGCATTGTTTTTCCTCTCTCTCTCTCTCTCTCTAAATAGGTTATGCATTGTTTTTCCCTCTCTCTCTCTCTAAATAAGTTATGCATTGTTTTTCCTCTCTCTCTCTAAATAGGTTATGCATTGTTTTCTCTCTCTCTCTCTCTCTCTCTCTCTCTCTAAATAGGTTATGCATTGTTTCTCTCTCTCTTTCTAAATAGGTTATGCATTGTTTTTTTCATCTCTCTCTCTCTCTCTAAATAGGTCATGCATTGTTTTCCCCCTCTCTCTCTCTCTCTAAATAGATTATGCATTGTTTTCCACCTCTCTCTCTCTCTCTAAATAGGTTATGCATTGTTTTTCCTCTCTCTCTCTAAATAGGTTATGCATTGTTTTTTCATCTCTCTCTTTCTCTCTCTCTATAAATAGGTTATGCATTGTTTTTCCTCTCTCTCTCTCTCAATAGGTTATGCATTGTTTCTCTCTCTCTCTCTTTCTAAATAGGTTATGCATTGTTTTTTTTCATCTCTCTCTCTCTCTCTCTCTAAATTTGGTTATGCATTGTTTTTCCACCTCTCTCTCTCTCTCTAAATAGGTTATGCATTGTTTTTTCATCTCTCTCTCTCTCTCTAAATAGGTTATGCATTGTTTTTCCTCTCTCTCTCTCAATATGTTATGCATTGTTTCTCTCTCTCTCTCTCTTTCTAAATAGGTTATGCATTGTTTTACCCCCCTCCACCCTCCCCCCTCTCTCTCTGCTCCGTAGGTATCTTCTTTTCCTGGACCTCTTTCCTCACTATGTGTCCTATTTTGTTTCTATTTTCTCTAATACTTTGTCGTTGCCAACATGTTCGGTCCATGGTATTCTCATGACCTGTCTATAGAACCAGCTTCAAGCCTCTTCTTTATCTGTGCGGAGATTATTCAGTATTTACTGCCACATGGGAGGATTGATATTACGCGATAGTAATTACTAAATATTATGTACCAGCTTCAGTTCGTTTCGTGCACTAACGCAAAAATGTCGTTGGGGATGTTATGAACATCATCGCTTCTCCTTAACCCTACTAGATTTTGGTTAAATAACAGGAAAGACTGGACTCTCTTGCCTTGGTTGACAACCAGTCTAGGAGAAACAAGCCTGTGAATTCAAAGATTATAAACACTGCGATGGCTGATACAGGGTAATGTTTCTTTAATTTAATTAATCATAATATTTGGATTTTTTCTGGAAAAACGTTTTTGTTCGTAAATCGCGTTCTTCAAGTACAAATTATCATATATATTATAAAAACAATATATTAAAATATCTCACAATAATAATTATTTTACGTTTTTAATTATAACATGCTTAATATTTACAATTTACATTTGACTTGTTAAATTTTAAATTGTTTAATATGTTTATAAATGATATTTACGTTTCATCGGATAAAGTAAAATCATTGAATTCTTAAAAGTTTCGAAATACACATCGTTTCTCTTTGAATTTTAAACAGTAGGCTTCTTCTTCTTCTATTTGTTGTTCTTATTTTTGATTCCCTTATTGATTGATTAAAAGATCTACATTCCAATAAATTGACGCCAGGTGTACACATACGAAATCAAGTATACTCATCAAAAGATCCATTCTGAGCCTGCACAAGCATCACAGTCAAATGCTCGCGATATAGTTTTGATAAAAGCAGCATATAACATTATTATTATTATTATTATTATTATTATTATTATTATTATTATTATAGTATATCTAATTACCAAGTCCCTTCTGCGCATATGAGTAAAAAAAGCACTTTAAGAGAGTTACCTATACACATTTCAGGCATTTACATGTAGGGGGCTTTGCGGATATATGCAGTTCCACACAGATTAATCTTTTGCGGGGGAGGACTCTGAGATGCTAATGTGTCCAGGAATTTTACTCTCGTGATAATTGTAGTTTTAAGTTCCCACGTTTTTGTTACTTCGATTTGCAGATCCTTATAACTTGACGGGTTTTGGAACCCTTTTTTAGAAACATTGGAATCACGTCGGCAAGCCGTATCAATTAGTTGGCAGGTTGCTTTTTTAAAAATCTTTTATGATAACGTCTTGTCTGTTTGCATCAATTTTCCTGTCTGTGAGGATTGGGAAAATTCCACCGTATAGTTACTCCATCGCCATTTTTACAGCATTCCGGTAGTATACCATAATCGATCATATATGCCAATTAATATATTGTCCTAGCCTGTCATATGTAATAATGTGTTCTTTCTCAGCAAAGACTGGGCACACTGATATTATGTGGTCAATAGTTTTATCAAATGTATGGGGTAAGTGACATACCGGATTTGAACCATCTTTGTTAATTTTAGCCTTATAAGTATCAGTTGGTAGACATTGGTCTTATGCTGCTATAATAATATCTTCTGTCTCCACCTTAAGACAAATACTTCTAAGCCTGGATTGGCGAACATCAATGTCTGGATCATCCAGACGCTTTACATACCTTCTATACAAGGGTTTAGGTCTCCATTTTGGTTCAAGAGTCTTCATATAAGCAGCATTCGCTATATTATTATTATAATTATTCTTTCATTTTCTTAGGTTTCTGGTGTGTAGCTATTTATTTCCGGTTAAAAAGGGCATCATGGGATTTTTCAGTGAGCAGTTTTGAAAACAAATCACACATATTTTACATAGATAAGACCCTTTGTAAAGTGTGGGCTGTACTTGCGAGTACAATTTTTTTCTATTTCTTTAAGACAAGGGTTACTAAGAATTCTTTCAATGAGTCCATTGAAGTATTTTCAAATCAATCCGAGGGCTCCAACTACAACTGGAATTGTTAATGCCCTCATGCGCTACATTTTTTAAATTTCGATTTCAAGGTCCTTGTATTTTGATAGTTTTTTGATCTTCAAAAATACATTGCAGTCTGCGAGGATTGCCATGTCAATAAGGAGGCACATATTGTCTTTGCGGTATCTGAACACGATGTCAGGACGATTAGCTTTCATTGTTCTGTCTGTGTGTATTGTAAAATTATTATTATTATTATTACCTTCTCAAATATTAGTAGTAGTAGTAGTAGTAGTAGTAGTAGTAGTAGTAGTAGTAGTAGTAGTAGTGGTTGTGATAGTAGTAGTAGCAGTTTACCCATGCCATCAAAAATGACAAAAAACGACGGGAATATTTAAGTGATGTTTTAATATTTCAATCCTTCAAACCCGTCAGCCAAGAACCGCAGTCATACATGACAAAGATGACAAGCTACTGACAGATACAGTGTTCTAAAGACGTGAACTGAATACTGCGACGGTCCTTACAATTGCGAGCACCATCCGGATACCTTTTTACTGCAAGTTGACCAGTGACCCACAGAAGGTGAAGTCAGACCGCCAATATTGATCAAGTAGGTATAAGCAGCAGAAAGAATCCTGAAACCTGCCAAGTCACCAAGTGTGGACAATGTCCTCTCTGAACAGATGAGAAATGGAGATGAAGAAACTGTCAAGGATCTAACAACTCTATGTCAGCATATTTAGGAACAGAAGTGGCCAAAAGCCTCTACCAAAGAATGGTAGTCTCAAACAATGCCAGAATTACAGAACAATAGGCCTGATCAGCCACCTCAGCAAGTTCATACTCCGTATTACCCTCTGAAATCAGAAGAACAAGCAGATTTTAGAATCGGACGGTTCACAGTGTAACAAATCTTCAAGTGTAGGGTTTTCATCGAGAAACATCAGCAAAACCAGAGGAACCTGTTCCACAAGCTCTTGATTTCAAGAAAGCATTTGATTGAGTGTGGCATAATGGCCTCTGGCATGTCTTTCTAGGATTAAGCGTAGAAGAAGGGCTCATAATGTTTATCCAAGCCCCCCTAAGACCATGCCGCCAGTACAGTTCTTTTGAATAACTAAGTGTGACTATCGGCGTTTGACAGGGATGCCTACGCCCTCTGACGCTTCAACCTATTTCTGGAGCGAATTATGCGAGTAACACTTCTATTTCTACCGGTGGTAGACCTGTCTGCAACCTGCGTTTCACAGACGATATTCCACCCTATGGTGAGCAGTAACAGTTAGCTGCAAGAACTAACGAAAAAAGCGCATATGGAATGAAACTCAACAGATAAATGCAAAGTAATGGTGAATAACACAAGCAACACAGTGCCAGCGTCACCACGGACGGAAAACCACTGGATGAAATGTCCAGCTTCAGATACTTGGGAGCAACCCTGTCAAAAGATGGCACCTGCAACGCAGAAATCCGTAAACGGAGCGTCACAGCAACGATGGGCAGACTGGGAAGCATATGGAAGAGCCACATCACCTTCCATACAGAGTTCAATCTCTACAAATCGCTGGTCGTATTCATCCTTCTCTACTTGGTCATGTCGTTGAGTTAGGAAAAAGGATCCAGGCATTTGAGGACAAATATTTGAGAAAGCTCCTCCGCATCTCCTAGTGGGATCACGAAACCAATGACTCTGTAGAGCAAGGACAAATGTCTCATAGGTCCGTAAGAATATCTCCTCACCACTATTAAGAGACGGAAGAGGGCATGGTTTGGCTACGTCATATGTCATAACACCCTCTCTAAGACTATCATTCAAGGCACTATTGAAGTTGGACGCAAACAGGGATGATAACGCAAGAGCTGACCAGACAACATCAAAGAGTGGGCAGACATGACAACGCCAGGATTCCTGAGAGTCGCCGTCAACAGATCATCCTGGAGGAGGTTGTTTGTTTCTTCTGCCCTTAGTTCCCTGCGATGAATGAAGCAGTCAAGGGACTGACGATGATTATGATAATGATGATGGTGATATTATTATTATTATTATTATTGTTATTATTATTAATAGTAATTAACCCTTGCCGTGAAAAATGACGATAATATTTAAGCGATATTGTAAATGTATTGTACTTATAAAATAGCAAAAACATTTCCTGAATATTGAACTAAACAAATAAAATTATTTACAATCAGAATCATTTCAGCCGTTGGGCCCTTCGACTATCTTCAGTTGTCTTTCGATCCGGGTAAGTAAGTTTCAGGGGATTTCCAATTAAACACTTTATTTAATATATTCCCATAGATCGTTCCTATTTCGAAGGATATCAACCTCCTTATTAAATGTCCTTTTCGTATTGCTCATTAAGAAAACATACTTCCACCAATAAGGTGGCACGGTGGAGTAATGGATAGCGGCTCGGAATGTTTTACATTCACTTACGTGCTAATATCGTTGGGAAAGTTATTAATCCTCTTCTTCTCCCTCCAGCTATGGATAAATAGCAGGACAGACCGGGTTCTATAGGCTTGGATGCCAACTGGTTTACCACAGAAAGAAATGGCAACCTAGTGCAGGAAAAAATCTGCCTCGTCAGTCATGTATTGAAAGATACATGATCGCCTAAGCGTATATCAAGCATGGAACATAACTGACTGATTCCTTGTATATATGCCGAATTCGAATTCCAATCGAATTCATTACATTCATCTACGTGTTAACACCCTTAGGAAAGGTATGAATCCTCTTTTCACCCTCCAGCTATGGCTAAGTAGCAGGACAAACCGGGTTCTATAGGCTTGGATGGCAACTGGTTTACCCAGAAAGAAATGGCAACCTACTGCGAGTAAAAAAAAATCTGCCTCGTCAGTCATGTATCGAAAGATACATGATCACCTAAGCGTGTATCACGCATGGCACATAACTGACTGATTCCTTGTATATATGCCGAATTCGAATTCCAGTCGAATCCATTACATTCACTTACGTGGTAATACCCTTGGGAAAGGTATGAATCCTCTTCTTTTTCCCCAGCTATGGGTAAATAGCAGAACAGACCGGGTTCTATAGCACTGGATGGCAACTGGTCTACCACAGAAAAAAATGTCAACCTACTGCGGGAAAAAAATCTGTCTGGTCAGTTATGCGTCGATACTTGATCGCCTAAGCATGTATCACTCATGGCACACAACAGACTGACTTTCACCAAACATTCCTTTTTCTTCTTCTTCTTCTCCTTCTTCTTCTTCTTCTTCTTCTTTTCACCTTGTCCCTTCAGGATGTGGGCGATCACATCTCTCCACAACTTTCTATTCTTTGCATCTCTTTGATATTTTTTCGTTTTTCACAACCCGGCCCACTCCCTGTATACCATCCGTTTACACAAGAGCGTTATGTAGGTTAATCGCTGTTTCACTCTGTCTCATTCGCCTTCAAAGAATTTGCGAGTGACAAATTTTCCAAGCCTCCCTCCGCATTATATTTAAATACAATTGTCTCTATTTGATTCTAAGTATAAGCATCCTTTTTTCATTATACTTAAAACTTCCTCGTTACTCACACGTTCGTCCCAAATTCTCAGCAGCCTTCTGTAGAACTGCATTTCTTTGCCTATAGCTTTTGGATGACATCTTTCATTATTTGGGTTTCAGTGTCACATTTTCCGTCCTCTTTAAATACACTTCACAGATATTTAAATTTTTGTATTTGATTTTGACATCTCCTATTCATAGATTAGATGTCTGGTCAGTTTATTGGTCTTCTTTGTTATTACACTTAATGTTTGGTCTTTGCTTCTAACCTTCTTTTACGGTCTTGTTTAAAACTTCCTGCAGTTTCAGTTATTTATCTGCTATTAACACAGTGTCATCTGCATATCTTATGCTGTTAAGATTGTGTCTGCTGTAAAGGTTGAATAAATCTGATGAGTATATACATCCTTGTCTTATGTCGTTATCTGTTTTTGGGTATTTACTTAAATGATTTTCTATCCGTATTCAGACGGTTTGCTCCTAGTATAAATCTTGGGTTGTTCCGAAATATGTTTTTAAAAAAAAGCTTCTCTAGTAGTTCAAATAGTTCTTCGTGTCGTACCCTATGAAATAATTTTGCATCATCTATAAAACATACGTCCGTCTGCATTCGTATTTTTGTGATATTAACGAACACTCGTTGCTACTTTCGTGATGTCAACGAATACTCGTTGTCTCTTTCGTAATGCTCGTTGTAGTAGAGATTTTGTAATAGCAGATACAACTATAGTAACGCCGTTGAACCATACTGGTGTCAGATACCTTCAAATAACACTCGCACTAAGAGTACTTGCTCGATAATTCCTGCTCGAATAGTAACCACCGTATAGAGATCCGAATAGAGAAATAGTATAGTGAATAGAGTAGAGAACAGCTGTCCGCATAGTAATAGAGGATAGAATAGAAATAGCGATCGTTAGTCGTCAGCTACTTCATACATATATGCGTTTCCTCTATGGTTATGTGGTTTACTAAATTCAATAATGGGGTCGCCTGTGTTTGCTCACTGGCAATCTATGTTCAGACTCAAGTGTCGGCAGTGACACTTTATTCCTATATAATAATATTGCACCATACATAGCTGCAACTATTAACACTGTGGCAGAGCAAAGAAAAACTACAGTAGCAAACATAACAAAATAAAAACAGGAAATAGAAGCCGTAGTACGGGAAGCCCAACTTGTCAAGAAGGCTGCAGCAGAAGCAGCATGAAAAACGTTTTGTTTAAGACCCTAAGTTCAGGATTGCGGTCATAGAACAGGGTTTCTCAACCATTCTTTTAACTTAGGGGTGAACTTGTAGAATAACTAAAACTCTGAGAAGCAATTTTTTAACAAGGAAAAATTAGTCATGATATTTGAAAATATGAATTTTTTGATTTGGCAATCCCAGTGATAAATTTAATGGGATTTATGAAGGTTTTTTTTTTAGAGACGCCGATAAAGACTGATTAAATCCCTTGAAGACAAAAGGGAAATGATTATCCACGCTTTAAAGATTAAAGAATTTACAATCCAGGTTAAAAAGCAAACGACAAAGATTTGACAGTCACTTGCTTGGTGTCGCTAGATCTTAATGTTTTAAAAACTTTTTTTAAAACTCTTCTTTTTAACTTGGGGCACAAATGGGTACCTTTCAGGGTGTACTAGTAGGCGCATCGGTTTAGAAACTCTGCTCTAGTGGGTTAAAACGTTCGTTATTGAATTTGTATCGTAATTGTGAGTTTAATCCCTAGATTCTGCAGGGTAGCATTAAGTATCAATTAACTAAGACAAGTTATCTATACACACGGACAGTGGAAGACAATTTCGAAAACCCCTGAAGGTTACACTGACGAAAAGGACTTTATAATGTCAAGAAAATTGAGAGTATTAGATCGAATGTAAATTACGTAAAAATATATTATCTCAGAAATTCAGATAGATAGTATTCCGTTGAAAAATTATAATTTCTACGTCACGAGAAGCATACTGATAAGAATTCGTGGCATAAAAAAACATTTGTTAGTGAATTTGGTGGCATATTAATCGTGAGTTCAATCCCTGGTCCGGGTATTACAGACTTGGTAGAAACAAGACGAACAATAACTGAGCAGTACTAAATAAGAATAAAACACTATATCCCGAGGCATGGCCAACGCAACGAGAACAATGTACCTCCGTTGATTAAAATAAAGAGTTCAGTTCGAAATTACGTGAAGGTTACCTGAATCAATAAGCAAATGAAGACGACCGGAAGAAAGTAAACAAATATCCATGACTGATTGATTTTGTTTTATTTCGGCTTATCAACCTTATGCAGGTTATTTAAAGCCAAAAATACTTTTAGATCGTAAAAGGCTTTTATAGATAACAACGATTTACTGAAACAATTCCTACTAATTAACACATAACTGGGTGAATTCTTACCTTTCCCAAGTGCGTAAGAGAATATTCCCGGCTCTCTGATTTCCAATTCCGAGCCGTTATCCATACACCGCCTGCACGTCCAAGCTTACAGCACATGGTATTTCCAAGTGGGTTGCTTAACTTCGGTGATCGTATGAGAACCGGTGTTTCAACATGATATTGGTCATACGCCCACGAATATTCAAAGAAAGCCAACAAAAGAAATAAACCTAGCTACCAGCAAGCTCACATCACTAATTTTTAATGAGATTTACTCCTATCTCAATAGCAAATCTGGTATCACTGACAAAACTAACCTGGCCATTGGTCTCGAAAAGGACCTCCAATTTGTGGTTTACTGGTGCAAGTAATGGCTAGTAAACTTTAATGCCTCAAAAACAAAACTGCTCTCTTTTACCCACCACAGAGAATCCGCCATGCCTCCCATTAAAATGTCTGATGCTCAACTCCACCCTCTCTGCGCCTGCTTGACCTCACACTGTCCACTGACATGAGATAGAATATACGCTGAATCAATAGTTTCGTCAACCACAAAGAAAGATTGTTCTCTGTGGCGCCAGAAATTTTTATCGCCTGAGTCCATACTTCAAATCTATAAATCAACCATACGCCCTTACATGGAATACTGCTGCCATATATGGTCAGCAGCCCCTGCTGTTCCTCCCAAGGTCCTCGACAAAATCCAGAGACAGATACTCAATGTGAATGGTCCTGATCTGGCATCTCGTCTACAGTCAATTTCTCACAAACGTACCGTAACTTCCCTCTGTCTTTTCTACAAATGCTTTCACGGTAACTGCTCCGACGAGCTACTTTCGCTGTTTCCCAAAATACATGAATTTAAGCGTGCTACTAGGTTGGCATCTCAATCCCACCCTTTTACTGTCGAAACGGTTAATATAGCTGTCTCTTCTATTCCAGTAGCTTCATGTCTCGCACTTCCCGTCTGTGGAACTCCCTTCCTCTTACTTGCTATAATCTTCAATTATTCAAATGCAATGCCAGTCGACATCTTCAGATGGCTTGATCTAATTTCCTGTCCTCCTCTCCATCCTTTCCTCTATCACGCTTCTTTACTCTTGCTCCTACTCTCTGTAACTCCTTGCGTGCAAGTGGCCTTCTCGCCTTGCTTGGGTTAAAATGCTTAAAGAGAAAGATATTCCGTTGTTATGGCAACACGAAGCATATTTACATCGAATAATAACGAGTAGTATCTCAGCAATCGTGAAAGCAGGCTTCAGGGGATATGAATATGTAATATCACGTTGTGCTTAAAATATATAAGAAAATATATGAATCTTCACGTCGGTAGTGGCTGGTAGTTGTCAGTAAGTACCAAGCGAAAAGATTCGTTAAATTTCAGATATATTGGTCAGTATCCTCACAAATCGCAGAAATGCGATCTCAGTTTTTCCACGAATGTCCAGTTAATCGAGCACCTTTAACGCGGTTGTATGAGTGACAACATGGGGTTTCCCCACCAGAAATAAATTAACATAATTTCCCATGTATAATACGCCTTTATCCATAATACGCACACCTAAAATTGGGGTGAAACTGTGGGAAAATGCTTCTACTCATGCATAATACACACCCTTTGATAATCAAACCCTATAAATTGTACCACTCCAATTTCATTACGACCAGCGTTTCCTACTGTTATTTAAAAAAATGTTTTTAAATATAGAATAATATTATTCTAATTTAGTTTTATGATAATTCTTATTTTATTTTACGGCAATTTTTTAAAGATTTTTTGTAGCTGGACATAATACACTCTCCTGATTTTGCTTATTATTTTTTTTAGAGAAAAATGCGTATTATACACGGGGAATTATGGTAAGCTATTTGCTAAGGACCAACTAACTCCAGCACTCTCCTCAGTATTTTAAGAGTAGTTTAATAGTGGTCCGGTCTATATTTTTTGGTAGTTATTTTACGAGACTTTCGCTTTTACCCTTACTTTGAAAACTTCTGCAAAATGGTTCCAAGTGCGCCGACTATGATGAGTAAAATCTTGGACCACGTCTTCAGTGTCTTTGGCAATATCTATTAACTTTCTGTTATGTCGTCAAAAACGACACTTGCTTGCCACTTTTATGATGTCAATGTATACTAGTTTGATACTGTCAATGCCAACGTAGTAGGACTTAGTAATCACAGATACCAATTATAATACGCCGATGAATAATACTTGTATCAGACGACTTAGAATAATACTCGTAGTAATAGTACTTCATATAGTAAGAAGAGAATAGTTGTCCGAATAGTATAGGGATAGAAGAGAAATAGTGAATACAGTCATGGAAGATAGACTAAGAAAGCAAAACACATCTAGATGTCACGCGACTTCCTCTATATAAGTGTTTCTACTATGGTCACGTGATCTACCTAATGAATAATGAGATCGCCTGTGTTTGTTCACTTGCGATCTACGTTCAAACACCAGTGTCAGCAGTGACAGTTTATTCCTATATAACATTTTCTTTCTCTGTAAGCAATTGAACCAGCAAAACAGGTTTTCTCGTCGTTCATGATAACGAGATCTGGTCTTCTACCTGGATTGTACGATACGTTTGAACTTGAAAACCTCGTGGGATTCTTTTTTTCTCTCTCTTTTTTTTTAAAGATCAGTTACTGTTTTGAATATGCCCCCAAACACTAAGTCGATCATGTCACTAAGACGCCAGGGATTACCGGGAGTGAAAGAGAATGAGAATAGTTAAACAAGGAGAAAGGACAATAAAAGAACAAGTTTTTGGAAGACAGATAGCCATTAATGTTTTTTGTGATTCCTTGCGAATCCTCATAGCTACTTTTGTGGTGTTGAGCGGCTTGGCTTGTCACTTTTGTTATGTCAAGCGAAAGCCACTTATCACTTCCAAAAGTGCTCGTTATATTCGAGACTTCGTAGACGACGGTACTAATAGTAACGCCTTGCAATAATATCCGCACTAGTAATACTTGTTTAAGTAGTAATCGCCAAATAGTATAATGATCAGAAGAGAATCATAATCCGTATAGTAGTAGAGTATATGGAGTGAACGTATAGCATTAGTGGATAGACAAGAAGAGTGAACAGTGATCGTATAGTCATCACGCTACTTCCTATTTATCCACTTCCTTTATAATCACGTCATCTATTTAATAATAGAATCGCCCGTGTTACTCACCGGAGATCTAGTTTCAAACCATAGCGTTGGCAACGACATTTACTCTTATACAACAACCTTGCAAATATTTTTGAAGATTGTAGGTGTTAGTGAAACAAAACAAAAAAAAAACAGAAAAAAGTTCTAGAGGCAAGAAGCACGTGAAAATAAACCATTAGAGTAGGACCTACGGTTAGATCTACCTAATTTGGACAGTATAACGATGAGACATAGTTGCCAATTTATTAGTACGCGTAATTTCATGAGATCGAGTCACCCAGGAGAAGTGTTCATTAGAGCCATGAAAATATTTTTAGAGACGACAGGGGGAAGCCACTTCAGTGCGGTGTGAAATTGATTGAAGTTGAAATGCCAGGGCAAGACCGATAATATTATAGACCCTTCTTTGGATTTTGTCGAGAATATCAAGATATAAAGTAGGAGCACCATAACAGATATTGTAGTAAATTTCGATGCATGAAAGAACGTTAGATTTATAAATGTTAGAGATGGATCCAGACGAGAAAAATGGAACGGTCATATACGAAAAAAGTGTCGCTGCCGACACTTGGGTTATGAACACAGATCACCATAGAGCAAACGCAGGCAATCCCATTTTGAATAAGTAGATCACGTGATGGCACACGAAATGTATATATGGGAATTAGCGTGGCGTCTAATTGATCACTATTTCTATTCTATCCTCTATTACTATACGGTTCGATATTCTCTATACTATTCACTATTTCTACACTATTTTTTATACTGATCACTATACGGAGTACTATTTGGTGGTTACTTTCCGATCGAGTATTATCGAGCAGGTACTATTAGTACGAGTGTTATTAGAAGGCGTCTGACATCAGTATTGTTCAACGGCGTTACTATAATTGTATCTGCGATTACAAAGTCTCTACTACAACGAAAATTACGAAAGTGACAATGAGTAGCCGTTGACATTACAAAAGTATTTTATTCAAAATGGGATTGCCTGCGTTTGCTCTCTGGTGATCTGTGTTCAAACCCAAGTATCGGCAGCGTCACTTTATACGTATATGACCGTTCCATTTTTCTCGTCTGGATCGATCGCTAACATTTATAAATCTAACATTCTTTATATCTCGAGATTCTCGACAAAATCCAAAGAAGGGTCTATAATATTATCGGTCTTGAAATCAAGATAAATAAAACATTCTTTCGTGCATTTCATAACACTGCCCTTCAGACAACACACATACAAGAATAAGAGCTTGCAATTGTACGTATGAATACCTGTGTATGTGAAACTGTGTATGCATGTGTGTAAGCGAACGTGTTTGGCAATTATTTTAAAGGTATTCTTGTGTGTGTGTTTTGTCTGAAGGGCTGTGTTATGAAAACACTAGCAGCGCTCAAGTAGAAGACAATCGTCTGATCGAAGAAGGCTCCATTTTGCTATATTTGGGAATTATCAGCTGTGAATTAAACGGACAATGAAATTCTGTCTTTATTCATGCAATCAGCGCCTTCCGATCCCAGGAGGAAACAAGGTGAGTAAAATGACAAAAGATCTGTAGACAATCCATCACTGAGTTTTCCATTATAACATAAGAATAAAATAAAACATCGAAACAAATTTTTTTTAAAAATCTAATAATAATAGAAGAAGAAGAAGAAGAAGAAGAAGAAGAAGAAGAAGAAGAAGAAGAAGAAGAAGAAGAAGAAGAAGAAGAAGAAGAAGAAGAATGGAGATTCAAATTCTCCACAAAGTAAAAACTACTATTACATGGTAATACAAAGGACACTTGCAAAGTTACACGTAAATGCATCATTGTTGCAGCCCAGAATAAATACGTCAAGACCAATTATATCAAATGAAACGAAACAAAATAAAATGACAAGGGAGCACCGGAAGCTGGTCCAAAATAAACATATTTAAAAATATGTGACTGATTTGGGACAATCATGCTACTGGGCAAAATGACTCGGATACGACAATGTAAAGAAATTCTGTCGGCAGAAAGAAGAGATTGCTCTAGAAGATATAATGAATACTCTGAAATTATCAAAGTGAGAAGACAATGATCTGATAAGAAAAAGGGCACCTGCCTGATTAGAAGCTGAACTGACTAGCAGACAGCAGGTGTAGAGGAAAGGTGAATCGGAAAAATACCAAATTGAATATCTATCTATTTATCTTCATATATATATATATATATATATATATATAGCCACTCCACTATTCACATCTATGTATATGTGTCAGTCTGTTCACATCTATGTATCTATGTCAATCTGTTCATATCTATCTCAATCTAGTCACATCTATCTATCTATCTATCTATCTATCTCTCTATCTATCTATCTATCTATCTGTTCATATCTATCTATCTATCTATCTATCTATCTCAATCTGGTCTTATCCATCTATCTCAATCCGTTCATATTTAGCTATCTGTTCATATCTATCTTTGTTCATATCTATCTATCTATCTATCTATCTATCTATCTATCTATCTATCTATCTATCTTAATCTGTTCATATTTATCTATCTATATCTGTTCATATCCATCTGTCTATTAGGACCTTGAATAAGTTCTCGCTGATTTTTCATGAAAAGTAATTATTAAGAAACATATCACTGAAAATATTGCCCATCAGTAGCTACTACTTTTCCCCATTTTTCTGGCAGTATTTGAATTCCACGTCGGAAAAACGACACGTCTTTTGAAGTTCACTACGTGTCGACCCATTTTTTTGCCATTTCATAAGAATTAATTGCTTCTCAGCCAGGCCATGTGCCAATGATCGCAACAAGGGATAATCGGACGGGTCAATGCCTGGTGAATGCGGCGGGTGGAGTAGGACTTCCCATTTAAGCGTTTCCAAGTAGGTTTTCACCCGTTCACTTTGTCGTGTCTCTGCCCGTATAGCGGCCATATTTTCTTCAATGCTCGACTCAAACGCATCAGTTGTAGCCGACAGCGATCTCCCGTGATGGTTTCGGTCGTTTTGAACAGGTCATAATAAACTACATCTAGCTGATCCCACCAAATGCAGAGCAGAAGTTTCGAACCATGGATATTCGGCTTTGCTGCCGATGTTGATGCATGGCCGGACTTAGCCCACAATCTACGTTTAGGGTTATGGAAGTGTATCCACTTTTTCATTGCCGATCACGATACAATGCAAAAAACCTTTCCTTTTCTGCCGTTGAAGCAGCTGTTCATATATGACAAGACGCCGTTCGACGTCTCTCGGCTTCAACTCGTACGGCACCCAATGTCCCTGCTTTTAAATCATTCCTAATGCTTTCAAACGTTTCGAAACTGTTGTGTGATTAACTCTTAATGATTTTGCAAGTTCAGCTTGCGCCTGATATGAGTCTTCATGAAGTAACGCCTCCAATTCTTCGTTTTCAATCTTTTTCGGTGAGCAAAAGCGTTCTTTATCTTCAGATTATTCCCAGTATTGTAGCATCGATCGTAATATGTCAAAGGTCTACCAATACGACTCTTCTTTTGTCGTTAGTAACTAGGAGAATTTAGTAACGCTGTTGTATATTCATATTGTCAACTGAAAAATTACGTCAATTACTTTTGAAGAGAATATTTTCACGTGTAGAAATATTATTTGTATTGTTGTGTTGACTGATTCAAACGTTTTCTTTTGATTTCTTGATATATTTGTTGCGTACGTTGGTTTGGGAGAGTAGTAATTCTGTTAGGAAAGGTGATATTGGGAAAAGGCCTGGGCGTAGATTAATATTTGGATAATATTCAATGGCGGCACTCTCGAGCATTTTCCTTTCTGAGTGAGTTATTTTCTTTTTTTTGTGTGTGTAGCATTTTAAAAAATTTGGTTGAATTTATTTCTATGTATGACTAGTGCATTAGTTAAGTTGTTTTTGTTGAGGTTTCTTTTGTGCTCATAGATGCGTTTTTTTAAACTTGCTTGTTTCTCTAATATATTGGGAGGAACAGTTTTGGCAATTTATTTTATATATGCCTGCTTCAGAAATATTGCAGTTAATTTTGTTTCTTGTCTATAGATACTTTGTTTCAATAAATTCTATTCGTTTCTTACCTTTAAAAAGTCCATATTGGACGAAACGCGACGGCTAAACCTACACAGTCTTATTATTTTTCCCTTTCTTCATATTGTCTTTTTCTACAAGTTAATTTGCAACAAACTCTTACCGTTAATAATAACACATTTAAAAAAAAAACATATTTCAGATCACATCTAATCTTTCATTGTCCCGTTATTACCTGGATGTAAAAAACAAATCTATTTCCATACCCGATGGTGTCTGTATGAACAGACGAAAGTACTCGTATAAAAAGACATTATGCAACTGGAATTTATTAAAAACAGGGATCATAACATTCATCTAGAGGTTCGAGGTTAATGTATCTTAATAAATTTGTTTGCGAAGATGTATTCTCGCCATTTATATCATTAACTTCACTATCTGCTTTTTGTATGAATGACTCATGTAATATATATATATATATATATATATATATATATATATATATATATATATATATATTACATCTTAACGAGACAAACCTCTGTCTTCGGGCAAAGGATGACTCAATCGGGATCTCTGTTCGGATAGAGACTCGGCTGAGAAGA